>VXBB01003356.1:1216067-1320359 GCA_013399915.1 Illadopsis cleaveri | reverse complement strand
TTCTTTTTTTTTTTCAACAGATTTAACTTCGAACGGTAAACAAATTGCAAAGAGCTCATATAATGGCATTCCACTACTGTTTCCATGTCAGCATTAAATTATGTGGTCTTGGGCTTTATAAATACTGAATGCATTCCTTAGAAATTGGAAATTTTGCACCTACATCAATTGGGATTAATAATCAAATACCAGTGTTGTTTAGCAAACTGTGCGTTTGTAACCTGTAGGAGGTTTATTCAAGCTGCAGTGCATGCTTTTCCCGGAGAACCTATGCCCTGTGTGGTAGTTCATTTGCTTTCATCCCACAGGTGCTTTTTTCATTGTCCAGCTGCAAAAAGAGGACGGTGTCTCTTTTTTGTTGTCTTTTTATTTTAGATCTGAGAGGTTTGGATTCATAATCAGGCAAGATAAAGTGTCTCACATGTTTCTCAGAGAGCTGGTTAAATGTTTACGGATCATACACTGCAAGAGCAAAAAGCTAGCCTTTGGCAGAAGCTGCATGTTGAAAACAAAGTAACTTGGAGAATGACTGTATCGCTTGTTCTTTGTGTCCTAATCCTTCTTCAGCACTGTATGATTCTTTTTCTGTCTTCTAATACAAACTGAATCATTTGGAAACTGGGATATTTTGTAAAACATTCATCTTACTATTTACAGAAGAGAGCCTCAACTTCTATGCCTTTTTGGTGGGGAGGGAATGAATTGTCTTTATTATCCTATAAGAATTTTCTCTTTTTTCACCCTCTTTTTTTTTCTTTTTTCCCTTTTTTCCTTTTTTTTTTTTTCTTCTTCTTTTCAGAGGTTAACCACTGCATAACAGTTCTTTATTGATAAGCTGAAGTGCACATGTTGTGGCTGGAGAGGGGTTCACAGACGTGTTATTTGCTCAAGTGTAGATGGCAGTGCAGCCATAGATGGATGGGAGCTCACTGAGTCAGGGGAAGGCTGCCGGAAAGCCAAAATTCAGCAGAGCTTCAGTGAAAAGCTCATGAATGCAAAACTAGGTAGCAAGTGTTGTCTTCCCAGGAGTGCCTTTCCCATCCTGCATTTATGGTTTTCTGGTACCTTAGCTGATGACCTGTACCCTCTTCTTGCTTGTCCAATGCAATCAAAGGGGGCAACCCACCTACTCTTATTCTTCTATGATCTGCAAATGCCTGCTCTGTATTTTTCAACTCAGATGAGAAATTCAAAGCCTGCTGCCTCCCAAATCTGGCTTCCAGAACTCCAGAGACTAACTGGCACAGCTGGCTGCAGTGCAAGAGCAGCAGTCTTGCCTTCGCAGCCACAAAGGGAGCCTGATGCCGGCAGCATGCTGGGCTGGGGTAGCCAGAGAGCCAGAGCTGCAGCACTGAGAGTCACAGAGCACTGGGTGATCTGCTTTGTGCCACCATTGCTTTGTGGTGGGGATGTGTCTAGACTTTATTTGCTTCCGGCAGAAAGCAAGGAGAGGTCCTGTATCTCTATCTGTGTTTGTGAAGTATCTAGTGTAAGGGAAATCCTGCTTGGGTGCCCTTAGCACTATACATCATTTCTGGAACAAGAAAAGGGATAGGGTAGCTGAACAGCATTCTCTAAAACTACAGAACACAAATTTCAATGGGGGGGTTACAAGGATCTGTTTGGTCCAAAGCAGAAGGAATGCATTCAGTGTGTGAAACTTCAAACACACCTTCCTAAGATTCTGGGTGGCAACGCCACCTTTGTGGTGGGTTCATGTGAAACCCTTATGTCCAGGCTTTCTACCTCCCTGTTGCTACCTTGCTGTCTGTCCTTTGAGCTGGTGGGACAACTTCATGTTTCATTAGGCTGTTACCCTCAGATGAGTCATCAACCTGTGCATCTCGTCTGCTATGGCCACAGTTGGTGATTTTTCTTTCTGTGCAAAGGTTGTGTTTGGTAATTAAACCTGTGCAACGCACCACTGCTGGTCACGCCACATTGCCCCAAGCAGCATGCCATCACCAAGGAGGCAGGGCCACAGCTCCAGGCAGGACTCTGAGGAGGGCATCTTTTTGCTACAGCCAAGATGAGGAGGTTTCTGTTGTTCTCTTACAAAAACATTGTGTTTTTCTCAGCAGTGGCTTTAAAAATCCGTCTCATACATAGCGACTGATGCAAACATGTTAGCAGAAGCCATTTTTAAATCAGTTTCCTTACCCAGGGGAAATGTAGTATAGACAGGGCCTTCAGGAAACGAATAATTAGGTGACCTTTTTCCCCCCAGAATATCAGGTCTGTTTTATGTAGAGCTGTTTGAAGTCACACAAATTCTCATTACTCTCCAAATCTCTAACCTTGCCTTGTTTAAGATACCTTTTAGGAAATCAAATCAGTGTTTCAATCTAATTTCCAAAGGCATTCAAACACATGGTATGTGTGCTAACTTGTTTCCTCTAGCATTAACAAATCTAGCAAATTGCCAAGCTATTTGCCTTGAGGAAAACGATGATGTTGTACAAGAAGATAAAGTATTTTTTTCCTGCAATTTTAAACATTAGAAAAAGAAAAGAGAGGTAAAGTTATCAGACCACATTAGTCCAGGATATGACTCCTTTGAAGCAAACAGTGTTCCCAAGTAGATTGCCATGGTTTTTGATCTGTTCTGGGACTTTTTAGTCACGCTGTGATCTTTTTCAGTCACTTGATGTGGCTGGATGGTGACTGAGTCCCCCTAGCTCAGATGGACTTTCATTAAATTAGTTACAATTGAGTATACCAAATATGACAGTGGAAAATAGAAGTGGAGATAAATAATTTGAGTGGCTTATAACCCTCAAATATTAAGAATTTTATAATGCTTGTATTTTGAGGAGTGGCTGTGTACATAAGCCAGGCACAAGGGTGCATGTAGTGCAGCAGAAGCAGTGAATGGTCTGAAACCTCTCCTCTGCCTCTCCTCCCAGCACACCAGTCTCCAGGGATGCAAGTGCTCCAGAACATTTAATTTTTCAAGCAGTTGTCAATAACAGAAGAGTTTCTGCAATGCTGAGGAATTTAATGAGCTCAAAATTCTTAAACAAAATGCTTCTTTTTATTTGTGCATCCTACAGCTCTGATAGTTTCTTCTGCTTGTTCCCAGAAAATGAACATGGAATTGTCCTTTTGCATGGAAGGCAGCAAAAGGTTCTTGTTTGAATTAATGATAAATTTGGTTGCAAATACATGTGGAAGGAAAATTGCCAAATGCTTTCAGAAGATTTTCATTTTGCTCAAGTGTTCACACCATGGCCATCACCATGGTATTTGATAGCTATCCACTTTACTGTGTACGCTGCAGCTTTAGCCTCACGTTGAAGGGTCACACTGGCATATCTTTTTTTCCTGTAGCCATAAAGAAATAAGATTTTTTTATGTAAGCTGCTTTCCTTTACTGCAGTTCCTTCATTTTGATGTTTATCCACCTAAACATTATCAGAATCTTTTTGATATGCATGGTTATCATTTCTGTGAAGGATCAGTGACCTAGCTTAATAAATTTAAAAGTTCAGCTATAAACCTAAATATGTGACATTTATTGAAATTCATTCTTTGCTATGGAGCTACTTTCTTTAAAAATATTGAGAATAGTAAGGAATTGCATCTGCAATTTGATTAAATCTACAGTTGTTACCATTTGCCTTCTGAAAATTGATTCCCTCCCCTCCCTGTCCCCCAGCTTGACATGCTTATTGATTAAAAATTCTGCACTGGCCTAGGCCAGCATATATTTGTTAGTGTTTGTGTGCTTCCCATGCAAGTTCTGACGGGCTTTCAACTGTGGACGCTAACTCTATTCCTAAGCTATTGGAAATGGTAAGGTTCCTTAGTAATTGTTTTAAACTATATGATGACACATCTTTGAACCCCATTGTATGAAGGAAAAATACCTTCTGACTGGAGAGAAGTTTCCTGTTTATGTGTGTGTTTGCTGGAATTAAGCCTTCCCCTGTGTGTTGGCTGAGTATTTTTTTGTAATCCAAAATGGCAACATGGCAAGTCACCTCCAGAGTTTATTTTTTGGACAGGATACAGGTCTTTTATTTTCAAAATAGCATGGCTCTGGAGTTGATGATGAAGCACAGAGGCCTCTCAGTTACACTACTAAGCGGACTCAGTTAATTGAGAAGGCACACTTACAAAGACAGCTAGATTTAAGCAATAAGTAATTAATTTTTATTGACAATTTTATACAATGTAAGTTGTTTACTTCCCACACAGGAAGTTTTTTGCTTCAGCCAGAATTTCTTTCAGCATAAGGATATGAAATTTGCCAAATGTATAATTTACTTTATAAAATGGCTAGAATCATAGCTTTGGTTGTGGCTAAAGAGTCACATGAAATTTTCTGCTTCTCTTTAATGAGCAGGCCAGCAGGTGGCCTCCAGGTGGTATCCCTACTGCAAGAGGATGACATGTAATACCTGAAGAGTTTTCAGCTGTTTAGATATAGGCAAAAAATATAGCATTTATAATACTCTTGCCTCTTGGTATCTGGGTTATGTAGATTTGTGACCTTGCACCCTACCTGCCATAGCTGAACCTCCTTTAGACGGGAGAGCTGATGAGACTCAGAGAGGCATTTTGCCTACAATAGTAACAAGGCTGGACCACCATGAATTTAGGCAGTAAAGTTAGTTATGAAATAGTGTTAAGGTTTCTGGTTTGCTTCAAATAATGCTCATTTTAAACAACTGGGAGAAACCTGGACTAATGGACAGATTACACGGAGAGTTTGTTAGGGCTGAGCACCACATGGCCCTGGTGTGGGATGTCCACACCCAGCCTCAGCTTTGCTGGCTGCTACCCCTGCCCACAACTGGCAAAACATGTCCTCAGCTGAATTCCAGCCCCTTTATCACCCAATGCAAACACTCAGGCCTACAACAACACGTGTGGGTCTTAGGAAACTGACTTTTTTAACCTGTTTTTGTAGTTGTGCTACTTTTCTGGTAAGAACCCTGAGCAAGACTGTGGCCTCGTGGTTGTCCCTGGGAGCTTTGTCACTGACTCTTCATGGACACTGGATTTAGCTCTGCTTTTGTGTGTGTCTGCACCATATTTGAAAAATGGATTTCCTCTTCTTTGACTTTAATAGAAGGTTGATGTATCTTTTTTGACATATTTTTTTTCTCATTAATAGTTGTACAAAATGTTAAGTCCTGCAGGAACTATCTGTTTTCATCTAGATTTTGTGGAAACAAATCCTTTCTGAGCATGTTTAATGAGTTAGATGAAAATAATTATCATCTACAGTTAGAATTCCAAAATTACTTATTTAATGTTTCTTAATTTAATGTTTTGTTTGTTTCTTTTTGTATTTTTTGATTTGTTTGAACTGGATTCTGAACCTCACCTTTCTTTTACTTTGTTTTGAAACTAATGTAGCTAGTGAGATTTCAAGCTTGGTAGAGGTCTATTGGGCCATGTGAATACCTGGAGACATACATGACTTTTTATTGTTTTGTCTTCAGCTGTATCATAAATAAGAGTGCATTTTGGATTGGTTGACCCAAACTAAATCACCAGAATTTTAGGACCATTAGATAGGATGTTGGGGTTTGCTTCTCCCTCCTCTACACACCCATGTCGTGGATGATCCTGTGAGGATAAAAGTAGAAAGTTTCCAAGTAAGCCCAGCATTCCAAGTAGGCCTAGAGAAAAGTCCCAAATCTGTGGATTGTCCCAAAGCATGACTAGAAAAGAACAAACTGAAATAACTCCACAAGCTTCATTTGTCTTATATATATGCTGGTTTGGATTACTCTCTGTCTTTGAGGCTGATCTACATTCAAAATTGTATTAGGATTTCTGTTATGGGAATTACATATCCTTTTATCTGTTGCTGTTATATATCCCGATATCGGTTATGGGTGTTATTATATCGGTATTATTATATATACTTGCATGTGCCTTCTCATCCAAATTTATCAGATTTTGTTAGGTCTGAGAAAGCAGGATAAAAGAGAGCAAGGCAGCTTTACTGAAAACAATGAAAGGTGTTAGTAGTTGAATTAATGTTAAAAGTTGATTAATTACCCTCTCCTGATGTAATTAAAAATGTTAAATGAATTACTTTAGTTATATTCAGTTTCACTGTCTACTTCTAGAGAGGGGTATTAATTTTGCATGTTATATATTACTGTCCTGTAAAACCTTTCCTTAAACTCTTTAGGTTTATTGCTTTTGCTCTTTGGATTAGAGGCCAATATTTTTACTGAGGGAAAATGTTTCTTGTTAATACTCAGTATTCGATATCATTCTTACAAATGTCCAAAGCTGAAGTAAAAAAAAAATACAATTGTAATATTAATAATCTTTTGAAGAGTAGGTAGAATGCAAACAGTAATGGGCTCCAGTAAGCAGTGGGCTGCTATAGAGCTCCCTCTGTGATAAAGCACTTCTGCATCAGAGAAAATAATCCAAATTTCACCCTAAAAAATGTATTTACCATCCATTTAGATGAGTGGGAAATGCTGTTCGTGTTTGAAGATGCAATTTAGCTTGCTGCAGATTGAAAACTATCTTAACTGTTGTTTAACTCTTCTGATGAAGGAAAAGAAAACTTTGATGAAGGAAAACTTTGAACACTTTGCTTTTGCCTTTCTATACATGCTCAAGGATGGAGTGTTGCATGATAGTGAGTTTTTTCACTGTTTTATCATTGCAGCACGTCCAAATAGTAAAGGGAGTGTTTCCTCAGCCAGGCTGTAGGTGCCTTTAATTAAACTCAGGGTGTAAATTCTATCATCTTCAGTGGAAACTGTGCAAGAGTTGAAAGCAGAGGACCCAGATGGGCACTATGTTATTATGCTTTACTTTGATTTCTTCATTTCCTAGTATTTAGGGTTTATTAAGCCTATTGTAGTCAGAATCTGAAATTCCCAAATGTCTGTTTTTCCTGGTATTACAAATACTGGCCTTACAAACAAATTACCAGAGTGCATGACATGGTGGCAACATTTCCCTGTGTCCTTTTCCCTTCTCAGAGGATTAAGTAGCTCCTTTTCTGGGAATGTCCTCTCCTGTGACATTTTCAAGATTTTGTCAGCTCTCCACCATAAATTTCCACAATGGGAAAATCCTATTGAATCTAGCATGGGAACCTTACTATAAGTTTCTGAATTATCCTATGAAATTTAATATTCAGTCTGTTTGTGCTTCAGAAGTGCATGTTAAAATCTCATTACATTTTATCTTCCATAAAATCCCATAGAATTCAGCTGTTATTTCTATCAGATTCCATTTGATTTTTGTCCTTTTTATCCTGACCTTACGTATACATGAGAGGGATTGCAAGGCATGTTCATTTGCGAAAAAGGGATGATTCTCTCCTCCTGGTTATATTCAAAAAGACCTAACCAACAACAGTCACTTTGTTTTTTTCTGGTTGACTGTGGAAGGCTACATGAGAGGAGGTGTTCTGGATACAGAACATGCTTATAGAAGTTGGAGAGGTGAGAGTCAGCCAGAAGGTAAGTAAGGTCAGCACAAGTACACATGAAAATACAAAAATCATTAATGACCTTCTAATTGCAAAACTGAAGCTCATGATTTTCATACAGGACTGAAAAAAGGGAAAACCTTATGTGGTCACTTTCAGTTAGAAGGCCTGTTTTCCAGTTCTGGGGAGTTTTCTTTCCTCCCTTCTGAACACACGTTTACAAAAATAAGTATGTATTTGTTGTTCTTCAGGTGTAAGCTGCCATATTAAAATCAGCTGGGGCAGAGCTCAGAAACAACTTTGCTGCTTCCTGAAGATGGCTGAGTTGCATTTTTGTTTGTTTGTTTTCAAATTGAGAAGTTTTCATAATACATGCTTTGAAAGAACTTCTTTTATGCAAATAATGCCACAATTCTCTTGTAAGTGAAACCCAAGCTGGGCCAAGCTCTGTCTGCAGGTAAGCAGGAATGGCTTAAAAGTTCCCCTGACTGCAGTGGGAGAGATCTCTGCTTATCTGAGCAGAGTATGTGTGCCCAAAATCCCCTGCAGGGCATAAAAATAAGGTAACAACCAGTGAATTGTTTTCACTGTACAAAAAGCCTTTCAGGAAGCAGCAAGGAGCAATAAGAGGTGGCTTAAAAATAAGAAACTACCCCTTCCCCAGCTGCAAGAGGGAAATCTAGTCATGTTATTTACCGAGACCACCATCACATGCTATTAACAGGAGTAAAAGCCCATCAGTCAAATATTTGACTACTCATGGTTTATAGGGATTTCAAAGACTTATGGAAAGATAATGCCTGTGTCCATTAGCTAGTTACTTAGAAATGCAGCATTGGTTAATTCAGCCTTTCTGTAAAGAGTAATTATTATCTTCATTAACAATATATAAGATTTTAAAGATTTACTCTTCTGCACCTATCATTCCTGTTACGTCTTCTATATCTCAGTATTTACCCTGTATCATCTATTGCTCATTTTAAATGAGGTAGTATTGAGATTCTGTCATTGCCACAGATCTTGTGTCTTTCAGCCTGTTTTAAGCACCTTGTTCTCTAGTCCTTAGTCAGCTCAACTATCACTGGAATCAATGAGAGTAATGTGTGCATGGAGACTGTGGAGTCAAGTCTTGGAAAAGATGATGACATCACAGTGAAGGAATGTAGCTTATCCTGACCTAGCTTAGGGCCAAACCAGGCTTTCGTGTGAAAGCCAGGTGTGTAAGGGTTGAGATCTGTCCATCCTCACCCCAAACATCTGTATCTTGCTCACATTTAAAATGCTTGAGTAATTATTAATCACAAGTAGTCCATATTTTTTGTCTGAACATACATAAATGGTGCTAAGAAGTAATACAATATAATTTGAATTTTTTAGTAGGAGCAGGGATGTAAAAGAAAATACTCCTTCTAAATGACAGTGACTTTTGTTCAGTGCCCAAAATACTGAATTAAATATCAACTCTTTAGTAAAATATGCTCAGGAGCAATTGTTTCACTATAAAGTCCTAAATTTAAAACATACATTAACTGACCAATTTCTAGTTTTACCACTGCCATTTTATTTTCCTTTTGGATAAACAGACCAAGCTTAATATTATGGGGAAGATCCAGAGAGGCTGCTTTGGCATCTGAAATGGGGCTTAGAGTGAGTTCAGGGCACAAGTCCAACAAAGGGATCTAAAAAGCTAACACTCACTGGCCACAAAGCTCTCAGGTGCTTGGATTAACCAGTGTCTGCACTTTGTGATGAATATTCCCAGGATCTCACCTGAGCTGGAGTTCTGGAAGAGAAGACAGAGCAGTAGGAGGCTCTCAGTCCTGGCTGGGTTACAGCTTTTGCAGTGCCCAGACAGGATGGAGCCAGGCACGGGTCCTGCTGCTGACAGGCAGCGTCCAGCACCACACGCCATCCCCTCTCTTCCTCCCAGCTGGCTTGGCTCCAAAGCATCAGGACAGCTTTGCCTAGGAGGACTCACATTCCGCTGTCTGCATCTTCCCACCAGGACAGGAAGAGAAGGAGGAGAGTGAGGAATGGCCATGGGGTGGTGGATTGCTAGATCTCATGGCAAAAGGGCAGGAGAGTGCAGGCAGGGGCTGAAGGCAGAGGGCAGGGGGCAAAAGCAGCAGAGCCAAGCCCTAGTCCCAGATTTAGACCTTTGGCCAGCCTGTTCATGCAGGGATGAGGACCATGGTTTTAAATCAGTGCCTTTATGGCAGGCACCATCCTACAGCTCAGCCTTTCTGTGCTATGCCTATAATAAACACCAGCTCTAAGCCTTTTGTATTTTGGAGGTGCTTTGTAAGAATAGATTCATTATCCTCATTTTACCCTTATGAGAAAGGTAAATACCCTCTGAAGTTTGGAAACATCCTCTTTGCTTATCTCACAGACTCCTTGAATCTGGCTCCAGATTTCCAAAGGAAGCATTCCAGGGTCTGAACAAGTCCAAAACCTTGTTCTGGGCTGAGTATAAATGAGAACCTCTGAAGAGCAACAGTTGCACATTTAAGTTTCCCAGGTCTTTCCAAATAAGGGGAGAGGACAGGCTGAAAGAAAGTAAATGAACCAGCTGAAAACTCCTTTCAGAAACAAACACACATAAAAAGATCCCATTAGCATGAAAAAACTCAGACTGCTCAGCCATCCCTGAACTCCTTCTTCAAACTATTGAGCTTTTCAGCATCTTCTGAAGGTCAACACAATATTTCAAAATAAAAACTGTGGCTGACGGACCCTTGCTGAGGGACATCTGCCAAAGAAAAAGGGAGCTGAGGTTGCCACAGATCAGCCACTCTCCTGATTGCAGCTGTGACACTGTTGCCTCTGGTGAGAGCCAGGATGTCAGAGAGGCTGGTCCCAGGCCATTTTGGGATTTATGAATGCCAATACTGTAAAGTCCTTGGAAGGGGATCATGAATCACAGGTTCACAGCAAGGCAGCAGTCATGCCAATGAGTCGTCATTAACTCCGGTTCTAAACTGAGTGAAAGTAGGGCATCAGTTAAAGTGCACTGCAATAACATAAACTTACAGTGACAAAAGTGAGGTCAGCATTAAAAAGAAAAGGTCATAACCTCCTAACCAAACACAGATGTGAAATGATCACTATCCTTGATGTTGTTCCTGTTTGATTATCAAAAAGCTGCTATGAAGCTAAATAGACCATCAGGTTATTAACTTTGGTGTCAGATAATGCGTGAAGCTGAGGCATAAATAAAGACCCCATTGCTTTCACTAGCAGATTTACAAACACAGCCAATTCAGTTTTGTTTGTAGCTATTTGGGGGGTTTGCACCACGTTTTCACTTGGGGCAAAGAACACCAAGGCTTTGCATAGAGTTGGTTTGTGTTTGGCGGGGCTGATTATCTCAAACATAGCATTACACAATCATGGTTATACATTGTGGAGCCAGCTTGAGCATGGAAGGAGTGCAGTCTGCTTTCCAGCACTAAGTATACGTGCAGACAAAGCACAATATCAGCCCAACACAGTATCAGCCCTATGGACTGTGCCAGGCCAGACTAGTTCAGCAGCCCCACAAAAGTTCCTAGATGCAAGGAGATGACTTGGAGGCCACTTAAAAGTCCTCTGTACAGTGCTGACACAGGTCCATAAGCAGAGCTTCTTCCTGTTTTTTCCTTTCTCTGGATAAAACACCACCAGCAGGCTGAGTAAAGGAGAACTGAGGGTCTTATTTCCAGCCTTTGGGCCAGTTCTCCAAATCTGTGCGCCCAGCTCACTTGTACAGATGTGCTGATCTTGCTGGGACCCTGCACAGCTTGACCATGACATCTCAGCTTGACAAGCTGTGTATCAAGTGAGGCGTCAGCAACCTTTTGGAAATCCTTGACCCTAAGTTTTGTTGCTAACTTGCCTTGTGGTTCTTGCACACACATTAACTAAGAAGGGTGAAGTCATGGCACACGGTGGCATGCTTTATGTGGGCCCGCCAAGCAGAAAGCCACTTCCTGACACTGTCCTGCCAGCTCTTTCAGAGGAAAGAATGGAGCCAGCACAATTTCTTTTGCTTAGTAGCCTAGGTGTTTGTACCCCACCTTGGAAGAATTCAGGCACTTCTTGGGTTTTAGTTGCTGATAAAATTATATTTACTATGACATTAAAAAGAAACTTGGTAATTTGGTGGACTTGTAGATCCATTGGTACCAATCTAATATAATATACCTTATCATCACTATTTTGGTACAGTTGTCATAAATTATACAATATACTTTACTATCTCTATCTATTGACATGTAGAACTTTTTTTTTTTTAAAGAGATTAATGTGTGGCTGTGAAGAGTTATTATCTCAGGGACTCCTAAGAACCATTAGCAGCAAATGACAATTAAACTGCAGGAAATGTCCTGCATCAAGATCATTCATAATTGCTGTTAGAACATTTAGATCAAATCTGTATGCCGTCTTGGTTACTCATGACTATCTGCCTTTTAATCTTTTTCATTTTTATGACCCATGCCATTCCTTTAATTATCACAGTATGGAAGGCTGTTAGCTTTACAAGACAAGAAAGGCTTCCAAAATACGCTCTGCATTTCAATACACGAATTCAGGTAGATAGATATTATAACCATAAAACATAAAGTAGCAAATCTAAATGCTGAGACTAGTTGAGGGAATTGAGCTAAAACTGTGCTTGCAGCCAGGTTTGCCAACTTGGCTCTTTACAAAAGGAGGAACTACATTCCAAGGAAATTACACTGTCCCCATTCAGTACAGACAACCACCAAATGCTTAGACTCATGCAGGAAAGTTGATCAACAGGATCAACTCAGAAATGCAACTAAGTTGCTTTCTCCTACTATAAGGTGTTTTTATCACACCAGAAGCAAAGGCTTGGATCTTTACCCAAGCTTGTGTGATTTCCTCAATCCACCAGAGCATGTCTGCATTTATCTCAACTCGCTAGAAGTTGATAGAGGCCTTTGCTTTGCATATATGGTGAAAATATATGAGATGAATTAGTCTTTTCACACATGAGAAAAATTTGAAGTGACCCCCAAATATCTCCATATGCACTATCCTGAATCAGAAGACCAACATTGCCTTGTGTTATTAGTCTTGACATGTACTATATCAAGCATAGCATGTTACTCTACTCACACACACATAGCTCTTTTTCTGCTTGTACTAAACCTTTGGACTGAGTCAGATGTTCATGTGTCAGTCATCAGGTGGAATTATTTGCTGCAGATACCAAGCTCAAGTCTATGCTAGAATTGGGTTTATTTTACTTCAGTTGTAGTGGTAAAGAGCCACAATAACATCACAGTTATTTTCTTAGTGAAGTTCCACAAAGGCTGACTTGCATTTCAGATGAACAGGATGGAACAATTGTGTTGTTCAAAGTTTGCTTTCTATTTTCCTGTTACTGCTAAACAATACAGTAGTTTTTTTAAAAAATCCTTCCATCCTTATCATCCAGATGTGGAAAACTGTCTTCTTCTATTTAAAGATCCAAATCCACCTGCAAATGTAAGCATGAAGAAACAGTGCAAGTTCTACCTTATTTGGGGTATTTCCTCCCTGGTTTTCAATTCTTCTATGTATATTTTGAACTTCTAGTCCATGTTCTTTGTGGAATTGATTCCTCAGCCCTTAAAATGAGTACTACTTCCTCACATGAGAATTTTCTCTCAATTGCAAGAAATGCTGTATTCCATCTATTAAATTGATCTTTTTGAGCAATATATATGTTTTGATCTGTTCCACTCATTTGTAATATATCAGTGAGTGTTTGCTGAGAATCATTACAAGAGAACCAGTAGTGTCATTGTAGCCCATCACAAGAAAAAATGATTAACTAAATCCAGTTGTGCTAAAGACCCATGACATGAGTTGGCTTTAGGATGTTACGTTCTGAAGCAAGTTTCAAATAAAATACTCTACTGCACTGCAGAACACCTCCAAAAAAAAAAAAAAAAGCCAAATGAGTGTAAGAATAGCATTTTGTCCACTGCAAAGACTAGATTAGTGTTCTTGTGGTTTAAAGCCTGTTAAAAATAAATGTGCTAGACAACAGAAATGCTTCTTTTGATAGCTGCTGTGAATTGTAATGGTATCTTGGACCCAGTAATGGACTATGTATATTAAAGAGTGTTTTACGCAGGGACAATTTTAATTCTTTTTAATGTGTTTGAATATTGTAAGGAAAGGCTTACAGTTCAGTTGAACCTGCTAATGAAAGCAATTTCTTCTGACACACATGACTGCACTGTGTATGTATCAGATTTAGTTAATGGTACATCCTCCAGCAATTGCCTAGACTGTGCCCTGCCCAACAGTTCTTCCCCATCAGCCATCTAAATGCACACACACCTCTTGGAATAGCATAGAAACCTCCCAGGTGTGCTATGAATGAATTTTATGACCTAAATCACTGCTAATACGTTCTTTGACTCCTATACACTGGAAAACTGCATTGTGCTAGAATGTATACCATGCTGCAGGAAAAATTATGTTGCCACCCTAGTCAGGATGAGTGACCTAACCTAGAGCTGAAATAGTGCTGAAGACAAGGGAACATGAATTTTAACTCATTTGAATGCAACTCAGGGATAATTTGTATGTTTGCTGCTGAATTACTCGATTTCCTCGTTCTCTCTGTTGTCTTAAGGTAACTAAGTTCAGATTTAAAAACTTTTTTTTTGCTTCTGAACTTGAAAAATATCTTACCCTAAGTGTTTTACATATAATCAACCTTGTGTACAGATGCAATTGGTTAATTGAAAAGTCTGATGAAGGCACATCCATTGTGAGCTTAATCTGTTGAAGCTGATGCCAATGCTGTGACAGATTTGCAACAACTGATTAAAGTTGCATGGGTGGAGCTGTTATCATCACCCTCTCTCATTTTCCCTGTCCTCTTGAATGATGATGCTCTCTCCATGGCACAGCCTCTGAACCACAGGGAATCAGGTCTTGCTCTGGCACAGATTTTAGTCCAAAATAGCAAAGCAAACTGAAGTCTCAGGAGGAGTAGTCACTAGGGTTATTCTATATAAATTTGCCACCTTAGCTCTGTCAGAGACCAAAGTAACAAGATGTACTATCCCACTGGAAAAAGTATAAAACCATACTATCAACTTTAAAAAGGGAGAAAGGCTACCATTTACTGACAGTAGAGTTCTTGAAACATGAATTAATGTGGCATTGCTGTTACCTCACCTGAAATGCCCTATCTGAGGACTAAATATGTTCTTGTACAAACACGTTCTCTGTAGGATAGAGGACCCTGTCATTTCCTTTTCTGTAATAAAGCAAGGAAAATGAGATGCACCGAACAACCTACAAAATGCTTTCATGTCAGCATGTTGTCTGAGCTTGTGCAGATCCGTGGAGTGCTTGTGATTAGAGCTAAATGGGACCCAAGTTTCTGAAATGAGGGAAAGGCAAACAGGGATGGCTGTGTTTTCTGGCTTCTTCGCGTATGCTAGGTTGAACATTATTCCACAATAAGGCCAGGCCTGACTTGTCAGTGCAGTCACAAACAGTGCAAAGGAGAGACATGATGTTCAATATTTACAAATTATCACCCAAATCATAATTAGAGGGAATGAAACTTGTAGAAAGATTACCACTGGGGAACTGTTAATGGTACAAAAACACTCAAAGCACCAGCCATACCACTTGAGGTTGCCAGTCACACTAATATGACACATCATTACCAACCATTTGCAATAGTTAACCAAAATCTATTTTCTCATCACTTTTACTGGCTACTGTCTGATGAGGGATGGAAAAATGAGCACATCATGACACTGGCTTTGAAAATATCTCTTACAAAAGGAATGATCCATGCACAGCAATTGCTCACTGATACCTATCACAGGCCAAAGCTTACAAGTCATCTGTAGACACATAAAGGACACATACACGTGTCACAGGAAGGTCACAATAGATTGAACAGCATCCATCATTCAAACCAAGTAGAGAAACAAAAGGTTTCCTTATTTTTCCTTCTGCAACTGGTAAACAGCAGGTAGTTCTTCGACCTGTATCTATAGCACAAGTATTTTGTTTCTAATTCATCAAAGCTTTTTAAGTTCAACAAATTACATTTCAGTGTATTCTAAGGAGAGCTGTTGGACCTTTAAAGAGAGGAAAGACTGAATTTTTACTTCACCAACACTTTTCTGGTTCTTCAGGATGTAATCAGGTGAAGTGTTATTTGCAGTGACCTGGTCTGGAGGTCACAAAAGAGCAGCTCTTGATGGAGGATGCAGTGTCAGAATAGAGAAAGAACCTGGGTCAAGTGCAGATGAAAAGAGGCACCAAATGTCATGAGACTCTGAGTAAGAAGCAGCAGAGTTTATATGATGTGAGTACTGTGAAGTACATAGTGCTCTTCACATGATTCCTATGTTCTCCCTAAGCTATAAATGTCTCACCATAGGGCATGTTCCTTCTGATATCAGGCACCTTGTTAGAGGATTCACAGTATGCTGGGGACATGGGCTGTGGAGAACCATCTTCCCTAGAGAGCTGCCCATGAATCTGAGCCAGAGCTTCCCATAGGCTGGAATCAGCAGATTTCTGTCTGAAAAGGAGGATGCTTGAAACATCTCAAAAGTACACAAAGGAAAGCACTATGATGCAACTCAAGTAGAAGAGAAAAGATTACTTCATTTTCATTTATTGCTCATATTTTCCTTCCTGTAGTGGTAAAATAAAGTACCTTTTATTCCTGACATCCTTTACCTCACCCTGAATCCTATCTTTTTTTCTTACTGTTCTTCCTGTTAAATTTTCCTTTCCAGCCTCACTTGCTAAAGGAGTCAAAGGTGGAATTTTTGGTCTCCAAGAGCATAGATTGAAATCAGCGGTGTTTTACTGAGTATAAGCAGAGCAGACTATCTGAGTCTTTATAGACCGTACTGGCCTCACATCCCAAAATATGGTTGGAGTGAAAGAATATGTCAGATAGTATTTATGGCTCTAAATACCCTTTCAGTGCACGCTGGTACTAGCTGTTGGACAACCAGGGGTCCTCTTTTTCAGATGCTGAAACAATAGGGAGAATTTTAAACTGAAGACTGAGGGACGTATTGGTGGGAAATCTATTTGGGAACATTACAAGTACATAGCACAGAGTATAGTGCAACAAATAAGGTGCCTGTCAAGTAACCTTCCTTCCATCCTTCTTTCCTGTGTTGGTGGTTAATCAGCCTCATCCTCATGCAACTCTTGTCCCACCCATTGCTTCCTCTCTCCACTGCAGGGCTGCCTCTGTTAGGTGGGTTTAAACTTATTGCAGTAAACAATATACCTGCTTCTGCCTGGTGTCAGAAATAGAGCACTTTTGGAATTTTCTGCTTAATCTCGTATTTGTCAGAACATGTTGACTCATCAGAAGTGAATCTGCAGGAATGCATCAGTTTCAGCAGTTTCTTGGGTGGAAGTGCTGGTTGAAATAAGGCAGACAGTCAGACCAGGCTCCCACTTCTCCCAGTGCTGGGACCTTCATTTGGCACTGGCCAGGCAGGATGTGAACACGATTGTTCTTGGATCATGTGTGACTTCTGGGTGTTTTACACAAACTTTGAAAGCTCTTGGTTTCATCCCAGCACAGAGCAGAAAAAAATTCATGATAGCGAGATGTTACAGAGGATGAGAAGACAGTTTCCTGCTCTAAGCAATGTGGAGGTCAGCAGTCTGTGTACTGGGACTATTTTCTAATTATAGCAATATCCATGCTCTTTTTTCTGTTTCTTTCAAATTCAAATCCAGGCTAGATTTGTTTACGAGGTTCTGTTATCACTAATTAATAACAGAAAAATGTTACTGATTTGAAGAAATCTTTATGTCTCAATACTAGAAGTGTGACTTGTTTTTACTAGCTAATACTTGCAAATAGCCTGTGTTTCTGATTTTTATCCCCAATTCTCTATCATGATTCTTATCAGATAACAGGGAGGAAGAACAATTAGTTTCCAAAACCTATTATTTTGTGTAATTAAAGAGGTAAACCGCAGAAGGAATTCAGTGGATGCTGAAATAAACCACCACAAGAATTATTGATGGATTGTTTTAACCAATCTAGTGAAAACACTAGATTTATACACAGCTGAAACAGTTCTGGTCTATATTTTCATTTTGCATAAAGTCCTAATGAAATAAAAAGTTGGTACAGATTCCTGTTATTCAGTTTGTAATTTTCTAGGTTGTCTATTTGAAATTCTTTCAATGGTTACAAGCATTTCTTGATTAGCAACAGTTGCCTAACTATAGTCAAACTAGAGGGATTTTCCCAAAGTATGTGATCATATTGCTGTTAGAATGGATAACTGTTTTCTCCATGAAGAAGCTAAATTTGGCTTAGCAACTGTGTCATGATGTTGATAGAAAATATCTGGTGTGACAGGGCATAGTGTGGATACTGCACTGAAACGCTCGTAACCACAGTTCATTTCATTGATCTTTCAAGAGGGTGAAATATCACACAAGTCATCTGCCTTTGGTTTTTCAGGCCACATCAAACAACTGTGTGGAGATGTAAAAAAAAGAGAGAAGTGCTAGGTGGTTTGATTTCATCAGTTAATGGCTGTAGGTCACTTGATAGCCCTTTGTTTACAATACAGCGATACGCCTGTATCTTGTAAGGCTCACCAGAGTGACTTACTGCTGTGGTACAGGGCCTAAAATAAAGCTTGCACATGCCAAGCACCACATGATGCATAAAATATTCTAATAATACATTACAAAGCCTTGTCAACACTGGGGAGAATGACTATTCCAAGAAGTAGGGCTGGCTGAAAAAAGACATTCTTTTTTCCAAACTAGGCCTTTATGAAAGACAGTGATTTGGGGAGCTGGAGGGAGAGAGAGACAGAGAGGGATTTCTTCCCTTGGTCTGGTGGAGAAGTGTCTCTACCTTGTTTAATCAAAAATATCAACAGAATATAAGTCCACTCCAGCTCAAATCTTCACATTATTTCATGTCTTTTGTATTTCTTACTTTTGATCAGCTGTGCTAGGAACCTGATCAGCCCCTTGAGAACTTGACAAATATCTTATGTCCACACACTGAAGTGCTCCGACTGCTTTGTGTGCCATTATGTCCTAAGTGTCCTGGGCAGTTTTGCTTTCAGCTATGTGTACAGCATCCTGTTCTAAAGCATATCAGTCAGCTGGTTTAATGCTCTACAACATGCTGAGGTATCTTGAGAAATTCATCATAAGAAAATTCTTCTGTGAATTGTTCTAAAGGCAGTGAAATGGGTACCTGCAAAGAACAGGGATTGTAACCATTTCTAGCACAACTATTATGACACTAAGCAAGATTGCAACACTTCTTAAACTGAAATGGTTCCGCTACTACATGCGGCCTAGGAATGGTTTTCTGTTGTCTGATAAACTGATGGTTTAGTACATAAAATATAACCAGTTTTTCTATTAAATATATTTTGACAGATTAGATCTCTGACAATGAAGCCTTTTACTGCATATCCTTCTGGGTTTATCATGTTCCTGTTTGCCTTGCTGCAGAGGAGCAATGGACAATGCAAAGAAGCAGCTAAAAAATCAGAGATGAATCTTGGTGTAAAATATGATCTTCCTAACTTCATTGCAGACACACCAATTCAGAATGTGGTTTTATACAAGCATCATGTTTATATTGGAGCAGTTAATAAGATTTACGTACTAAATGAAACTCTCCAGAACATTTCTGTGTACAAGACTGGGCCTGTTTTGGAGAACCCTAACTGTGCACCATGTGAAGACTGCCGAGATAAAGCCAATTTATCTAACAGCATATGGAAGGATAACGTCAACATGGCACTGCTTTTAGAAACTTACTATGATGATCAGCTCATTAGCTGTGGTAGTGTGTCCGGAGGCATCTGCCACCGCCACATCATTCACCCTGACAACCCTGCTGACATTGAAAGCGAGGTGCACTGCATGTACTCACCCCGGGTGGATGGAGAAGCGGATAACTGTCCTGACTGTGTTGTTAGCACTTTAGGAACCAAAGTTTTGGTGACTGAAAAGGACAGGTTTGTCAACTTCTTTGTTGGAAATACTGTGACATCTACATTTCAACCTCCCTATGTGCTGCATTCAATATCAGTTAGAAGATTAAAAGAAACACAGGACGGTTTTGAGTTTCTCACAGATCAATCTTATATAGATATCCTCCCTCAGTTCCGTGACTCGTATCCCATTAGGTATGTCCATGCCTTTGAAAATGATCACTTTGTCTATTTTTTGACTGTACAGAGAGAAACTCTTGACTCACAATCTTTTCACACGAGAATTATCCGCTTCTGCACTTTAGACTCAGAGATGCGTTCCTACATGGAGATGCCTCTTGAGTGCATTTTTACTGAAAAGCGAAGAAAGAGGTCCATCCGAAAGGAGGTATTCAACATTTTGCAAGCTGCCTATGTAAGCAAGCCTGGTGCAGCTCTAGCACACGAAATGGGCCTCGGGCTCAACGATGATATCCTCTATGGTGTTTTTGCACAAAGCAAACCGGAGTCTTCTGAACCAACCAACCGATCTGCTGTCTGCGCCGTCTCTGTGCGAACCATCAACGAGTTCTTCAGCAAGATTGTTGACAAACAGAACATGAAATGTCTCCAACATTTTTACGGGAAAGAGAGCAAATACTGCTTGAACAGGGTAAGTGATAATTGATTTGTTACATTTTGAGACTTTGGTTCTCTCTTTTCCTATTCCATTGCCAGGTATCTATCCCTTCAGTTTCAGTTACAAAATGTAAGTCCCTGATCATTGCAGATTGCTTAGCATTGCTCTTGATTATCTCTAAAAGGATTAGTTTCTGTAAGTTGAGTATAAAAATCGCTGAGGTCTTTATGGGGCTAAAAAACATAGTTTTTTGCTTGAGAAACTATGATGCAGATAAATGGAACATTTAGGTGATTATTTCTTTTAATATTTTAAAAAAAGTATTCATAAACATTCATATTCATGTGCACTGAAGAGTCCCTGAAAAAATCACATGCTTAAAAGTATGTTAAGGCTGAATCACTGCCCTTCTCAGAAAAAACTGAAAGAGCTGGTTTGGAATATGCCATGAAGAGCCAGATTGTAATGTAGTTACTCATGCTTGGTACAGAAACAGTCCAACTGACATCAGTTTTCTGCATGAAAGGAGTGTCAGTCAAATCCATATCTGAATGAGGGTTCAGGTGGTCTTGTGTGGGAGGGTTGCATTTCTGTATACCATGATTGCAGGGGGTTGCTACTCTCCAACCATATGAAATACGTGAGCAGAGGAAGCACAGAAATTTTCCCATTCCCTTCTGGTCAGTGTCTGGGCTGGTTTCAGGTCTTGTAAAAGAAATACAGAACCTGGGAATCAGGTACTTTGAACAGTTACTTTGGAACATGAAACATAACTTTCAATCACCTGCTTATGAAGCAGGCCCTTAAATAGACTACCTGGGGAACTTTCTTTTCTGCAATACAAGAAATTTGGGGCTCAGAGGTGGCATGCTGTCTTCTACCAGAGGGCCAGAGCCTCTGTGGTGAGGCTCTACTCAGCCAGTTTGAGGCCTGTGTCAGGACAGATCAGCAGCTCAACCTGCATTTAGAGGTGCATGGTATCTGTCATATCCCATTGTTGGGACAGCTCAAAGTCAGAGTGGGAGCCACAGATCTTCTTCACCCCAAGTATGACTAGTGTCCTCTTCAGCACAGCTGCTCAGCACAGCTGAGGTAAGGATGTTGACACAATGCCCTGGTTGGAG
Organism: Illadopsis cleaveri; assembly: GCA_013399915.1. Classification (NCBI taxonomy): domain Eukaryota; kingdom Metazoa; phylum Chordata; class Aves; order Passeriformes; family Timaliidae; genus Illadopsis; species Illadopsis cleaveri. The sequence goes on along the minus strand of VXBB01003356.1, from coordinate 1,299,197 downwards.
GTGGGAGTCTATTTTGTCAAAGAGAAGGGCTGCTCCCCCCTACCAGAGGTGAGACAGGGCAGTCTGGGGAGACGAACCCATTACAGAGACCCTGTGGCTTCTCCCCAGTAGCAGGAATGTGCTCAGAGGGGGTCTGAAGCAATGTGAGCATAACCACAGCAGCCTTGGCATTTGGGGGATGACTGCTTATAGCAGGCTCCAGGTGTTCAACACAGATGTGGGCATTGCCAGTGGAGGATGATACAGCAGCCCCAACAGACATAGCATTTCAGTCCCTTTTTTGTGGGAGGGGTACAGGCAATTTTCAGAAACTGAAAACAGTTAGCAAACATTCAGCACAGTAGCTTATCTCTCTTCCTTCACTGTGTTATTGCTGTCCTAATTTTTCATTTCAGGTAGTAATATCCTCTCTTTTTTCTTTTCTTTTTTTTTTCTTTTCTTTTTTTCCGTTCATTTTTAACAGGAACCATTGTCCTTCTCTGAAAGTACTTTTATTCTATATTCCTGGGGTATGACTGTCTTTAAAGCTCATGGCCTCTAACTTATCTCATTCTGCACTTGCCTATACACTCATTTCATAAGGTGATCTCTTCAAAGCAAAGTATACCATTAAAATATTGACAGAATAATTTGCTGCTTTTCACATGCTGGGAAGTGCTTTCGTGTTTCAAAAGCTTTTCCAGGGTCTGCTGCTGCTGCTTTGCATATCAGAATGAATGTCTTGTACTGCCGACATGTTTATTATAGTTGCCTATTTGCAAGAAATGTCATCAGAGCTCTGATTTCTGCTACATTAAATTGATAAAGGGAAAAATGTTTCTATGATTTCTTGTGGTTCTTTTAAATGGCATAAAGGCAGTCAGAAATTTTTGTCCTGATTGTTTGCTTAACTCTGAAATATCAAGACTGTCAAGGTTTGCCATTCCATTTCCTTTGCCTTATTCCAGAGGACTCATTAAGACTCCAGTAAAAAGTATCTTTTGAGGTTTTTCAGGTTTCAACTAGCCAAAAAGATTGGTAAGAATTCGCCAGCCATCCTTTATACACCTGTTTTTCTCTGGTGTATAAAGCAGACCTGAAGGGTTGGAATGTTAAGGAAGGGAAGGAGCAGGCAGAAGAAGGAAAGCATGTTATTTCTTATGCTTGTCCCAAAAATGTCAAACCTGGTCTTCCCTGATTTTGCTGGAGATTAAATAATAATTAATAAAAAAACAGTCTCAAACCCCTCAACTCTTCTTAAACTCTTCTTTGTACATTGTAAAAGTGTACATGAAACATTTTTCCCCTTTTTGTAAGTCACCATCAACATAAAAGAAAGCTGTTATAAAATCTGAAAATTTGTCACAGCTTATTTTTGCAAAGCTCAAAACTTGTTTTTGTAATGTAGCCAAGATGATTCTCTTTGATGTCAAGAGAATAAAACCACAGACCACTCATGCAAGTGAAAGGCACTGACCACTGCAAAATTAAGTCATAGGACAGTGAAAACACCCCAGCAGTGAATATGGTATACCACTAACTTCAACATTAAAAAGAAAAATGAACCTCTAGCACTCTTTGCAAGGAAATGCTCTCTGATAATTTACAGTTAGAGTCTGATTGATGAAAGCCATTTCATGTTGTCAAAAAAAGTCCCATAAGACAATTGTACATAATTTTGTTGGACTTGGGGTAGTCCATCTTTTTAAGTGGCTGTCCCTCAGGACTGTTTAATCTGAGGCTTCTGAAGGTAGAATTGACCAAAATAAACCTGAATGATGCCTCTGAAACACTTCCTCAACTTGTTCTTCTTGTATTTAAAGCAAAAATAAGAAAAACTTCCACTCATCTTTATGCGATTGGCAAAATTTGTTCCGTTTTGGTCTTGTTTTCTACAGGAATGAGGTTTATGTGGTCGTGCTATTTGTGGTCTTTCTGTTACTTATCCTTACAGCCTCAGCAATAAGAAATCTTAAAGATGTGAATTCTAGTGTGAATCCAGAGGCTCAGGCTACAGAAACTGATGAAATTTTAGGAGCAGTTTTCTAAACATGAGAAGGACTCACAAGGACTGAAGAAAATATTGCTCACCCATGGAAAAAGTCTCCATTAGAGCTTAGTTGAAGAGCAATGTCAACCAACAACAAGATATAAATCCAGACACAACTGTGCTTCACTTACTCCAGTGCTCATGGAAAACTTCATAAAATCAAAATAAAACATTTCCAGTTGTGTTTAAGAGTAATACATATTAAGTCAAAACCTGGGATCACTGAAGTTAGGAAAAGTGAATCTGATGGAGCATCTGATTGATGTCAGATATACTTCAGCAGAGCTGTGACCCGTTAGTACTGCATAATCATTTACTTCAGTGAAGAGCTGGCTGACACTTAAATGGCAGCAATATGGAAACAGAACTGACTTTGAATTAAAAGAAAAATTGGGAGTAATAGTAAGGAGGTTTTATTGCTTGAGTCAGGACAAAGATATCTGAGAGGTAGCTGCTGTGGAGGGTTTTGAATCACTGTTCAGGAATCTCCCACAACAAAGAGAAAACTGGATGTAGTCTTTAAGCAGAGTTTATTTGCTCAGTTAGTCATTATCAGCCCCAGCGTGGTATCCTCAAAGCAGAGGTGTGCTTAGATGAGGAGACAAATGCTTACATCATTTGCAGACATAGTCCAGTAGTGTGCATATTAACCATGGATTAAACGGGATTTTTTAAGTGAGGAAGATGAGTTGATTTTAGCCTTGACAATCTCAACCATACATTTCAGTTGTCATAGATCAAGATCTTACAGGCTTTTTTTGTCCTTTCTGCATCTCTTACGTGCTAAACAGTTGTAAGCCAAATTACCTGAGTTTAATCATTATGGACTTACATGATAAAGCACTTCTAAAAATGAAATCCAAATTCAGCTTTGTAAAGACCTTGTGTCTGTTTTTTCTACAGGTAAGTTCAGGTGAAGGCCTGAAATATTTAAACCTTACAGGAACAGAGAAACCACAGACAGGCTTTTGCCACCGTGCTATCAGTGTCATAAAGCAAGACAACTGGTCACAATTCCTGTTAAATGAAAGACATAAACAGTTGGAAAAACATGAAAGGAAAACAGAAGATCACCAAAAAAAAAATAAAGTGAGGGTAAAATAAACACATGGTGATGTTTCTATGTTACCATTACACACATGATTGATGAGTAAAATTAGATTATGCTTATATTGTAATAGAAGAAAATAATTGCTGCCTTCTATCAGGAAACCGCAAAGGTACTTATTGATCTGTCGTCTTAAGGCTGTGCCTAAGAATATTTAATAAAATAAACAGAGACAAATAACTCTTTTGAGGCCCTGTAACTGCAATATCCCACATCATTTGGCATAAAATTTTGGCAGGTTTAAAAATAACACCACATATCTCTGATTAAAATGGGTTGTTGTAAATTACTTAGATAATCTCACCGCATGGAAGTGTTTTTATATTGTGAGTAGAATGTGACTGAATATTTTCCCTAAAAGTCAGGCATCAGAATCCATTAGGTTAGTTCAGTCATTTATTCTTCTGGAAATGCTATATCAGATGGCATACAGCACTCTGCGTGGGCACGAAATCTGTTCCCATTTGTATGCAAGCAGTTGAAGTGCAGGAGAGGGACACAGGTATGAGTGTGTAGGGTTGAGGTATGAGCATGGGTGTGGGTCTAGGTAAGGTTATCTCTGGCTGAACCAGATTTAGCAAACACTTGGCTACAGAGGTAAGGGCTGTTCCATCTCTGGGACTGGCCACGTGGAACTCCCTCATGAGAAAAATACAAGGAAAAAGGCAGGTCAGGCAGTTTTTGTGGAAAGTACCACTCAACCCCTAGTGGTAGATATCTTTGCAGACTCTTCCGAGCACCAGGAGCTATGGAGTTTGGGGGCTAGCCTCTTAGACACTGATGGCTGCAAAAACTACAGTTTTCCTTCTCTTGATGTCCAGTTGGGGACCTGCCTTTCCTTGCTTCCCAGTGCTGCTGCTTGGCATTTTATCATCTTCTTGATGAAAGCTGGATTTCTCTGTGAAAGTAGTATCCGTTAAATTACCATTTTCTGCAAAGGGCACAACTTTATCAGCCAGAGTTACTAATAATGTTCAATTTCCAGACTTTTTAATCAAATTCTTCCACTGAATGCAGGGTTCCCTATTGGTTATTACTGTGGAAAAGTGACTCTGCTGCTTTTCTCTGGAATTGCACAGAAATCATTTCAGGCAGAAAGTAATTTTTATTTTGTTAAAATGGATATCTGTTTGTGTGGTTTTTATGTCTCGGTTTCTGAAGGCTCTTAAATCTAAAGACTAGAACTGGACAATGTATAATTTTCTTATCCTATGTAGCCTTGAAAATTAGAAAAATTTTACAGTTCCACAAAAAGGGATGTCAAAAATGTATACAAGTAGTTCTATAATATTAAGGACACTCCCTGAAGATGTATAATATTGAGATCTTAGCCTCGTTTCCTGGGTTCAGACCAAATTCTAAGACTCCTTAATCCCAGATTAAGTTCACTTCACTGCTGATGACTATTCTGCAATGGGGCCATCTCAGCCCTTTCTGAAAGATCTACTTGGATTTCTTTAAGCACAATTCCAAGTCCCAGAGAAAGAGAAGCTGATTATGCAGTGCACTGTGTGCAGATCTGAGTCCTGGATTCATCCCACCTGGCCTTGGTAGATGGTTGACATATCTAAGCAAGCAATGAATTTTCCTCGTGTTCTGCTGCCAAACAATGGAGAGACACATAAGTCCTGACAAAGCAGACATCTGCCTTTCAGCTCACTCAGCACCCACCTTACCTCAGCAGTTTTCTACTTACTTTACTTATTCTGACTCAGGACCACATCTGGCCATCATTATTGCTCACTAAAGCAACAGTAGGTAATTATTATCCAGGAGAGTGCTCTGTTACTCAAACTTTCTAGGTGGCATGTGGGTTCTGATCTCAGACAGCTTTTGCATCAGAGTGGAATTACTTCTCATTTCCAAACGTACAAGTAAAACCAGAATCAAATCCCACAGTAAATTAAAAAAAGAATAATAATGCTGAGGAAGAAGATCCATGGCATAAATGGTTCAGAAAGCAAGTCTAAGCCGTATGAAATTATTACTTGCACTGTCTACAGGGTGTGTGAAAACAAAGAAATGCTAGAGAAGTGGTCTTGCAGGTAGTGATAATGGCAGCTTAATTTTCTTAACGCAGATGTCACCTGCTTTTATACACACGCGGTGGAAATTAGGGCAGATTGTATTATTTTCTTCTAGTTTCTTGACTTTTTTCTGTCCCACATGTCTTGCACTACTGTTTTGGCTAGACATGCAGTTGTTGTGCAATGTTTTGTTGAAATAAGGGTCTCCACACTCAGCATTGTCTTTAGATAACTGGTCTAGATGGAATTCCCAGTTTTTCTATTTTGCCACAGCTTCCATGTTAATAAGGACTTCTATGAAAAATGCACCTGATAGACTACAAATGTAGAGCAAAACTGCTTTCATCAGCACAATATCTCCAATGCATTACTTTATTTCTTAAAAATGTGTAATTAGTCAACACCTCTTCTTTGATAATCTGTATACTGAGTTAAACGCTAAATTAATATAAAGGAAATCAGCAAAATACAAAGATTACTTAGGTCCATTTTGTCTGCTGAATCAATAGGATTTACTTAGTGCTAATGCTCTAACCAGATTATGAGAACTAATGCAGTACTGTTCAATGACAAAAGCAAATAACTCTTTGAATGATCTTGACAAAAGAACATGAAATCATCTTAATTTGTATTAACTAATTACATTTAACATGGATGTTTTTCTACCTATTACTTTAAGTGCAGCATCAGTACAGTGACTTCCTTCCCCCATCTCATTTTAGGAGTAGATCAAAGCAACAAGTATTAAGAGTTACTGAAATAATACTGTGTAAAATTTTATACTGATGGAGTTCTTTTAAAAGATTTTATTTTCAGAAAGGGACATGCTTTCTCTGTATTCCATATAAAAATCTTTGAATTGCTTTCAAAAACATGAGCAGTATTGGGAGGAGGAGAAAGAAAGAGGGTAACAATGCTTTGTTTAAAACAAAAAGAGGAAGAAACTCTTCTACCTTTTAGAGTGAAGCTTCATTGCCTCAGCAGAAGTTCTTAGAAACAGAGACCTCAGTCCCCTGTCTCATACATGTTCTGTCCTGCGTGAACACTGGACTGAGTTCACAGCACCCACACACCCTCAAGGTGTTGTTCACCAGTCAAGAAGAAACCAGGAGCACTGTGGCTCTGCTTCTGTGGGAACTATTTAGCACATGGATTGGCTTCCACTGGCAAAATTGAGCCCTTCAATATGATTCATTTTTCCTTTCCTTAGGATTACAAGAGTCATCATTACTATGACGATGATCAAGTCACTCTCACCCTCAGACAACTACCTGGCTTCACTGAATCATTTGTGCCAGAATTACATTCTTGTATTTTCAATGGAGAGGAGCAGTGATCAAATGCTCTTCTTACCGGAGGAGAAATAATGCAGACGACCCAGAAAATTAAGGTGTATCAAGAACAGCAAAGCTATATTGGCTGAAAATACATGGAAATAGTTAGAGAGGAAAATATGATAAGGTTCTTCTGTGTTCCTCATGGTTACTCTTCCTGCTCAGAGTCAGCTGTACATGTTAATTCTTCACCATTATGTGTTTGATTCCAAGAGGACCTACTCTGAAAACTGTAGTTTGATTATTCATCTTAATTCACTGATTTCCATAAGAGAAAAGGAACTTATACACTCTCTTAGGTTTTAATGGTCTTTGTAACCAATTTGTTATATATAGAATCACCGATTCATTCAGAAACTCTACAGTAGTTTCTTTGGAAAAAGATTTTTGCCATTTGCTGATATCTGGATCTAGGTCATTTAACAATAGCTTATTTCTCCCTACTCCGTGTTATGCCACAGGTCTTAAGGGTCTTTTCCAACCTAAGGGATTCTTTGATTCCATGAAAGGAGAAATGCTGTTGGCTCTTGCAGGTGACTTTGCTTGAGAGAGGATCCCAGAGTTCATAGGAGAAAAAAAGTTGATGCTTAGAATTTTGATTCTTGACAGCCAACAAGTTAAAAGTCATATAAACAAACTAGCAGAAAATAAAACTTATGCATATTCCTACTTTCATTTGAGCTTTACATCATAACTGCAGTATTTTATGATTGACACTAGGAAATATCAGCTAGTTACTTTCAAACCATTTCTCCAATTTGTCAAATTAAATTTTAATTTAAATTATGTCCTTCAAATGGCTCACAAGACAGTATGAAATGTTCTGCAGTGATTAAGTCATTGATTTCCAGTTTATTCAAGACATTAAACATAGTATCAAGACATTATACATAATATGACTTTCTATATGAGCACTGCACTTAAATAAGAGCAGGTTTTGACCAGCTCTAAAAGAACAAGCCTGGAGGAGTGTTTCTCCAGTTGGCAGTCGCTGCAAATTAGAGAAATGCTCACAAAAATATATTTGGAATTTTTTTTTTCCTGGGTATAGTATTCAGACAAGAGGCTACACTTTTGGATCGTTTTGCTGACACCAACATAACTGAGTATTTTTCTGAAATTTTCATTAGTTTCTGTAAGAATTCCTTCCCCACTTTGCACTTTTGGCTTCAAATGTGCAACTCCGTCTGAAATATTTTATTTTTATGCTCACCGAATATGACATATAAGCCATCAGTTAGCTGCAAAACAGTGACAGCTCCTGATAGCTCAGCTCAGCAATGTCCAGAGACTTTTTTGGCATGTTTGTCTTCTGTGAACCAAATCAAGGGTAAATTCCAAAACACCAGAACTTCCCGTATGAACAAATAAGATAACATTAATTATCTTCTAGCCTTCTGGGCACAGCTGTAAGGCAGGGCTTGCTCACACCTCACTGCATTCCAGCAGCACACCTGTGCCAGCTTAACAGTAACAAAGCCCTCTCTATGAATCACAGGCACAATTGGCACCTCTTGTCCTGCAAGAGAAGCAATATAGCTGAACCCAGGCACTTACCCGTGCTCTAATCGTCCATTTCAATAGTTGTGTGATTTCTCAGTGGAACTTGGCATAATATCCAGAGTGCATCATCTGACATCAGTTATTTTTCCACATTGACAGCCAAATGGATAGTTATGTGTATTCTGGGAGGGAGGGAGGGAGAGAGAGAGAGGGAGAGAACCAGACTTGAAAGTGTTGATTTAAAGCAGCATCTTTGACAAAGTTTTCCCTGTTATCAATCTTCCTTTAGTTTTCTAAGTAGCCTTTAATCTCTGCATTTCTACTCAAAGATCAAAACCTTCCTATTTCTTGAAGAGCCAACCCTACATTATGGTTAATCCATGAAGCACCAGGTTTTGTAAGAACCATATGTGTAACAATCTGCAGGTTCTTCAGCAGATAGACAAAATTATGGCATCTCTGAGGAAGGCTGAGCTGACTTTAGAGAAGCTAAGAAAGGTGTCAGGGCAAGCAGGAAAATCTAGCCACTTTTTCCAAAGAGCTTGAACAGGCTTTCATGAGGCAGCATGTTAGGATGTTTGAATTGTGCTGAAATGATTATGTAGGAGGAAGTACTTCACGCTTAGCACAGAAACATCTCTCTCCAAAGTCTTTGCTTATGGAAAAAAGCAGTTACAGGAAAGAGCAAAGATCCCATATTGGGGGAGGGTAAAATCAGAAATCTGCCTTATTTCAAAAAGCATGAGAACTGTATATCTTTATGCACTTGAACTATTCATACTCATTGTATGAGTAATCTGCACAGATGTTTCAGAAATACTTTTAGACTGGGTAGGATATGAGTGCAAAATAATACAGCTTTTACTTGTTTGGTGGCCAAAACAAAGAAAAGCTAAACTTGCCCATTGATGATTTAACCTAGTCAAACATGAGGTTAAAAAAATGCTTAAAGTGTGTTCAGTGTTCCGAATTCAAAGTGTTAGTTCAGTTCCTGCTGAACAAAATACACTATATATTAACAGTTAATAAGAAAACTATTACAGTAAAACCTTTACTATGTGGATAACCAAGCTCTTAAGTCAGTGCTGTACCAGATCTAATTTAGAAGCCCTTTTTCTGTATCATTAAGACACTGCACAGAGATTTCAACAGCTCATTTAGTCTGATGTAGGCTTTCACCTAAATAATACAGCGAATTGACAGGGCACCTTCAGAAAAGCTGGCACCTGTGCTGACTGGAACTTCAAGGGACCACAGAAAACCTCATTTGCCAGTGCTATTGCTGGGCTCAGCTCAGAAACATCACAGTTCAACAGCAAAGGGCTGAGCTACTACGTTAAACATTTTGTTGATAGTATTTTCAATGCCTTGGGTTTTAGTCCAGAATTCACCAGAGTTAGGCCAACAAGAAATTCTTCATTCACTGCTTTCTTTTTCGTACTTTGAGGAAAGACATCTGAATCTAGAATAGAAGACAATAAAATTTTAGTCCTACATGCTCTTTAAGGGTATGATGCAGATCTATTTGACTTAGTAAAAAGACTCTTGACTGACTTGGAAAGGTTTCATTCAAGCTTCTTAGAAGATTTTTTAAAACATGTTTGTGACAAAAAACAAATCAATAAAAAAAATAGGAGAAATTAAGCTCACTGTTGATTTCAACAGAGGGAACCACCATAAGATCCTTTATAATCTTCTTAAATATTTCTTCATAAAGTATGTCACAGTGGGAACATGCTACATATCTTCCAAATTTTAACTGGTTAAAGATCCTTTGAGGGATTCCTGGTTATTATCTTTATACAATGTCCCCAAAATAGATGATGTACTATCAATAATAATGAAATTATCGGTTAACGTATTACTATTGATTTGTTAGGAGGTTATATTCTTCTTCAGAGATAACATAAGGTATATTGCTCAAGACTTTTTCCAATGAAAATTAAGAACATTCAATTTCTATTCCCAAAATGAAAGAGAAAATCCTGAAAATGCTGCTATTATTTTTCATACATTCAAGACATATAGAGATCAGATGAAATAGTGCATGAACCATAGATGATCAATACAATAATCTGAATAATTAAAAATCTGTCTGGCCCATAGTTTCATTTAAACATACAATCAGAAACTTCTTTTTCCTAACTTATCTCCCTTTTCTTTCTCTGGCTTCTTCTCCACTTTAGTGTCTTATCTCTGAAAAAGGTGGTGAAAATAGAGGCAGGAGAATATTGGAAATTGTTATTTTAATGTAAAAAATCACAATGCTGTTAGAGAATCTTTTTCTAGGAAACTGTTTTAGAGGTAGGTGTGTCACTGAGCAGGTTCTGCAGTACGAGAATTCTGGGACTCTTGGAGAAGCAGCATTAAGGAAGTCACTATGAGAAAACATACCTTGAAATATGTGCTTATACACCTATCATCTAGTTAAATAGAGACCCTATGTCTTATTCCTGCAGACAGGATTTTGAAAGTTAATAGAAACATTCCCGTAACATTAAGAGGTTTTTGCCTTCCTCATGGAACATCATAACTGATGAAGCAATTAAGTTTGAAACATCTTAAAATACTTTTGGTCGAATGCATTTGTGCTAAATGACTTCATTCTGACAAAGATCTAGTGCTGCTCATAAAAAAAGTACTCATCTGTACTTCATTTCCAAACAGGCTTTTTCAAGAAACGCTTCATACTGCAGAGCACAGGATGATGAATATCGCTTAGAAGTTACGACTCCTCTGCAGAGGGTTGACTTGTTCATGGGCCAGTTCAACAGTGTCCTGTTAACTTCAATATCTGTCTTCACCAAAGGGAACCTCACCATTGCTAACCTGGGAACTGCAGAGGGACGCTTCATGCAGGTAAATATTACCATATTACTACAAGAACTTCACAATAAAAAAAACATACCAGAGTTTAGCAGGATGGTAAAAAATGGAGGAGCGTTATTACCCCAATTTAAAAGGGCATTAAAAATTGAAATTACCAAAAAAATACAGCTTCTGGAATATAAATAAAGTGTCTAATAGAGCACTCAGTATTTTAAGTGTTTACCTGGACTCTGTGGTTTGGAACAGTGATTGCGGAGTAAATTCTACCATGATCTCCAGCAGTCTTAGTTCACAGAACAATTTTGGTCCATACAAACAAGAGTACTTTCAAAGAAGACTAAACTGAAAACACTGTCTTGGTTAGACATCAAATATGCCTCAACCCCAGCTAAGAAAGATCTAAAACAGTGACTGATTATTCAAACAGCTTCAAAAATACACTTTGTATGGTCATTTACTCTAGAGGATCAGATTAAATCTATTCAATGTAAAATGCGAAGACAGTTTATAATGTAGAAGCAGGAGCCTTAGCCTTAGTTGTTTCTATATACTGATCCACTCCTCTGGCACCAAATTCCTTGCTAGTGTATGCACAGCCTATGACTCACAGCTGTAGAATTGAGATTAGTTCCTTCTCCACCTACTTTCAAGTTTCTCTAAATGTGTATTAGATTTTCAGGCTCTTGCTCATTCCTATCTCACTCTGTTCTTTTGGATTACAGTTCTTCCTGTCCTAAAACAAGCTTTTCATAAAAAAGTGATAAATCACCCTCCTGAGTAGTCTGTATCCCTCCACTAAGTACATAACTAATCTAGACAGGTAGATTATACTACATGACTTCTTTGTAGGTGACTAATGAAATAAATATAACACAAACAAGCAGCAATCTTTTAAAATCTTGGCAGTCAAAATCAAACACCAGAAGACAAAGACAAAATACTTTGAGTTTACCCATCTTATTTCAAACACTATCATCCTGTAGCAACTTCCCTGGAGATCTTGGCTTCTCCAGCTACCACAGAGTCCAGCCTAGATGTGCATCTCAGCCTGGATCCTTCTTGCACCCAAGGACATCTGTTATTTCAATTTGCCAATACTATTTGTCCTCCAGAAAACCTCCTGAAGTATTGACAGTCTTCTGGCCATCTTGTTCTGTAGGCTCTAGAGAGCCATCAAAGTTAATGAGAAGACCATCAGTTGCTGTGCCATTCCAGTTTTCCCATTTCCCATAACCTTCTATTAGAAAATACTTGGGCACATGTAACCTTTAATGGAACTGAGCCTTTCCTTTCTCCTCTCCCTTCCCCTCATTTTCTTGCCACATGCAGTGCATAGGGTTATATATTGTCCTCAGTATATGCACCCTGTCTGGAAAAAGGGAATTCTATACCTCCAGTCTTCTGCACAGACTGGACACAGAACCAGCTGCATAATGCAGATTCTGTTATGCTTCTACAGGCAAGGAGTTCAAAGTGATGTGACGCAAAGGACAGATGAAAAAGTAGGGAAAATCATGTTTCTCTTTTCCCCCCACAAAAAAAATTTAACAAAACTTACAATGAGAACCCTGTCAGTTTTATCTTAACTTCCCATGATGACCTTGGTAAATTTAAGCTGCAGTTTGTCTTCTGTGCAGGAAAGGCAAATGCTAAGAGCTACACACTGAGCATGAGCCCAAACTGCTCTCTGTTCTTGAAAGCAGATACTGATTCACACAGCGAAATGAGCAATTTGTTTAACCTTTCTGAAGTAATTTCCTTATCTACAAAATACAATTAATAACAACTACTCTCTTACTCCCAGCATTACTTCTGGGCTGTCACAAAGCTTTTAGGAAGGTTTGGTAGAAAGCACAAGGGAGCAATATTTTTATTTATAATGTTCTTTAAATTATTCATTCAAATCCTGCAGCACACACTTCATTCAGATGTTTGCCCAACTCAAGGAACAATTAAATATTTCCAGAATACATTTCCCATTCCAGGTTCAGTTACAGATCAAAAGAAAAGGCTATTGTGTAAACTGCACATGGCCATTAGCAGAAATATTCTCATCATTGAATCAGACTGCCTTCAGCTACAGGGGGAAGTCAGCATTGGGCTCATATTGTACTAAATAGGAGCTCTTTCTTTGAGGGTTGGGTGCAACCAGCAGGAGAATAAGCATACTGACTACTTTTAATGATACTACCTCTAAATAAAAGGTTAGTATTTGTTTTGTCTTTAAATGGTTTTGGAAGGGATACAGATCTGTAGGATACAGCAGACACAGATTTTTGCAAAATTTAATGTTCTTTCTTTTTTTTTTTTCTCTAGTAGTAATCTAGGAAGTGCTTTCAAACATGTTAATTAGGAAATGCCCAACTAAAGCAGATTTGTAGTGTTTCTATGGAAATATAGCTATTAACTGCAATGAGATTTAGATCATTAAAAATTAAGCTATTATATGACCATTACTGAAGTAAAATGGGTTAAAAAATCAGGATAATCTAACAATGGCTTAATTCATCAAAAAGATAACCCCAAAGACTTCCACAGATTTTTAGCAAAGAAATGTAATGGGTTTTTTTTGTTTCATTCACAAATCTGTTGGAACATATCGCAAAGAATCCTCAGCTCTTCACTTATTATGCATCTCACTTTTGCACAGTCATTTGCACTGATATTTTTAGGTCTTTGTACGAGCAAATATTGAATTTTCCTGTGCAATCTCCTTGTAACTTGTAGCTATTCAAAGCTGACTTCTGACACAGGCATGCTTTCAGAGAAAATTAGTTACAAAATTCTACCTACAGGTTCAGGGAACTTGTTTTAAGACTGGTTGCTTTTGTGTTAGTATTTTGAGAACATACTATCATGCCAACTATTTAAAAACAAAACAAAACAAAATTTTCATGTATAGCTTTCTATATTTAGAAAATCAGCTCAGCCCTTCAAGTGCACCCAGTTCATCTTGTATCTTCTTTGAAATACCCAACCTTACTATATTTAGACAATTTAGTTTCTGACATAAATTTCAGTACTAGCAGCCATCCATGAGATTAAAAAAAAGTAGTAGTACAGTATCTGTCTTTGACAACAGCACCCAAGTGCTGATTGAAGTGTCCAGATATACAGCAGTTTGGTGAAAGCAATGAACATTTTAATTACAATTTTGCTGTAATAATTTAGAGTTTATTTTAGTTGTCATGAAACATGGGGGTGGGGGGGGACACCTCTTTAAGACTTAGTGATCTTGTCAATCTTGTCATCTAAGTTGAGTTGAAGCTCCAAGCCTGTGCAGTGGAAGCCAGTAGGTGCAGCAGCAAGCTTTTGAAACTTGAGAAATTTATTTGAAAATGTTTCTCATATATCCCTATTATACTTGATCAGCAGCCAACCACTTGATTCTTTTTTTTTCTTTCCTCTTTCTTGTCATCTTTCCATCTTCTTTTGCTTTTCTTCTGCTCATCACTGTCTATCTTCCTACATCTCTCTTATCTCCAACTCTATTTCTATCCCCATTTTTCTCTCTTTACCTCATGGCTATGGCACAGCACTGCTGCAAAATTCAACAGATTTAACATGTACGTTTTTCCTTCTGTAGGTGATGGCTACCAGATTCTGGGATTTTGAATATATTTAGGGATGTATCACAATGAACAGTTCCTAACTTCACAAGTGATTCCCCCAAAGCTTATAGAATTAACCCATCAGAATTGTTAATGACACAACTCAGAACATAGCCCACATTTTGCTTATTTAAACAAAGCTTTCTAAAGAACCAGTAATAATCAGAATGCAAAAGCAGGTATGTTTTATCCAACCAAGGAATTCTTACCTGTTGTTTTCTGCTTTTAGTTTGATAAAATAGAATTATTCACTTGAACAGCTTTGGAAAGCACTAATAATGGAAAGTAAATATAGCCTCCTTCACTAAATGTTTAATTCTTTTCAGCCAAAATCTGGAACTAAAATAAAATCAATCTGGATGGTCCAAATACAGAAGAGGCATGTGTTCTTCTAAGGAGGATAATTAGGGCCATGAGGTGAATTCCAGATCTCTCCTGAAAAGTACTGCAGCCCATTCACATACTGAGCATGTTTTGGCTGCCTCAGAAATGTCAAATCTGTATTTGGCCATGAATAGATTGGAGTTTGGAGTTTACTAAATATTGTGGAGTTTCTGTTACAAAACAGACCAGTAATAATTTTTCTAAGACAGCTGACATGCATGAGACAGAAAAGAAAAATGGTTTTACTTCCTTTCTAAGCTGGAGCCTGACAACAAACTTTTTTTTTTCCCCTTCTATTTTTTTTCTGCTGAGAAGTTGCAGCTGTTTCAGCCTTTCTTATTGTGCTTGTTTTCAGACTGTGAGTGGGAACACAGACTGTAACTACAGCTGTTGGGTGCAAAGTGAATCAGGTATTTCACAGTGGTTATTTGATTAGAAAACATCACCCAGTCACACTGCTATAGCTGAAGAATCAGATTTTCAGCTGGTGTAAAACAGCCTTATTCTGCTCAAGCCAAGCTGTGCTGAGAATACAACTCACAACTGGAAAAGACACTTATATTACCAGCCAGTGTTTTGGAAAATTACAGTTTGTCAAAAAAACCCCACTCCATGGTATATTGAGACAAAATATCTTTTTTTTTTTTTTTTTACTTTGTGTCGAGGCGTTTTGGGGTTTTTCTGCCTGAAGTTGGCGTTATTTCAGAGAATGTTTTTAGAGTAATGATGAAATGAGTTCTTCAGGAAGGGGAAATCTTTTTCGGTAGCTCTGGGAAGTGTGGGATATGGGAACATCTAACAAGATTTATTCTTAAAAGCTCACGTTTGGTCTGGCCATAACAATGAACAAGAGATCAGTGCCCTTGACATAGCAAAGGCTGGATTTCAGCCTAAGATTATGTTTGGAAGCAGAATAGTGCATGTGCTCCCTACACTTGAAGCTGGCCTTAGCAACTTAGCACCCCAGCAAAAGCACCACAGCTGCCTTTTGGTGACCTTCAGGAAGAGGGACTAGAGAAGTTATCACTGTATGTTTTACAGCTACAACAGACAACCAGTCTCTGTAGACGCAATTTTGGCAGCAGGGCCACCTCATCCTTCTGACTCTGCCAGTGAAACTCAGTGCACAGTGGGACAGCAGTAGTGCAGAGTGAGGGACCCCACCATGGGCCCTCTCATCTCCATTTGGTTTGGTGGGACATCCATCCTGCTGCTTCTGGAGATGAGGAGAGGGTCTTCCCATGGGCAGACATAGACTCTGAGGTGCCATCAGCCACATGCTGGCTGCAGTCCTGTCCCATCTGGCTGAACATGAGCCAGCCCTAGCTGAAAAGCCAAGCATTAGCAAAACATGGTAATGCACTGTCATGTCTGAACAGATTCTGGACAGGAAATGGCTTTGGGCACAAAAACCAAAGCGTGATGGTACAGATAGGCCTTGCTGGAGTACTGCACATCAGGCAACAGGCCACTCATCCTCCCAGGGGGCTCTCTGCACTTGTTAGACGTGCAGCAGTGTAGATTAATGTAAGCCTTATCCTAGAGAACCATTATATCCCAGTACTTTTAACCAGACTTTTTGCTAAGAAAGGTTATATGGGGTTATAATAAAGGTTCAAGGAGCAGTGCTCTGGCAGGAGCTAAGATGGATAAGGGAGAAGTGTAAGGCAAGTAAAAGCACACAGTCATACCTTTCTCAGTATCGTCCAGCTTCTGGCAATTAGTGACCCAGAGATACTCTGAGCTGTAAATTGCACGCATATTTGGCACTTAATAGTCATTTATGGACTCCTTTCTCCTCAGTTTTGCTTACTGTTTCTTAAATTTATTTTTGTTTTCTTCTCTGTAGTATGCTGTGACAATGACTTTCATAATTTCATTCTGCTTTGAATGATAAAGAACTTTTTGAAATTTCCTTAACCTGCTGCCTCATCATTTCTTTTGTTGCCATTCTATCTGATCAGGAATAGGAATGGGGCACTCACAAATCAATGGTTTGGGAAGTTCTTACACACTGAGTATAAATCTGTTGTCTTTCAGATCCAAGTAGACAGAATACTTGATAATCACACTCATTTCCCAGGAATACTTGATTGAAAACAAACACCAGAACCAAACTTTAGCACACATCTCATTTCCACAAAAAGAGAGAACTTAGCATGTGTTGTAGCTGCTTTCATAGACTACATGCCAGGGAACATAATGCATGCTACAGAAATCAGTGAAAAAAGCACCACATCTGCTTTTTATTTGTAACTACATTGAAGGATTGGGAAAATTTGTCCGAGAATTCAGCAAGAGAGCCAAGTCTTCAACATTGCTCTCCTCTTGCAAACAGCAAAGCAGCAAGACCTCACCACTCCAGGAATCAAGACTCAGAGTCATGGTGCCTGTCAGCAAAATGAGTTGACACAGAGCAAAGAAATACAGAGCTCTGCATCTTTCACTGTGCTCAGTCAAATCCAGTTTATACTGTAGTGTACTAGAAGCCATATGCACCTTTGAATTTATCAAACTTCTCTTGATCCAGTTCCTGTTCCTCTAGACAAATGTAGTTGTGATAAAACTCACCCATGCAAGTGGCAAGCCATATTTGAAGCAAGTGCAAGAAGGTCAAGAAATATATGAGCATGGACTTTAAACCCTACAGAGCCTGGAGGAGGAAAGAATGATGGGATGCCCATGGAGTCATTGCAAAGGTTGTCCTCAGTGCCTACTGCTGTCCTGTCTCAGTGGTCCAGCAATTCATCTGGCTTTTCAATAGTGGCAGTCTGACCTATTTAAGGCTAAATGCAAACTGTGCACACAAGCATTTGTAGGAATGTGAATAGCTGCAATCCTTCCATCTTTCATTTTTAAGCCAACAGAAAACTGTGGTAAACTCTTGATAAGTAGCGTTTTCATATCGGTAGCTCAACTTTTGAAATTTATGATAGCAGTTCTTTCTGGGGTAAAGAATTGTATCTTGATTCTCCCAGGGAAAAAAAGACATCAAACACTCCATAATGCAAAATCCATATAGCCAAATTAAAATTAACACCTGGTACTGAATAACTGGTTTGAGAGCACATATGTTTTAATATTCAGTTTGAGTAGAAAAGCTTACACTCTTCAGAAGAGATCCATTATATTCTTCATGGATTAGAATGATATACAGCATTTAGAGAGCTACATATGTGCCCTTTGCAAGGCTATGCTGCATATCCCAGGGCATTTGAGGCATTGCACAATAAAGTTAACCCTGAGCCTATCTCTGTTGGATAATGGCATACACCTGCCAGACATCTAGGAAAAAAATAACAATATGATACTTAGATTGGATTCCTTTTAGAAGGCCTCTCATTTTTGCAGAAGATATTTCAACATGTAGACAGTAACATTTGTAATTCAATCCTGCTGACTAGCAGAACTGAGCATCAGAATGATTTTTAAAATAAGCTGTTGCATGCTGGTTTTCAACTTAAGTTATTACAGTCTTAATTTGCCATATTACGAAGACAAACCTAGACTCAAGTCTTAATATTTAACATTAATACTAGCTGATGGCTAGTAGTAATATTAATATATTAACACTAATAATAATTAAAAAATTTAAATTAATAATTTTAGTGTTCATAGACCTAAGTGATTGCTGACTTCCAATATAAAGAATACATTAATATATTCATTAATTAATTGTCGGCTGTTATCTCCTTGGAAGTACTTCATGGAAGTAGTCTGAGCTATGCTGGAACAAAATTGTTTGTTTTTCTCTAAATAGAGAGACATAAATATTGTCTTTGTCATAGTTACTGATATTGAACATGATTCTCAAAAGATATCAGAAGAGCCACACGGATTTAAATGAAGGGTCCGTCTAGTTCAGTGCTCTGTCTCCAGTGGTATTGACAAATGGATGCCTAGTGACCCAGACACACATAGCTATTACCTTCTGCTTCAAGTCTCCAACTATTTTCCTTTCTGGGGATTTCCTGAGCTATTCATTTTTGTCTGTTTAGCTCTTTCCATGTACCTGTGGGGTTTCCCTTTGAATGTGCATTTCTCTTGCATATGTTGTTCTCCACATTCTTTGGCAGGGAGTACCATAGGTCATCACATATTGCGAGGATGTCATATTCTTTTGTTTGCCTTGAACCCAAGTCTTGTTTTTGTCTTTTGGTGGTGGTTAGAATTTTTATTAGAATTAAATCATGGAATAATCATTTAGGACGGAAAACACCTGTAGTATCATTGAGTCCAACCATTAGCCTAGCACTGCCAAGTCCAGGACTAAACAATGCCCTTAAGTGCCACTTCTACATGTCTTTTAGATGCCTCCAGGGATGGTGGCTCAACCACTTCCCTGGGCAGTCTGTTCCACTGCTTGACAGCCCTTTTGGTGGGCTTTCCCTAAAATAAAATCTAAACCTCCCCTGGTACAACTTGAGGCCATTTCTTCTTTCTTATCGGTTGTTACTTGGAAGAAGAGACCAACCCCAAGCTGGCTACAACCCCCTTTTGGGTAGTTGTAGAAGAGGTGTGTGGTTGGTCTCTAACCACTCATGATTCTCTATTCCTTTTTCATAGAGATTCCACGTACCATACTCAGTAATTGTTCATTACAGCCTTTTGATCATCTTTGTTTCTCTTCTCTCAGCTTTTCCCCTTTTTAACATGCTCTTCTTGCCAGGAGGCAAGTAGAACTACACTGAGATTTTAAGTTTCAGGCAAGCCATGAATTTATATGATATCAGGGTGTTTTCTGGTTTGTTCTCTAATCCTTTTCCAATAACTTCTAAGTTTTTATTAGGTTGCTTTTGGCTGCTGCTAAACAGTTAGATAACTATCTATCATATACTGCCTTAAATTAATTTTCTTTGTTGTAGTTTGCTTGCCATTTTATTGCCCTGATAGGCTGTCTTGTAAAGTAACCACCTTGAATACCTTCAGATCATCACGAAACTTCATCACTGGACTGCTCAACCACTTTTCCAACTCATTTATGGGTGTATTGAACAGTATGGACCCCAGCACATAGAGCATGTAGAACGCCTCTGGTGACTTCTTACTGTTGCAGCCACTGACCATTTACTGCTACAGTCTGTTTGTTCTCCTTTGGTTAATTATCTGTGCTAGACCTTCTCTCACTCCTAATTGCTCGAGTGTAGGCATAGAAATAAGCTTTCATTTCTGTTATGCTCCAGAGAAATGTTTCGTTAATAAATTAATTACTAAAATGTAAATAAAACAAACAAAAAAATCCAACACTCACTCTCCCCCCACCAAAAAAGACAGCCAAAACCCCCAGGATTTTATAGTCTTTGCAGAGGGAAATCCTCCTGTAGTACTGAACCATTTTCATGGTAGTGGTGCCTGTATGTTGGTGTGTCCATGGCAGATGAAATTTATGCTGCACACATATCAGCTCAGTCCCAACATAAAAATCAGAGCTTTATGAGAACGAACCTGGAGTCCTAAGTAGCCTCTTCCTCCTGCTGTAGAAGCTGTCTTCAAATTGCTTTGTTTTTTTCAGGATTATGTTGGATAAGGGTAAGATAGAATTTCAAGGACTGGGCTGATGTGTGCAAAAATCACACAGTTGTATAGACCAAAAAGAACATTTTTGCATCTAGTATCTGTTATAGCAGCACTGTTGGCTGGTAGATTAGTTCTAAGCAAAATCCAAACTTTTATTCCATGAGCTAGGAAGTGTAATCCGAGCTCCCTGTGTGTCATGAGGTCAAAGTCTAGTCATTTGGGCTTTGAGCAGGTGATGTGACTATCAACCTCAGTAAAATAAAGGTCAGTCAGTGTTTAAAGTACCGAGTAATTTTTCCAAGATTGTAGAGATGGAATCCAAATTTTCATGTATTGCTCTGAGGGTGGAATGCAGATGTGTTTAAAGAGTTAACACAGTGGCTCAATCAGAAAGAATGCTTGGCAATAAGAGGAAGCCTGGATTAATGATGGAAAAGAATTCTTAGCATTTTATAGCAGTGGGTATTCGAGATGAGACACGGCTAATGATCAACTAAAAAGGTATTTGCAGCTGTGGTGCTACCTCTCCCCATAATGCCAACATTAATCAAGCTTTTTCATGCAGCTTTCCAGTTCATTCTATTTTTCATTGTCCTGAATAGAAAAACAGAGCTCATGCCCTATTACACTGAGTCAGAGACCATACTTCTGTGTCACCAAAAACGATCATACCTTATTGATTTCTAAAATCTGTACTTTCTGTGCTGTGAAATAAATCCATAGCAAAGTCTGTAACAAAGCCACTTTCATTTTTAAAGAAAAAAAAGCCTCTTGCAACCCCAAACTAGAAATACCTCTGGGATGTGAAGCAGTTATCAGCATGAATTAACTGCTCATATATTTTATTTAAGTCTTGAATTACATCAAAACATCAGCTATAATTACAGCATCTCTAAGTCTAGTTTTGGCGTCAGCCATCTTGTTGAAAGACCTTGGCAATGTGAAAAGCCAGTGAAATCGTGTAAGTCAGTGTCCTGGCTGCTCTGATTCTGCCTTCAGAGTCAGAAGAAAAGCTTCATTATAGTAAAAAATGAAACGTTTGACATACAAGTTATTTCCAGAATGGCTTCAATCTTTTTAAATAATGAACTCCATTGAATCCTAACTTCTCAGCAAATGTTGATTATCTAAATTCCTTAAGTAAACTACACGTGATACAGCTTTCGAAACATGAACATGATCTTCCCTCATGTAAACAATCCTCTGCCTTTGTTGCCTGATGCTATCACATTTGGGCGCACATCCTTCTGGATTGCAGACCCAAGCCTATAAAATCTTGCTATCAAATATCCACCCCGATGTGCAGATGCTTTATGCCTCTGCTTAACAGCCATGACTCATCCCGTTAAAGTCAACAAAGCTACAGTAGTAAAGTTAGGCGTGTGTTTGCAGGAATAGGCCCTGATTCTCAGAAGGATTTAGGTAACTCAAGATGCAGAAAGATGAGTAGTGGGGGAATTTCATACTGGTGTGACTAATCTCCCTAAGATCTCCTAAAATCGAGAGAGAGGGAGAGAGGGAAGGTTTTTGCAAAGGGGCTTCAGAACGACTAAGGCTCCTGTTTTGGAGCATCTCCTAAAGGAGCCTCCACCGTTCCCTGTAATTTAAGAAGTTTTGAATGTTCAGTCCTGGCTCACACAGGAATCAACACGAGCCAGAGCCAAAGCTTGCAAGGAGCTTGTCAGAGCAGTGGCCATCTGAGCAGCCCTGGGTGCTGAGCTCTGTGTACTTGTGGCTCTGCGGGGTGCCCACAGTGGCTGCCTGCAGTGTTTGACATAGCTTTGCAATCTAATTGCCCCACGTGCAGCAAGACCAGAGACTCTTGACACAGGGTGAAGTTTGCTTTTCAAACTGAAGGACCAATGTGAAAATAAAAGGAAATGTTTTTGACTTCTGAAGACCTGGAGTTTTAAGATTCTTTTAAATAGACATTGTAAATAAAATTCTTCATTCTTAAATGTATGGGACTGACTAAATGACCTATCTTCATTTTTTATGGTGATTTATAAATACCTGAAATTGAAGGACTAGGAAACATGCAGTGACTCCTGCATATTTCAATAAATATGGTATATTTTGAGGATCCTCCAACAGCCATGATTTTGCTGTATTAAATAAAGTAGATTTTATAGCACTTTAATCAGATTATGATGGAACATTATGCAAAATATTATGCAATGTAATGCAAAGTAATTAATGCAAGCAGAGAACATGAGACAGCTGAGAAGCATGCATTTGTGTTACATACTGCCTGCTGATTTTCAAAATTTCCTTCTTTCTTAGATAGTGGTTTCCCGTTCAGAGCCCACAGCTCCACATGTCAGCTTTCAGCTAGACTCCCATCCCATCTCTCCCCAGGCTGTTGTCAAGAATTCATTAGCAGATGATGGCTATACCCTGGTAGTGACTGGGAAAAAGGTGAGTGGTTCATAATCTAATCCTCCTGTGCACTGTGTAAACCTGCCTTCAGAACAGCAGCTATCAGTAAGAGCAGCTGTTCACACTGCTGCTTTATGCACTGCATCCTCATAGCCCTGCCATTCCCGAGGAACACTGGGGGTGAAAGTTTCCTCCAAGATATGTTTTTTCCCCTGCTAAACGAACTGGCAGGCCAATACTGAGAAATGTTTAAATAATGTAAGAGCTGGTGATATAAACCAACAGAAGCCAGGAAATGCAAATTTTAAGGCTGAAACTCTGTCCCTAATTCAAGTGCTTGCAAAGACAAAACACACAATGGCTTAAGGAAAGAATGGTGCTCAGTTTCCTGGTTTGTGTCATAGCATTGTAACTTTTTAAGGAGGGTTGTGTGTGCAAGAGTTACATGGGTCTTTGAAACTGTAAGGCTTGAAAATTACTTTAGCATGTAGTCTACAAAGAGTTAATAAAATATGAAGAGCTATCATAAATATGCTATTGTCATAAGTAGATATGCATTGAAGGATAGGTTTAAAACATCAGCAGATAATATTACAGATAATCCTAAACCATAATCGTAAGCAATAATTTGACCCCTTGAGTTCTGTAAGGACTTACAGAAATACATCAGCCATAAAGATTGTTATTAATCATTTACTAGAAATGTATGAGATATTTATGAGTGATCTTCTGAAAATGTACCAAATAAATTTAAAGAAAGGTCCTGAAGTAAAAAGAAATGTGAGGCACTTATATAGTAATGTAATTATACATTGATTTTAATATTTTGACCAAAAAGAATTCTTACCTGTTTAGAGTGACTATTTCATAACTATCCTGATATTTTAAGTGATATAAATTTTAACTTGTATTTTAAGTAAAGTATAGGTTTTTTGATGATAGGTGTTAAAAAGCAAGTACATGGGCAATCACATGCTGTAAGTGTGCCACAGATATCAATATAACGAAAGTTGAAATAGCCATCATGCCTATTTTTACAAATGTACAAACTAAGGCATACTGAGATACAGAACTGGAAGGAGCACACTGCTGTTTTCTTTCTCCATCAGCAAAAAATGCTGTCTTGCTGTAAACACCAGATGCTGGTAGTAACTGTATATAACATTAAGATGCCTTTAGGGTTTCTCCCAGGCGAATTTAAAATCATGTCAGTTAAATTACTTATAAGATCCTATAATTACTGAGCTAAAGAGAAGTCGAATTGTGGCTTGCACATCTGAAATCTGAGTAGCACCAGCATGCTATGCATAAATAGAGATTCTCCTTGCCACTTAGTGCATGTATTAAGGATGTGTGCATCATGTCTCTCCATCGACAGATAACAAAGATCCCGCTGAAGGGGCCAGGCTGCCATCACTTCAGGTCCTGCAGCCAGTGCCTGCTGGCACCAGCCTTCATGCAGTGTGGCTGGTGCAGCCAGCAGTGCCTCAGGTCTTCTGAATGCCCCAGCAGCAGCACCTGGACCCAGGACACCTGCCTGCCTAGGGTTTATGAGGTAAAGTGGTGCATTTCTCACATTTATCTCTTGAGGGAAGAACAGTCTGCACTCTGTAGACATTTTCTATTCATGTAATCATGATAAATTGTCAGCTTTCCTCAATTTCCCCTCGGTCTTGATGTCATAAATCCTCTGACTGGATGCGCATGGTCACCCTGAATACTCTGGGCTGAGATACTCATGAATGGACAGGTTTGTCTGATCATCCTTACCAGCCTTGGGAGATCCCTGGCCCTGCAAAGCACTTCTGATGGGGAAACAGGATGGGTCTGAGCCAGCCTGGCAGGGGTCTGACAGGAAAGCCAGTCACAGAAAGGAGCATTCCTCCTCTTAGACCTCTCTCAGAGACAAAAGTGGAGGAAAGCATTTCCTGCCCAGGGCCACCACAGCCTGACCCAGCACAGGAGATCTCTGGCTCCCACTCTTCATCCATCCCTGTGCTGGCTCCAGTGTTGGAGGAAAGCTTGGTGTTTCTTTGTGAGAAAAATCCCCTTTCCCTTACTCAAGCTCCTGGGGAAGTTGTTTTTCCATAATGTCCCTCCCTGGCTCCTTGTTCCCGTGGGTCCACTTGGCACCAGTGAGGAACAAGCCTGGAGCTGCTCCCCTGGGACAGGGGCAGGTGGAGGCTGCTGCCAGCCAGCCAGCCAAACGCTCATCACAGGCATGTGAGAACAAAAAGGCACAGATGAGCAGAGAGCTGCACTGGCACGGCCCAGTTTTAATTTAGCTATGGTTAATGCAGGATTTGTACTGTACGTGGGACCAAATCTTCCCATGTCAAGTGTGGCATAACTGTGAAGGCAGAGGTTTGTAGGGCAGTTGATGGACTGGAAATCTAAGGGAAGGACAAGCGTAAAACTTTCTGGTAGCATTTATACCCATTTGCTTGTGTTAGTGCCTTTAAACTACATTGTGTAATTAAAAATACATTTTCTTTTATTAGAATACAACTTATAAACAGAGATGAAAGATTGATATGCTAAACTCTTAGAAAGAAAGGGAGAAAAAAAGTGGGTTTTAAATAAATAATGTATTTCATTCATCCAGGCATATGATTTCATGTACAACAGTATTTTTAAGTTTTAAAGTTTTAGGCAAAACTGCTATTAATCTAGAAAGAAGTATAGAAACACATGTTTACAGGGTTGGTTTCTTCCATGTTCATCTTTCAGACACAAAATTTAGGATTAACACAGGCAAAATTCAGTGAAAAAACAATGAGGAGTTATAGGAATCAAATCCAAAATGGATGGAAAATGGGGGGGGGCAGTTTGCCTTGCCTTCTATGGCCATTTGCTTAGAGCAAAGGAGATGCACAAAAATTGCTGATGCAGAATGTG
This sequence comes from Illadopsis cleaveri, assembly GCA_013399915.1. Classification (NCBI taxonomy): domain Eukaryota; kingdom Metazoa; phylum Chordata; class Aves; order Passeriformes; family Timaliidae; genus Illadopsis; species Illadopsis cleaveri. The sequence continues at coordinate 1,273,578 of VXBB01003356.1, read as the reverse complement.
AATAGTTTACTTTTCCTTTATACAAAAAACTCATTTATTTCAAAAGGCTTATATTAGATAATGAAATAATCCTTTCCAGTCTTAGTCTGTACGGAACCGATTCACCAATTCAAAGGTATACAGTGAGAATTAGCTCTCACATTTTTCTGTACCTCTGCAGGCCCAAGATACTCACCTGTCCTGTACAGTTGGTTTCATCTTTTCTAGAGCTCAAGCACCCTTAATGTTTTTTAATTTGCAAACTTTCCAGCAGTGGCTGTATATTTCCATAATGCCAAAAATATTTCTGAGGCTCTGAGCTGCTTAGTTTCTGATTTTCAGTGGGGCTGAACTCATGTAGCCTTCTTTAATTTCAATTTTGATGTGTTCACTCAGCAGTTTTGAGAACCAAGAGCCTGAAGCCCATGCACAAGCACTTAGACCAAGAGGTGTGTCCCCCACAGCCACCTCTGCAGTCCCTGTGAAGCTGTTGGGAGGGGAGCACACCTTGGATGTGGGGCAGTGGGAACAGGTGTGAGGCTGGCTAGGTGCTCCCCTTCCCCATGTGGCTCAGCCCAGCCTGCTCAGCACAAGCCCAGTCTACCCCTGTAATGAATATGGATCTGTGACACTGATGGATCTTAAAGTGAATCTCGAATTACTGCATGCCAATGTTGGTAGAAGTTGCTTCCAGGTTTGTAAGGAAAAAAAAATGCAGCTGGGTACTTAAATCCATTGGATTGCTAGCTGTTAAGACAAATTTCATGCTCTGCTGGACCATGACATTTAACATGATTACTGAAAAAAATATAAAACAGATTATTCATCATCTTCTGATCTGTCTTTAAACTCACAAGTAGAAAATGTAAGAAACAAGCTAGTTTTGTTCCTAACAAACAGAGGATGACCTGCTTTGCATAGTATCTGAAATTCAGTCTGAACCTCTCCCTAATGTTTTGCGGCTTTCAGAGGGACAAATTGCTTGAGATATGTCATATGATCTCTTTAACCTGAGGGAACAGATTGCTCTGTGCGGGTCTAGTCCTGTGGATGTTAGCTAACTAAGCTTTCAGTGATGTTTTCCCAGGTTATTACACAGAGTGGTGTACGATGGAAAAAAAATATATATTTTTTCCTCTCAGGAGGGATGGCAGAGAAGAAGCCCAGTGTTTTCCCATGGAGTCCTGCAGATCCTTTGTCTCTTCTCCCTGCTTTAAGCACCTTCCCTTGGAGCTGTGGGTTGGAGAGGGGCAGTCAAGTCTGCCAAAACATAGACAGCATAGTAGGGCAGACACTGTGGAGGGGATGCCTCTCCTCCACAGCCCAGCTCCCAGTCTGCTCCCATCCACTGCCTCTGCCAACAATGAGGAGTTTCATGAGCCTGGACAAGCAGTTCTAGAGGGAAGCCAGGGAGGGAGTCTCCCCGGAGATCACTTGGGGCTGGAACAAATCGCAGGCATCTGCGCATGGTGTTCAGGTCACGCTAAAAGGTGAAGGGTGTAAAAGAAGAAATAAATTGGTCTCCCTTCTGATTCTTTGTTGTGGTTAAAAATCTGACATGGTTTGTTGTTGTTTTTAAAGTGAGTCATTTTAGCTGTTTTTGTATCAGACATATCAAGAACATCAGGCCTTCTGCTACTTGTTTAGGTTGGAGGCTTTGCTGGAAATGTCACATGTGGTTGTACGTGTTCTTGTATTTGAATTAAAACGAATGGGCTAATGAAACTTTAATAAATAGATATTTTCTTCCAAAAATGTTTTAAGTATATAAGTGGCTATTACCTGTCAACATAAATAAAACACAATGCTTTAAATTTTTCCAAAAACAAAAAAACATTAACTTTTTCCCTTAACCAAAAGTTCAGAGAGAAGCAGAATAACAGGTCTTACGGTGGACTTGCTCCATGTTATCAGTGGAGATAATGCAATATTTTTTTTAATCCTGCATTTCATAGCATTTATAACTGGTTTGCCTTTTGATTGTCTTCTGTAACTACCAGTGCAATATAAGTACACAGAAGAGGCCTACATATACCTCAATTCAAAGACCAGGAGGTTCACTATCCATTCTTGTCAACTCTCCCAATAAAAAGTCTGGAAAACCACATTTGATTTTCAGACATTTCATCATACAGAAAAAATGGAACAAAAATAAATCTTGAATAAAAACGGGGGAGTTCTGCAAAACTTAAAAACAAAACTTTAATATTTTGTTTATTTATTTTTTGCTATCTCCTTAGAGGTGTTGCCTCCTAAATTTATTGACACAATGTAGTAAATACTTGCTGTCCCTCAATTGAGGCACACAGGTTGCTATCAGAAGTCTCTTTTGCCATGTAAGATCACTAAAAATGTGTTCGGTACCTTCAGTTTTTATTCTGTATGGCTTTGTGAAGCCCTTATTTTGCTAACTTGTGGATTACATTTCAAACTCTTCAAATACCACATGTCAATATATTATACAGAACATCAGGACATGCTGTACCCCCACAGAGCAATTTCAGTTTCTGCTAGGGTTTTGTTATTTCAAAAACAGATAATGTGCTGAGATATTGAGCAGAGTGGAAAACTAGAATCTGAAGTCAAATCCGGATTTTGAAGAAGAAAACTCTAAAGAAATAAGGAAAAGTTAAACTTGAGATTGGCACAGATTTTGTGGGCTCAGTATGGCTCCAAGCTCATAGCTGCAGTTGTGTGTCAGGGGGCTGTGTGAGTATCACTCCTTTTTTACGGATTTGTACGAAAGTTCTGTTTCTGCATAGGTTCCCTCTTTGCTCACTGAGAGCTGATTCAAAGGTCTTTCAAACAGGAAAGGTTCCTCCTGGCTTCAGTGCATTTTGAATCAGACTCTTTGTCTGGTTTCTAATGAGGGCAGTAAATTTCCCCATATATAATATATGGTATAATTCTTTTGAAGTATTCTTCAGCTGCCTTTCTATCTACAATAGTTGATTTGTGAGAGTCTTGAAGTATAGCTACAAGAGAGTTGAAAAGAAATGTGCTGTCTTACTGGATTTCCAGATGAAATAATAGCCAAGTATCACTCAAACACTTTCCTTTCAGCTTGAAAATTAAGCCGAGTCCTTTGAAGGACACAGCTGTATTGCATTTTAGAAGCAAAATTATTATCACTAAAGAATTAAGTATAGGATACTTAGGCACTTTAATCACAAGTATAAATTCAGTCTCTCATTCCTTTCATTCTTTTTTGTTTGTCTAGTGGTACTGGTATGTTTGCAAAATTGTGCAGTATTGTTGAAAGTCCTCATAATTCCTGAACTAATGTATTTTATTTTTGGTTGGTTTTTTGGTGGGCTTTGGGGGTTTTTTTACTGACAGTACTAACCAGTACTTTTACTGAGCTTTGTAAGACTTCTGTAGTGTTCCTACGTTTTTCCCACCATTGTTATATTTTACAGGACAATTTACAATACACACACACACACATGCACAAAAAGTATTTCCTCTGTAGATTGTCTCTGTGTTTCTGAGGGGCAGTTTATTTTTAACTCGGAATTAGAGGTGACCAAATGTAAAACATTTAAGGAAAGAATAGCAGAAGTCGTGTTAACTTTATCACAGTCAACGCGATATTGGATTATGGTGTCATTGAAGCTGCTTCACTCTGAACCCAACTTTCATCAAGCTGACAAAAAACGGTCATTTGGGGGCTCTTTTGTGTCCAGCATTCAGCTTCTAACAAAATAAGTATATTGTATGTTTAACACGCCAGAAATAAGATGTGAAAGACAAGAACGGCAGGATTTAAAAGACTATTACAATGCACAGCTTGTTCAGTGCCCCTAAACACTATCTTTCAAAGCTTTCTGGCATAGGTTTTGTTATTTATTGCTACTGTCATGGAAAGCTCATAATGTGACAAATGAAAGGTGAAGAACAATTAAGATGAATGCTAGGACATAGCCTACCAAAAGAAATGCTTTTCTAAAATTATTCCTTTTCCCATTCTTTAGCTCCAAGTGAAGTTCAAGAAAACCTGATTCAACTAACACAGTATTTTTTTTGACAGATTCTCCCGAGCAGCGCTCCCATAGAAGGTGGGACAAAATTAACACTGTGTGGATGGGATTTTGGATTCAGCAAAAATAATAGATTTGAATTAAAAAATACAGTTGTCCATATTGGAGGACAAATTTGTCCTCTGGAACCAAAATCTAGCAACAAAAATAGGTAAGAAACCTAAAATATTAATTTCCATTTATACAGATGTTCTTTATGTGTGGTATGGTTTTTTTTGCAAATACAAACATTCAGCCTATAAGTATCATCTCTGATTCTGAAATTTCAAATTTGAAAAAATCCCATGGTTTAATAAACTCCCCAAGAAAAACAATGCTCAAAATGGAGATGAAATAAATCTAGTTTATGGCAGTAGCTCCTGCAGCAGTTTTTCTGATTTGTCTGTGAACTGCTATTCAATGTCTGTGGAAGCTGGCAAGAATGAATCTATTCAAAGGTTTAAAAAGGGGGCAGGTTCCTTTGGCCAGGATCCTGCTGGGCTAAGTTATGTCACCTCTTCCTGATCTGTAAAGCTGCTGGAGAGAAGTGTGAGAGGATGCAGGTATTTCATCATCCAGAAGCTTATGACCCTCCACTGCACCTCTCCTCCTCCTCCTCAGAAATAAGTATTTGAGACACTGGGATAATGGCTTAAGTTTAAGACAGAGGTTACTGTGGTTGTTATCTTGCAGAAATTCAAGTTCAGTGAATATCCTCACTCTACCACCAAAGCAATGTGCAAATCGTGGCACAGCTTTTCTATTCACATACATAGCAGTGAGGGTACTCCAGCAAGTGTTCCAGAAGTGCTGAGCACTCTTCTAACTGCTGTTCTGAACAGTCTTAATGGAAACAAGATGATTTAGGGAGACTAGATTATATATGAGACTATGTGAATGTAACAGAATACATTGACACATGCTGCTGCAGAAGTTCAAGTTTAATTTTTGGTAATATTTAATTTTTTACAACAAACTTGTGTAGATGATTCATTTTTTCTAATGCTATTGTCAGCCAAAATTTGATACTAAAGGAAAATTTAAAAAAAAAATCCATCAGCCATTGAGTAGAGGTATTTGGTTTTTCTATCATGCTTCTTTTTTCTGAAATGTATATGATATACTAAAATTATTTTCTGTGGCCAAGTATTAGAAAGATCACAGCATCTGTATTTATTGTTAAGGAAGAGGGCCACAGTTCTTTAAGCTGTTATTTCTGAAATGTCCATGATGTGCATAGATTGATGATCTGTTTAGTATGGATTCCCCATTAATATGAGTTTGAAGTGGTTCTATTCTAATACAAAAAAATCAATCAGAAAAAAAATGTAATCCCATTTTTTTCCCTTGTTTTCTGAAGGCTGGAATGCACAGTTCCTGCTGCAAAAAGTCCAGGTTTTAATATATCCAGTAGTGTTTCTGTTGGACATGGCAAAACACTGTTCAGTACATTTTCATACGTGGTAAGCACTATGATTAAACCTTTATAGTCAAAATTATCTTCAATATTAACCGATAGGGACTCCTCATGAGTCCAATCCAGCATGGCAAATTCTGTGTTCATGTTGGCTTTATTGTTACTTCATGGAAATATTAATAAATGTTTTAAGTCCTCTTCTTTACATTTTGAAAATAATTTTATAATCCACTGGGGTTTTTTTTACCTCCCCTCAGAATCCTGTAATTACAAGTATATCTCCCACCTATGGCCCCAAATCTGGAGGAACATTGCTGACTGTAGCTGGAAAATACCTAGACAGTGGGAAATCCATGAGGATTTTTGTTGGTGAGCAACCATGCACTTTGAAAAGGTAACATACTAACTAAAACACAATGCCTGTAATACTGAAAAGTCTTGATTAAAAGCCTTGGAGTTTAAAAACGAAATTCAAACATTTACTTTTCTCTCCTTGTGTCACTTACTGGGGAATTTGTGACATTTGTGAATATATTAATTAGGGAATATATAATAAGCAGAATCTATTCTCAGTTTAGGATACCTAAAAGATTTCTAGAAGGGACTACAGCTCTCTGGAAGTCTTGTTTCTTCTGTAATGTCTTCATTAACCTCATTAGAAGGTTGCATAGAGAAGTGTCAAATCAGCTTCTAATGGACAAGAAACTGCTTATTTCCCATCATTTTTGTCACCCTGATTCCCACACACTCAGCCCTCTCTCTTGTATTAGCAAGAGCTGCTGTTCATGCAGCAGCTGCCAGCAAGCAGCCAGTGGGCCCAGGTTACCATTTCCTACTGCCTTGTTGAGTGGAATCTTGATCAGTGTGACAGTGGCTATCCTATGCAGAGGAGCACTATTTCTGCACTATCAGTGGACGGCCTACAAAACAGAGGCAGCATCAGTTTGGGACTTTTCCTGGTATTTAGAAAATTGTTTTGGAGGTTTAAGCCAGAATTTCTTGTGGCTCTGTAGTGGATCCAGTAGGAGCTCAAAATCTTTCATGTGTTCTGTGTAGAAATGCCTTCAACCACAGCTGTATATAAATATTAAATAGCAAGCACAGATTCTCTGCTAAGGGCAGACAAGAGATCTGAATTTGGTAGCCATTCTACCATGGCACAAATCCTACTTGGTTCTGTGCTTAGGTACAGCAGGACGATTCCAGAATTGTCACCTCTGCGGACAAGGGCAGAATCTGGCCCACTGTGTTCCAGGAACAGGATATCCAGCAATTTCTCTGAAATTTGAGAATCATCTAATGATTGTGGAAAGTCATAGTGGTAAAACTTCACACTTGTGGAGACCCTGGGGAAGCAGTACCCTATTAGTTAACGTGAAACTCAGAGTCAGGAGAGATGAAATTTATTCTTTACTGCTAAATGATTTATTTTATGCTCTTGATCAAATCAGCCCAGTCTGACTAAATCAAGAAAAAGGATTTAGATATTCAAGTCTGATCACTAAAAAGATCTTCATAATTTCTGTTCCTTAATGGTTAGGGTTGCATTTCTTGGTGTCTTCATCTCAACTGGTCAACTAATGGAGAAATATATAAATCCTTTGGGAATGATTCATTTGAGACATCTACTACGGGGATGGTACAGCAGCCAGCTCAGATCCAGATGTTGGTCAGGTGGATCTCTAGGCACAGAGATCCAATATCTCTAGGTATAGAGATCCAACAATAGCTGAGACTTACTCAGTAAGCATCTCCAGTACCCCTCTCTCTCACTAGCCAAGTTGCCTGGAGACTTCTTTGCAGGTCTTAACCAATTTCTCAAGGCAGGTATTTCTCTAGCTAAACAGGCAGCTTTCCCCAGTTCTGAGGGCAGCTAGAGCAAGGGGGGGTTTTTGTTGGGTTTTTTTTTCCTTTAAGAGATGTTAAAAAGCTTTCAGATGAATGAATCACTATCCCTTATGGTGAACCCCACCTTTCTGGAAAGCTTCATAAGTTATAGGAAATGTCCCTTTTATCTAATTTGGAGACCATGTCTTACATTCTGTGAGAATGACATCACTTGGATGGCCCATGGATGTGCTTGGGCCCAAATCACTGAAACCAGCTGGCAGAGTTACGTTTGCTTCTCCAGTCAGTTGCCACCCTTGTGTCTGATGTGCCCTGTTCCCTGTGGCCACAGTTCGTGTGCTTCAAACTTCAGGATTCTCCTGCTGTTCATTCACCCACTGAGCTCAGTGTGGGAGGAAGAAGACTTCTACAGCCAAGCATGACAGCAAGGGAAAGGCGAATATCCCAGGGACTCTGCTGATGTGCTGAATTCAGGCAGCTCTTCTTGAATTTTCTCTGTCTTCTTTCTCCTTGCCCTCTGCCTGTCCCCCAGCATATGGCACATCCCACACGAGCACCTTTACTTGAGGCTTTTAACACAAAGTCCTGTGGATTTGAAAGAGGCATTATCCTTTGGTTATAGCAGATCAAGTCATTCTCCTTAAACCTGGAGTGTGCTCTTGTTTTCCAGGCTGGAAGCTGCCTTTGTAGGGTTCAGGGGCTCATGGGGTTGTCACCAGTACCGGGGCAACACCTTCCATCAGACAAGGTGCAAGTCAACTGAATTAAGATGAATCTTGAGCCTAAGCCATGCTGTTGCAATTTCTACCTTATGTCATGCTTACCTGCTGCAATTTGATTATCCAGCAGGAAAATCAATGACATTTTTATTACAAACAGATCTTTAGGCAATGTTGGGGCTCAGTAAAGGACAGTGCTTTTAGCCAAGTACATGTTTTATAATGATGACAAGCAATCTGTTTTCAGTCCCTCCAGCATATCGGCGGGCACTGTGGAGTGCTACACTCCAGCACAGCAAATTCCTCAGGAATACCGGGTGAGAATGGAAATCGATGAAGCTATTCGAGACACAAGCAGAAATTTCACATACAGAGAAGACCCAGTTGTTTTAAAAATTCATCCAGCCAAATCTTTTCTTAGGTGAGTAAAATTTTCTTATAGAAATAAGAAAAGCAACAAATGAACAAAGGACAGCTATGCTGCTCAGCAATCTATCAAAAGAAATCACATTTTTATCTCTATCTTCCATGCCAATTGTTTCTATTATGGTGCAGTTGCAGAGGGCAAATCATTTCCTTTCAGAGGTGAAGGAGAAGGGGGAAGGGTGCCTCTTTTCTCTTTGTGATTTCACTCCTAGCTGCTGCTGAGCCTACCTGTGATGTCCTGCTGAGATACCCACTGCACAGCTAAGTGTGTCTCCTATACTGTGTCTGGACATTACACTGATTGCTGAGGAAAATCATTTAATGTGACAACTCAGCAGACTCAGGAGAGCAAATGGATTTTAAAATAGTCTAAATCCAGTGCTATATAAATATTATGAATATATATATATATATATATGGTAGTATGTGTGTGTTTTCAAGTGACGTATTTATGGTCTCAGTAGCTCTAATCCATCTGCCTTTGCCAAAAAAATGTCAGCAGTAAAACAGACACCTTTTTCAGCACCACTGAAAGCAATAGTTGAAATAAGTTAGTTAGCAAATGCTAAGCACAAAAAAAGCGACCTCTTTTAAAATGTACACATTTGTTTTATACACTGGCTTAACACAATTTTAAAAATTATTTTTCTTTCCTTTTTTTGATCAGTTGTTATAGTAAATGTAAAATCTGTTTCCCAGAAAAACAATCTCACTGCTCAAAGCTATGTATTTGCATTCACCCAATATATCTCTAGTTCTGGTTTTATGTTTTCATTTACTCTAAAATGTAATTTGTAATTAACATTACATTATCACAGCAGTTATTTATCCTACTTATCTTGTCTTTTTCTTTTCCTTCCTTTTTTTTTTTTTTCCCTTCTTTTGGTAAATTTTTCTAGTGGTGGAAGCACAATCACAGCTCAGGGAATCAACTTGAACTCAGTGTGCTTTCCTCAGATGGTAATTACTGTACCTAAACTAGGAATGAACTTCTCTGTGGTGAGTCAGTCTTAAAGAAGACAATCTGTTATCTTTTCATCTTGGTGGGGTGAATGGTTGTGAATTTTCAAAATACTTTGACTTTTGCCTTGAAACTTTGGGGCTTCTACTGATATTTTGATGTTTTCTGCAAAGACAGTTTTCACTGTATAGGTGAAATTCAAAACAAATTTGAAATTAAGCTGAGGATAAAACAACTGTTTCTAAGAAACCTTTCCCAAAGAAATAAGGCTAGTACAGTATCTGATAAGAATATTTTTATATTTCAATTCAACAATACAAATTCGGTGACTAAACACAGAGCAATGCAATATAGATATGTCAGATTACATGACAAGTTCAAGCTCTACTGTGATGCTCAAGTGGTGACTGTGGATATATATCAAAGGAAGAGAAAGAGTAAATATATAAAATGGAAACTAAGTATTATTTTTAAGAATTTCTGATTGCCAGAATCGCTGTTGGGGAAATTTGTCCTAACTTTGATAAGTTCAGCAACTAAGTTTTAGGATGGGTTTGGGCTCTTGCAGTTGGGTACCTCTGCTTAAACAGCAGATCAGTCAGAGATGTGTCTTCCTTTTTTTTTGTTCCTGAGTTGACAGTACACAGTGTCCAAATCTAAACACAGATATGACCATGTGACCTACTCTAATTCTTATCAGGCAGAAATGGCATTTGTGATCTAGTTTTACTGAAACTGCCTTCTGTAAGCTTTCGTCTATTTGTGTTGTACCTCCAACATTTTCTTATCCTGTAAGGTTTGTTAGTCTGAAGCTAAATTGACCTACACTCTGTATGACATGCTACTTACTGCTCATATTCTCCGCTTATTCCTAATGATCATCATACACTGTTTCCTGAATTGAATTCTAACTATTAGACCTAGGTTTGCTCAATGCATTTTAAATTATATGTCTGCAGATTAGCAGTCTTTTATAGCTTCAAGGTCATCATATTCTTCATGATCCTAATTTGTATAATATTATGGGTGTCAGGACCTGAATTTCCACAGCATGTAGTCGTGGCTTGTAATTTAATAGGTTCAGATTTTAATCTAAAAATCAGTTCCTTTCCAATGAAACAGTGTTACGTGTTATCAAAAAGTCACTTTTCCCATCAGTCAGAAAATAAAACCTTTCAGTGAAATCTACTAAACTCAAAATTTATTAGATTTTGAATACTGTGAACGTAATTATTTCTAAGCACAAAGGATTTTGAAGAAAGAGATCATTGTTGAAATCAGGTCTTGAGATTTTGCTTTCTCTGTTACCCTCTGGAAATATGCAATATTGCTTCTCTTCAGCCCCTGATACTGCATACCTTGTCAAATATTTAGGACTTCTTAGAATCTGAACAGATTTGAAAGATCTGAAATTTTAAAGAAAATCCACTGTTCAAAAGTCACTGGCAACTGCAGGAAATAAACACCATAGAATTTACTCTCTCCCCCAAATATTGGGGAGCAACCTTGCCTTTGAGTAGTGTTTTGCTTTCATCCTACCTCTAACCTGCTGTTGAAAAAAACTTAGTCACAATTATCTCCTTTATTCTTTTTCTTTTCATACTTTGCAGTGTGTTTGACATCTGCCAACAAACAAATCTCCTGCCACTGCTGATGTCTAAGAAACTCCTCCAGTGTATGAGTAGCTGTACACAAGTTCATTCTCCCTGCACAAAAGGTGGAATATAACCTCAAATGGGTTATAATCCAGCATGTGTTATGCTTTTACATTGCCCAAGCAATATATGTTTGCTTTATTGAAATTAAAGGCTTCTGGCACTCAGTTGCCTTCCCTGCCTCTGTGGTAGCCATTTGTTCTGCCACTATTCTCTACCTCAAGCGTATTTCTAAAGGAAGAGTGTTAATTCTCAGGTAGAAAGGGAAGATTTATAAGTGGCAAAACAAGACTGTACTGTGTAACTGAGGAAATTTCTGGTGGAGGATGCCTATGTCTGTGGTCTTACCCATCCTGCACTGGAAGTTCTGGGCTCTCTGCATGAGGGATAGACCAAAAAACCCCAACATTTCATTCCGTCATTACAATGAAAAAATAAACAACAATGAGGAACTATTTCCAGCAGAGATCCAGACCAAGTATCCCGCTTATAAAGAAGACAGGTTGTTGTCCTGCGCAGACCAAAGAAGTGCTCAAGAAGTGCTGTAGCTGAGGTTATATGTCTTTTTGCTTCCTTAGTTTGAGAGAGGATAGCTAAATAAGTCATTTTTTTAAATTGTTATTTAAGCCCTTTTTTTTTTTTTTCAGTTTTCTCTCACTAGCTTCCTCCAAGAAGCTGCTTTTGTCAGCATTCAGAAACTCTGGCTCTTGGGAAAACCAAAGCCAATGCTGAAACACATCCCAAAGCATCAAAGGAAACTACAGCTGGGAGGGACCACAACGGCCTAGCATGGCCCACTTCCCTGGCCAGGAGCAAATGTACCCAGACCACTGCCTAACAGATACTTGTTTAGGCTGTTATTAAAGCTCCTTGTGAAAGAAATTTCACAATCTTGCTTAAACAAGCTTTAGAGAGAGCTGCTCTACCTGCTTACCTAGTGGTTTGGAAAGACTTCTTTCTAATAATTAACCCAAATCCTGTGGCTAATTACCTATCTTCTTGTTTAACCCTCAGTGGATACAAGCAACAGATTATCAGTCTTTCCTGCTAATTTTACATATTTGCATTAAATTATGATTCAGTCTTTCTCTTTTCCAGTTAAAACAACCAAACCACTCCAGATTTTCCTGATAAATGTTGTTTTCTAGAGCTCTTCTCATTCTTTCCCCTACCTCCCAGACTCTTTTCCGTTTGCCCAAAACTGGCAGTGACCAATTTAAAACAGGTCTCACCTCCTCCTGTCAGCTCTCTGTGCTCAGGTTTGATTGTGGCCTAGAGTCCTGATGGAGTGACAATATAATGGGAGGGTCATTTCTGTAAACAGCAGGAGCTGTTGGGGATGCTCTGCATCCCAAAGTTTCAGGGAGCAGAGACAGCAGACACACCCTGGGGCAGTTGCTGTTCTCTGCCTCTTTCCACCCCGGTGGTAGAGGTGAGTGGTACAGCTGACATAAAAGTTTTTCTGGAAGAGCTTCCTGTAAGAAGTGAAGTTTCACTGAGACTGCAGAGTTTGGGCTGCAATATGCCAGCCCCCTGTAGAAGAAACATTTAAGTTGAGCTTTTCAGCTTTCATGTTTGTGGTTTAGTATCTCTGAAAGTTCTTCTTCTATAGAGCAAATAATGCTTTTTTTCCATTTTACAGTATTCTTTTAATGTTTATTTAAGTTTCTTTAAAATTATTCAGTACTATGTTCACAGTAGTTGTGTTTATATTACATTCTGTGTTAACACTGTCAAAATAATACATTTTGCCTTCTTTGAATTTATTTCAATGAGTGAAAAAATGTATTGAACCATATGTTTCAATAATTGCAATGCGGTTTTTTTTAAATTTTTATTTCATGAGTTCTTTTTATCATTTGTTCTGACTAGGGAAAAAGAGTAGGAATTTAGGCATAAATTCCCAAGAGCTCTAGGGAATGCATAAAAATACAGAAACCTTCTCACTTCTGTTCACATATCCAGTTCCTGTGTGAGGTACACAAGCAGGGAAGCAGCTCATTCCCTCCTTTCATAGTGCCTGTAAAAAAGCCCTAGACACAGTTTGGAATCAGGAACCTATGCTGTAAGTCATGCTAGATGATTCTTCTGCTTCTGAAGCATTTGAAAATAATGTTTTTTTCTTCAAACGCCTGTAGTTTGCTTTGATTCCCCCAAAGTGTCATTTGGGGATCCTTTCTTGTAGCATTTTTAATAGTCCATCTATTAACTAATTTGGATCTACATTCCCACTGCCTAATCTCTTCTAAGAATGAGTGTCCCAAGATATGCAAGGATGCAAAACTAAGGAGAAGCATTTTTTAATACATGACCTTCAACAACTCACCCTGTAGCTATGCAAGATCTTCTCTTTCCACAGACTTTTAATTATCTCTTCAGTAGGTAGTCTTTTGAATGTTCTTCAGCATTTTGCGATTTCTCCCTGCCAAGTGCCACTTCCTGCTGTTTTACAGGAGAATTTTAAAATACTATAAAGTTTGTTCTATGTTTACAAGTCTGTAAGCAATCCATACTCATATTCATCAAGAGGCCTAGAATTCAGCAGTGAGTGTCTACCTTTGATGTATTAAATAATGATAGAACAAATTCCCTGTAAAGTGTGGGTAGCAAGAGTGTGATTATTGAAAATATTCATGATTCCCTATCCAAAGACACCTAGGCTTGGATCCTCTATCTGTCTTGACTCCATGGCACAAAGCTGCCACAGAAGCCCAGTGAAGAGTTCCCTCACAAAGGGGAAAATTCATCTTTCTGTGCCAGGTCTGTATCTCACACACAATTCCTGCCAAGGAAAGGGTACAGCAGAGGATGTCAGAGAAAAGCCTCTGTGTGAAATCACCAGGGTGCCAGGGATGCAGTGCTACAAGGTACATTGACCATCCCAAGCCCAGGGAGGAATTTGGACTCCCAGTCAGTATTGATCATGTGCAAAGGGCTGCCTCTCAGACCCAAAGAGGAAGAGAGGTTTTGCTCTACCTTCTGGTCTGATGATCTGATAGACTAGAAGTGTCATCTCCCATGCCTTCATCCAAGAAGAAAACTAAAATAAAAAAGGCTACCAATCCATCAGGATCATTCATTGTACCACCTGAAATGCAGCAAAAGGCAATAAATTCTCTGAAAAACCCTCAGGATACGCTGCTTGAGTGTCACTGCTTTACCCAGAAAAGTCTTCTGAATGGGCTTCTCTTCATGTTGGACCTGTATTTTCTTCTCTTTCTATTAAGAAATCATCCTTTGGCAAGGACAGTTGGAGAGTCTCCAGGTCTGTCTTTAACTTCATTCGTCTTTCATTCTCCACTGGAACTCCAAAAGTTTACTTTTTATGAAAGAACAAATTGGCCCTTTTCTCCTTTCTGACAGCTGCAGATCCTGTAATACACATCCAACTGCCCCTCTCTAATCTGTGTCAGCTGCTGGGAGACCTCTGGAACTCGGAGATCCTCCCTCATACTTCTCCTGTTGTTCTATCAGATGAAAAAAAATTGAATTGGGCACTGAAGTTCAGGTTCTGTAGGTCAGGTTTGAATTAATTGCCTCAAGGGTAATATTTTACAAATGGAACAAGAATACATACCTTAAGTGATGAGTCATATGCATTGTGCAATGGATTATTATTCCCTTTGGGGTATAGCATTTACTTATGCTTGTGAAATGCTCCATAATTTTTATATTTTTTCTTCCTCTTTGTCTTCAGATGTAGGTTATAGTCACAAGAAAAATGTAGGCTTAGCTTTTAAAGGGAATGTACTTTAAAGTTTAATTAAATGAAAGTTAAAGGTGCTGGGTGATAGGCAGTATCTTAATTGAGAAGGCAATAGATTGAATTAGGGGGTTTTTCTTGGAGATCCTCAATCCAATATTTCTTGAAAACCAAACCGTCATATTCTTCAATTGCTAAAACCAATTTCAAGGTAAAAATGTCATGTCAAATCATGTACCAATAAGGGCATTGCAAATAAGATTTTTCTTGACCTTACCAATCAGTCACATTGCATCCTGTCCAAAGAGTATTATTAGATTTTTATCATTTTCTGAAAGCTTCTGCTTCAGAGACCAGCCTGATAAAGTAAAGTATCTGATTCTAATAGATAGCCACAAACAAAGTTATGAATACCACTGCTATTCATTTAATGGACATCACTACTCTACAGTAGATAAAGAGTCTAATGAATTTACATTAATCAAATAAATATAATGATACTTGGGACATACTTGGGTTTATAATTATATATTTATTTTGTAACCCTTTTTAAGAATCGACACAATATGATAGATATCTTACAAATAGTCATGTCATGGAAAATTATGGCTTGATCATCCATTATACTAATGATGCATCTTATTATTTCCATACTAATTCAAATTAATTTCTAGATCTATGTGATAGAACAAAGCCTGAGATATGGTCAGTGGTGTATGACAAGGTATTTAAAAGAACAGTCTGATACTGTAAGCAAATGGAGCAAAAATCTGCCTTTTCTTGTGTCCACAGTTTACCTTGTTGACATGGGGGTTACAAAAATATTTCTGAATTTCTGCTAGGAATATAAATGGGCCGCTAGCTACACAAGTGCAAGTCCCATTAGCATCACAGAGAGCTCCACCAAGATATTCAGCTGAGTGACAAACTCACAGCTCACAGACACTACAGTCTTAGGAGCTCTGAAACTGTAATGCTCAGAATGTTGAAAATGTTTCCCTTGGCAGATTCAAGATTTCACAATATTATTCACAGAAACACGAATTGCTGTGGTGATAACAAAAAGTCCTGATTTGCAGATATCTAATTTAATCCCACTTTTCAAGCTAATGTGGGTATATAGCTGATACAGCCTGAGTGGTTATGTCACTGATTTGAAACAGCAAAATTACATTGCATTAATTTAAACTAATTTCAAAGCTCCTTCAGGCAGCATTTGATAATGGGAACAAATTTATTTTGAAAAACAAATGAGAAAAATATGTATTTTGGCCTTCTCTGGATGCACAAAGCCATTCAAGAGCATTTTTGATATTTCAAGAAAATCTCTTGTGGAAAAAATGTAAGATTTATGATGACAAGGAGCTTAGGCCCATTCTTTCTGGGACACATATCAGATACGCTTTTTTATATTTAAAAAAAAAAAGAAAAGGTTTGATCTGCTCTCAGGGCACAGTGCACAAGGCACGACTTACAGAAGGTTTGTAGAGTTGGAAGAGAAATAGTTCTGTGGAGCTGAAGTAACTCTGTTTGTGGCAGAAGTCCTTCAACCATATCATTGGTAGGCAGCATGAAAGGCAGGCACAGGGAAGGGAGCCCACAGTGACAAACAAGGCACTCTGAAGTTTGTGTGGTGCAGTGCAGCACACACTGTGCCGCCCACTGGTGTTTGTAGATGTGCTCTTGACATTATAAGCAAAGTACTCCCGTAGAAACCTTCACAGTCCAGACAAAGTTGACTCTTCTAGAGCACCATTTCTCTAATTAAAGATTGATTTGTTGTCTAAAGTGGATCAGGTGAAACCCACTCTAGATAAGCTGTTGTCCCTGTGTCAACTGCAAAGGAGGTTCAGACGAGTCCTGCATTTTGTACTGGATCGCATGCCCATAGCAGAGAGCATCCTCTGGAAGGTCTTCTGATCATGGGGTGCACCAGCAGTTTCTCCCCAGTGCAGGCCATCAGGAGGAATAGTGGCAGAGTGAGGGGCAAGTGTGGCTTCGTGCCTGTTGTCAGCTAGCTCCTGCACTGCAGTGAGGGGCAAACATCCCTGCTGGTCCGAGATACAATGTAAAGCGTGTCCCACAGTCAACACTCTCAGCAGCAGCTTGCATGACTGTGTACCTAGGCACCAAGTGCCACACATCTGGGGCCTTAAATATACATTTTTAGAAAGAAGATGCACTTTGCTGAGCTTTTGTGGCCCAGAATCCACTGTGACTTTGGCTCTAAAGCCCTTTTTCACAGCGTCCACTGTGCCCTTCTGAAAACAGCAACTTAGCTACACTGTGGGTAAACAGTGCTTTATTTCCGTTTTCCACTGCTCCAGTTAGCATTGTTGGCTTTTAACTTGTCCTCTGGTCCCTTATTATTGCTTTGGTAGTGAAAAAGAAAGAGAAATCCATGTTGCAGTTGCTGTGATAGATTGGGTAAGCTCAATTATGGCTGCCCAGTACACCAGGCTAGCCTCCTGATGGTCCTTGGCTTTGGAAATCATTTTCCATTAATTATCTGCAAAATATTTACTTTAAAAGTGCTGTGAACAATCAGGCCAGGAAGCTTGTTTACTTGAACATTTCCTCAACAAGAGTGCAAACACCATTGACATGAAGTTTTTATACTTTTCTCCCAACTCTACATAAATGCTGTGCAGCACTGATCAGGATTTTGCTTTGGTTAAAGAACAAGACCCTTGGTGTTTATTTTTTCAATATATATGTATTGTTAAAGAAAGCTGCATTCATCAGTGACTTCCTATGCGTGTACATACTGCAATTACCTTTTTTTTTCTTATAGGCGTGTAGCCACCGCTCTAGCTCAGAGATAATCTGCTGCACAACACCTTCACTGAAAGCCTTCAATCTCCAACCACCCTTTGTAACCAAAGTGTTCTTTATTTTTGATGGTGTCAGCTCCCTGTACTTTGATTTTGATTACGTAAATAATCCTGTATTTAAGCATTTTGAAAAGACAGTGTTCATCTCAAGAGGCAACCAAAATGTTCTGGAAATTAAGGTAAGAAATGCTGAAATAAGTTTTTCAATTATTCGCAAGTGCACATCAGCAGCAGAGCGTGGAACAGACGTTTTGATGAAATAAAGGAAGCCCCAAGGAAGCAAGGGCAGAGAGAGCACTGTGTTCAGTACTGCATTCACCCGAGCCCAGTTGTCACAATTTAAAAGATGCAGAGTTGAAAACAAAGATATATGTATCAGGGTGGTTGTTCCCATCAGGTGAAGTGGGAGAGGGGCTTTCCTTGTCCTCATGGGAGGACCATGCTGCATCAGCTTCTGATTGCAATAAGCTGTGCCACCAGTTCAGGATTAAACATGGCCAGCAGCCCAGAACCTGAAGTATGCGGTCAGAGCACAAGCCCTGGCTCTTACTGTCTCATGGTTGTGTGTCTTTCCTCACAAAAGAGGTGGTCTGGCTTCTTTGGTTCTCTTGAGCTGAGGGAAACTCTGGCCTGTGCACAAAGTCACTCATGAGGATCAGTCACTGCTGTAGTCTAAATATTTATGGATCCATGAAAAATGCAAAGTTGATGCTGAATGCCTCTTCAAAGTGCACTGAGAATAGCCTACATAGCACTGAGAAGCATCTCTTAGGAATTTGGGGCCCTCAATAGCACAGGTCGCTCTCTGCTACAGTGCTGCAGAGAAAGTTAATCCGTTTTGCGAAAGTCCAATTTCTTGAAGTCTAGTTTTTTCTGAGTATTAAATAGAAAAGGTATAAATATGGGTATTTCTAGTTTACAGTGAATGCTTATGAAAATTAATTGGTATTTATATGTTATTTGTATAGATATCTATAATTTATATAAAATATAATTGATAACAATTCTATGTTTTATAGAAGACAATCTTCCTTAATGCTTCAGTCATCTCTTTGTGTCACTCCTGCATAGCTCTGTAAGCTGAAATGTCTACCCCATCACAGTGAAGAAATCTTGAAGCCCTAAGGTCTTTGGCTCCAAGGTGGTCCAGTGGGCCAACTTCTGGGCTGCAAGATATAAGGATTACTTCAGAGTTCCTGTCAGCTATGCTGTGTTCCAGTCAAACTCTGAATGTTAATCCATCTCTGCAAAGTGTTTTAGGCAAATACCAAAGAGTAATTGGTCTGATTTTTGCTTTTTACGTTGTTTTTTCTACTTGGAGCTCTTAGCTATACAATCACTTCTTCCTCAGTGCAGAGCAAATCTCTTGGTCAGTTATGGAGAAATACTAGAAAGAGTTCTGCTGTGCAGGTCAACAGAGATCTGGGAATATATAGCTGCTGCATGGCTCAGTGCCTCTGTGCAATGACAGCAGTGTTTTCCAGTATTTTCCAGGTCATGCATATCAACCAGTTGGAAAGAGGACTAATTTGGGAAAAAATTCAGAATAATGTAGATTGGAAGGAACCTCTGGAGCTCTTCATAGTCTAACCTCATTGCTCAAAACAGGCTAAATTAAAAATTAGGTCAGGCTGCCTATGGCTTTGTGTAAATGAGTTTTGAAAATTTCCAAGAATGGAGATTCTAGCTTTAAAACACTCAGATCCACCAGCCTTGCATTGTGTGTCTCATGCTTGAACTCTCCTCCTAGCTCAGTGACCTTCTTCTGTACTTCATCCAGTTTTTCAGTACCTCTCTTTTTCTGTGGGGTTCAAAACTTGACACAATTCTCAAGGTATGGCTTCACAGGTGCTGACCAGAGCAGGACAATCACCTTCAATCTACCAGCTTTGCTGCTGCTGAAATGTGTGCTGAGCCTTCATCACTAAAGTGGCATACTGCTGCCTAATTTCACCTTATGGTCCAGTATATCAGTCATTTTCCTAAGTCTGGTATCGTCTGAAAGCTCAAAGACAGAGCATCCTATCCCTTTGTCCAAGTTGTCAAAAAAGATTTTAAGCAGTATTGGTCCCAATATCAGCCTTTGACAAAGAGGATTTGATATCTGTCCTATCTGTTTTTCACTCATTTTATATACCATCCATCCAGTCCATACCATTCTAAGTTTTTTTCACTGCTAGGAGAGATTGTTGCAAAACTTGCTAAAACCAAGGTCCACTTGTCCAATGCTCTCCTTTTATCTAGAGAGCCAGTCCTGTCCCCATGGAAGGTTGGTCAGGCAAAATACACTCTTGGGAAGCCTGTGCTGGCCTGTTCCAAATCGTGTTCTTGTCCTTCCTCTGCCTGGAAGTGCGTCCATGAGGACTTGCTCTATAACCTTCAGAGACGCTGAGGGTCAAAAATCAGTTGGTTTTTTTAACTGTCTACTTTGTTTACTCTCTTATTCTCCCTAAAGAAGTGCTGTTTATTGCTGGGAGAAAAACATTTAGATAAGAAAGACTGACAGGATTGTCATAGTGGCAAGTGACCAAAGTCACAATTTTGTAGTATTGACCTGCAGTGATGGCACCCAAGGGAGATGTCCCTAAGCCTAATGTCCTGGTTATTTCCTGACTACCAGCTGGAGAACAGCATTAGTGAAAGCTGGTCTCCTAGAACGAAGCATGAGCAGGCACCAATTTAACATCTTCCTCTAAATGGAATTAGTTATAGTGGGGTGCTTCTATCAAAACAGTGAGACAACTTTCATAAATTATAGTCAGGAACCAAAAGAGCATTACAAGCCATATTGCCAACACTTTTCCCTTGCCCCATACCCACATTCAAAAATACACACACACAAGTTTACATGCCTCATGGTCATATTTTGTGCAGTAATTAAGCAAGCTCAGCATGAAATTAAATGGCAGCTTGCTTCAGTGAACAGTGTGTTCTACCAAACCAAAGTTCTTTTATCTCTTTCTTAATTAGTTTCAGAGGAGTGGAGGGAGCTTTTATCACAAGTTTTTCAATCTAACTAATGTAGTGTGACATATTTGGCTTTCATCAAATGACAGTGGGTACCGATTGAAATGTTCTGTTTGGTTTCCCCTGATGACCACAAGATGTTTTTGTAAGAAAATGTTATACACAAGAAAACATTAGGTTTTCTATTTAAAACACAGTCAGGGCACTGTGTGTCACAAATGCCAGTCCTCCTTATCTTCAGTGCCAGCCTCTCAACATCTCATATCATCACTGTCTTCCTCTGACAAGTACATGGCTCTTTCAAGCCTCTTGGTGCCCACAATGCCCCAGTCAGAGGCGTCATGATAGAGTGGTACCAGACAACTCTCTGCTCCAACACCACAAAGACACTACTTCAGAAGTGTTCCCATCTCCTGCCAACATGGAAAGCTGTCAGGGCAGGAGAAATTCTGGTGTTTCACTACTGAGTCTACCAAAAAGGACAGAGTCCACTTGCTGCCTCCACCAGAGGCCATTGATCCAGACCTGCAAAGTGGGCTGCTGACAGCCCAGAGCATTAGCTGTGAGAAAAAAAAAAAAAAATCACAAAACCAAAAAACTCACAAAAAATCCAACAAGCAAAGAAACAAACAAATAAATAAGAAAAGCATCTTTCTTCAGTTAGCCCAGAGGCCTGGTCTGTTCTGGGGTTGTGATTGTGCACTAAGCTGGTGCAGGGACTCTGTGCATTATTCCAGAGGAGGCCTAGGCATGGGCCACCAGAAACTAAAGTATATTTACAAATATAAATCTTCCACTAGAGAAATACACAGCACAGTTGTAATTCAGTGTAACAGCTGGCATGCTCTACAGCACATCTGAGATCTTGACTGTGCTCTGGCACTTCTGTCTTAAAACTCAGAGTAGGACAAGATTTACTAAATTGCCTACTCTATTCTTAAGCCAGTGCAACACATTCTTTATGAGAGTGTCTTAAGGAAATCTTCCTGCCTATTTATAAGTCACTCTATTTTCAGTCTTCTTTCACATAGCATAGGAAATTGTTACTTTCAAAACCTGGTCCAAAAGAGGGCAATGTGGAAACTGTGGTGTTTTTGAGCAAGCTGAAGAGGAACCTCTACAGCTGCAGTAATTCCTTGTTCTTCCCAAGTCAGCCTGCTCACTCTGCTTAGGAGCCTCAAAAATGCTTCTGACACCAGTCTCAGAATTTCCACAGCTTAGTTAGTTTACTGTTCTTCTGCTGCTTTTAGACTTTACTCAAGTTATTCCCATCTCTCTAAAGCTGTGAGGTGCTTGTGCTATCAGATTGGGCTGCAACAGCTATATGATTTTTTTTTTCCCGTCAGTTTTGGTGGAGAAAAAATTTTAGGCTTTGGTGTAGAAGAAGAGACCACTCAACCACACTCTCCAGGATAATATATTTATCCTGAAGATGGAAGAATTAAATTCAAGTCTTTTGAGGTTCATCATTCAGAGGAAAGATTTGAACATGAATGGCTCACAATCTGTCACAAGTCTCCATACTAATAAGCAATAAGCATTCATATGCTCCCTGACCCAGGAATATTTTCTCACTTAACACCAAACAGAATAGCTTCGAGTAGACAGAAGATAGAGTGCAAAATGGACTTTTATTGTCAACAGTTAAAAAGCATTTACCTGGGGTGTGGCTTTGCCATCAAAAAAAAGACATTAAACTGGTTCTCCTGTATTTCCCAGGGTTCAGTCTCATTCTGAAGCAGATCTAAAACATATGCCAAAGTAAGATGATTTTTTGCCCCTCAGAATGGGATTCTTGTTTCCTTTCCAATATACAAGGCTTCACAGTGGTGTCATGCCTTCCTCCCTTCTCATGGAAAACTCCCAGATCCAGCCCATATAAATAGCCTGTATTAGTCCCATACTCCCTTCTTCCCTTCTAATCGTACTTAATATGCCTTTTCTTTCGTCTTGAGCTGGGCAGTACACGGGCTAGGGTAGCTTCTAAAACAGAGGTGCACTCCTGGGCACAAAAGATGCTAAACTTGGCCCTTGGATTCTACTGTCACAGTATCAGAAGGAATAATTTTTCATCCAAGTCAGGGATGTGAGAGCAGGTTTTCTGGGTAAGAGGTGTACTTTTCATGCCTCATCTTTCCCAAGGTTTTTTCCTTTTTGGTCAGTGGAACTTGATTTTAACAGACTTGTGCATTATTATAATTACTTACTTCTTTTTGAAAGCTTCATGTCTCCTACCATAACCACTTGCAAAACAAAATGTTTGAGATGCCTTTAGCTTGTGGATAATATAATGCCAGTTTTGTGCAAACAACAGCGTTACATAATGTGTCCTTTCTTGCATAAATTATGCAAAAATATAAACAGGACCAACAGGATTAATCCCTCAGACATTTACAATTTCAGAAGCCTGTATGAGTGTTAGTGACAGCAGATTTTATCTGTAGACTTTACCATCGTACACTGGCTTGTCTTTCAAAGTCCCAGTTATATGAAAAAAGCCTAAACATGCATATTGACAGGACCATGTAAATTCTCATTAGTCTTTTATTTCACAATTTATTTTTCATTAAAAGTATTTTCCAAGCCTGTAACTACTTAACTTTTATGAGATGGTTATGTAATATGAAATTGATTTTTTTTTTCCAAGGGAAATTATATTGATTCAGAAGCTGTTAAAGGCGAGGTGCTAAAAGTTGGAAATAAAAGCTGCGAAAACCTCCTCCTGCAGTCAGAATCAGTTCTGTGTACGGTTCCCAGCGATCTCCTGAAATCCAACAGTGAGCTAAATATAGAGGTGAGGCAACTACACCACACATGAGATATTAATGCCATTTTTATTATTATTCACAGTGTCACTATTGAACCAATAAACTTTAAGCCTAAATAAAATTTAAGCCTAAGCCTGTGCTTACAGAGATATCTCTATCCCTGTTTGTTTGGGATGGAAATTCAAATAATATCTGCTATTTAAAAATAAATATGATCGTCATTGTTGTTACTACCTGTTAGTACAGAGACTTTCTGGAGCCTTAGGCACAAAGTAGGACCTGAACTAAGCACAGAAATAAAATTATAGTCATTAATCCAAACACAAGAGGAAACGTGGGGAAGAATGAGAAGCTATAATGGAGTCGTTTTAGTTTGGAACTCACAAACCCTTTTTTCAACAAAACATTCTGCTGCAGTCAAGAGGATCAAATCATTCCTGAAAGATTTTTTTTTTTCGTCTGCATTTTATAATTTCATTTCAATTCTTTTTGTAAGAAGAAGACACTTAGGACAAATGATTGAGTCATTGCTTTAAAAGTGGTCTCATTAGAGTAATTCAGTGTGCTACTGGAAAATTTAAATGGTAGACATACTGATTTATAGAATAAGACATAAATCTTTCAATACATTTGTGGTTTTTAAATATATAAAAAAAGGAAATTGGAATGGGATTACCTTTAAACTATGAAACTGGACTCTGATTCACTGAAACAGTGGAGACTTTGCTGCTCATGTAAGTGTGGTTAGGATCAAAGTTTATGTAAGCTCTTTGAAGCTGGGACATTTATTCTTTCTATGTCTTTATGGCATTCATCTCGCAGGATCCTGGGCTGTGAATGATATTCCTATCTGCTACTGCAATCTAAGTAAATAGTAATAACTAATTTGATTTATTAATATGGTAACTAGTAATTTATTTTAATATTAATTTCTTTTTTAAAGTAAGTATTCATTTTCTTGGATACATCAAGCAAACTATAAAATTAGATGCAGCTCTCCTTTTGGTGTAGGTCTCCCAGGCTTCTAAGTGCCTAGTTTCATATAATACTTGTGCACAGGTTGCATTCAGTTAATATGTTGTATTTTTACATATGCAACCAGGACTAACATTGCATTCAATTTGTTCTACTATGGGATATTTTCTTAACCTCTAAGAAACAGATATGTGTGACATGTTTCATGCACAGAAAAGAACAAAACATGAAGGGGTTAAATAAGGTTTCTACTTGTTTACTGGCAAGGAGACTCAGAAATTGTAGTGTGCCCAGCGAAGAAGAAAATTTGCTCTTTTGACGGGCAAATCCATCATTACAGTACCCAGAGGGATGAATTCCACAAGAGGAGAAGATGGCCAAATGCATTCCAACTGACTGAGCTAGTGCTGTGTGACCTAAAACAGTTTTTTCCTGCTAGTTGGCTTGGTGTTTGTTTGGTTGTTAGTTTTGGGGGTTGGATTTTTTTGCTTTATTTTGTTTCTTCAAACTGTCAGCAAGCTAGAAGCTGGCAAGGGACAGGCTCACGTGACCTTGGGAACTAAAATGCAAGCACATTGTGAACAAGAGAGTGAGTTTGATGTTACAGTATGTTTATGCCAGAAGGACACATGCTTAAGACAGTTGGGCTATTTTTTTTAATGTACATCTCAGCCTATATAGCCATAGGCCCATTCTCTGCACCATATGAGTTAAAAGCATGAATTCAACATTTTGAATTAGCATCTGGTAACAGTGGAACCCTGTTATCCCGAGTGCATGTGAGTGCATGCTGTGTGTGCAGTGTATCAAATACAGAGCTGTGTCACCACCAGAGCTCTTGAAGGTGAGAAATGAGCCATTAACATGTAGATCTGTTTTCATGTACACCAATATAACAATTTCTCCACTCACAGTGTATTACTGCAGTACAGCATCACAAAATCAAGATTTAATACATATGGGACAGATCAGCTCATACTTTAGTACTAATAATCTAGTTCTTGCTTGTCCTTGGAAATCATTACACTATTTTTTTCTTTGTTATTTCAGTGGAAGCAAGAAGTTTTGTCAACAGTTATTGGAAAAGTGCTGATCCGTCAAGATCAGAATTTCACAGGACTAATTGCTGGAATTCTTTCAACATCAATCTTAATTTTTATCTTTTTGGTGGTTTTCTTCTGGAGAAGGAAGAAGAAACAAATTAAAGGTTCATCATAGCCAATCCTATCAAATAATTCCATTATTATTGTAGATTTTTAAAATTGACATACAATTATGCTTTGCTCAACTGCCATGCATTGCCCTGTTGTAACCTGTCAGCAGAGGTTTCACAATGAAGTCCCAATGTTAAGTTTCATTTCAGTGCTTGGCAAGAGCCTGAGCTGGGTGAAGGGCCACATTATGCCTTAAGCAGAAGGATTTCTGAGGAACTCTGAGCTATTAGGAAAACTTAGTAACTTCCCTAATCAGCTTTGGAAGAGGGGATGAGTGACATGCATGGAATCACGAGTACTTTAGCTTCATCCAGTTGCCTTGCATTCCTCCAGGCTGTGCCTGAGTTGTGCAAGGCACAGAGCGCTGCAGTCTCCTGGTCTCTTCTTACCCCAAATCAGGAACCTGGTCAGACTCTGGTTCTTCTCTGGCCCCTGTGTCTGAGTTTCCTTTCAGTGGGAGCTGCCACACTGTGTAAGGTGGGAGGCAGAGGGGAACTAGTGTACAACCAACTCTTGTCCTGATGCACTGTCATGGTTGGATCATGAAGCTGGCCCTAGAGTCTTCAAAGCTGTCTCTGATCTTTCAGTATAGCTAAGAGTGGGTCTTCAACACAAGATTATTTTGCAGAAAATCTTGCACTGTAAAAATAGCTCAAGTTCTGCACATCTGTCACAGCAACAACCTGACCCTCTTCCCAGCACAGCAGAACAACTAAATTTAAATAAATAGATAAATCAATATTGGCATACTGAAAACATGAGGGTTTTCTAATATTGCTTTCTCCTCCCCCTTCAGACCTGGGAAGTGACCTAGTTCGTTATGATGGCAGAGTGCACACTCCTCACCTGGACAGGCTGGTGAGTGCAAGGAGTGTAAGTCCAACAACAGAAATGGTTTCAAGCGAATCTGTAGACTACAGATCAACTTTTCTAGAAGGTACGCCTCTATTTGGAATCAGTATGGAGGATATTTTACACATCTTGATTTTCATGTTTTCAGATCATAGCTATTTTGATCAGTATCCTAATTTCGCTTTCTCATCTGATTTGTCTGTGTCTGCACTTTTGGGACTCTCACATGTTCACAGGCTTGCTATTTTAACTGAGCTTCTCAGGTGCTTCCTGAGATTAAGGTGCAAAGGATTTTTACTTTTACGCAGGTTGAAGGAATAAATAAAATACAATTAGTAAATAACTCTCTGTAAGTATGCTCCACATGTTATTAGGAGCTAGTGTATATAGTGATTCCGTGTTGTCCTAAGATCCATCACACCATGCGCAAATCCGCTCTGAAAATACTGATTTTAATGATAACATCAAGTGGCCGTAGGTTTAGTGTGTCTCAGTGACTTCCTACAGTTATAATAAAGCAGTTCTGTTGGCCCAGCATGGGACATAGAGTTTTGTAAACTGATATTCTTTTGTCTGTTAATGCCCCTCCTGTAAAATGGGACATTGTATAATGCATAAATGTTAATTTTAAACATTAGGCTAAAAGGATATGAAAACTGTGACAAATTCAATGGAGGTCCATGTGCACTGTTATGCCAGTCTCAGGGAAGAATAATCCTACGCCAAATATATTTTTGTGCTGTATAATATGATTTTAAAGTGGGTATTCTTCAGAGGAGCAGGCTGCTACACTTATCATGCCATGCTAGGATCCTTGAACACATGCAGAGACCATGTCCTGCGATTACCATTAAAGAGCCTTTCTCTATTAGGAGTTACTACATTATGATGTGTGAGATATCACAGGTATCTGTTAGTCTTGGTATAGACATAGCCTTGTACTATTTCAGGTACTGCTGTATACAACACAGTAGAAAGAGCTCCAATTCTTTATTCCACCTTTGCAAGCCCCAGTCACAGAGCTATCTGAGACATAGGCCTCTTCCCAGCTTCCCCTATTATTCTTTAATTGCTGCCACCAGCTCATACAGGAAGTTTCTTGAATGAAAAATTTCCAAAGGGAAAGGAAAGCCCGTGCCACTGGTTAGGAGGGAAAGTGGTACAGGAGACAAAACTATGCAAAGATCCTTGGTGGAAGGGCAATCCACAGTGGTCCTGCAGCCACTGTGTACTGGCAAAGCACAGTGGAGAGTGCATCCAAGAAGGGCATGTGTTCATTTAATGTTCCTGTAGCAATGTCAGTGTCAATATTATCTAAGAATAAAATAAAAGAAACATTAGAAAACATGCAGGTTTACATTTAGCAGCTGCAAAAATTACTTTGCAGCCATGGCTAGATTATTTTACTGTGATTATTAAATAGATATTTGCCCTTAGTTACAAATAAAGTCATTTGTAAGTTGTAGGAGTTGGTATTTTTACTCCTAGATAAAATAACAGAGTATTTCTCAGCACCCAGAGAGAAAAGCATTTTATAAAAATTTCACAAGTTTTATGCAGAAATAAATAAAGCATGTCTATACAATGGTGGGTTTGGGTTTTTTTACTTTTTGTAATAAGATACCTAATAATTTCTGTTGGTAAATTTACTCCCCTTTTTTTGTTTTTGACCCTGGACTAAATTCAGCTCATCGACTCCACTGAAATCATTCCAGATTGAAATTGGTATAAACTAAACATTGTTCTTTCATTCAGTCACATAAAGTGCTAGGAAAGAAGTTTAAAACAAAACCAATTTGAAATACCTGAACAACATGTTGTTGGTAAAAAAAAAAAATCTCAAATAGATACTCCTGGATTTACTGAAATATTTTAGTTTCTGCTATATCAGATGGCTCATGTTATTTTCATGAGTAGCACCAATTGTATTATCTTCAGCAGTTACAGGAAATGAATCACCTCTAGGCATTTCCCTGGTTGAATATTTACCATTGGATAAATACACCTAGTCACCAGCCTTTTGGAAACCTTTGTGAAGTGTAAAGTTCCCTACCAAATTAGAACATGACAATAATAGAAAGATTCATATTTTTAATTGTTCACTGCCTCCTCCTCTGATATTGCTGTAATTTTTCTGTTTTACTCTTGTTACTCCCAATTGCTAGAAATGCTATAACCTCTGTTTGGCAAGAAGTGACAAGGCTTCATTCCATCCCCTCAGAAGAGTGGACGTTTTGCCATTTGCTTTCATAAAAGTAGAGCTGAGAAAAGCATAAGTTTCTAGTAACATGGTTCTTCTGGAGTTTGGCAGATTACCAATGCATATTTTCATTTTCCCTTTGTGACCAAAACTTCCATAAAGCCAAGCCACTTCCAAACTGATAAAATCAAACTTTGCTTACCAATGCAATAAAACTCTTCATTTTTCAAGGAGAAGTTTGAAAGGATTATAACAGTTTCTGTTCATTTTGCAGATCAGTTTCCAAGCATGTCTCAGAATGGATCATGCAGACCTGCCCAGTATCCTCACTCTGACCTCTCCCCAATTCTGTCTAGTGGAGACTCAGATTTAGCCAGTCCACTTCTCCAAACTAATGTCCACATTGACATCAGTGCCTTAAATCCCGACCTGGTCAAAGAAGTGCAGCATGTGGTTATTGGTGCCGACAGCCTGATTGTGCACTTCAGTGAAGTAATAGGAAGAGGTAGGTACTGCAACTCTTATACTGCAAAATGCTCCTCTTTTTGCACAGCCATTCATTATAAACCATTCTGAATAAGGTGTCTATACAGAGAGGTTTTTTCAAGCTTTTTAGCTCTTACAGCATTGCATGCCATGCACTGAATCAAGGGGGAAATGAAGGGTCTTTCCTTTGAAGTCAATGCATTTGATCAGTTGGAGAAGACACCGTCAGGAGGGAGTCTGCCAACTAACGAGGCTCTTTTGAATTCATGGACTTGCTGGTCCCCCTCCAACTGCCTCACTCTCACCCTTTTCCAGGCTACAGAAAGCTCAGCCAGGCCTTCTAATCCCTGGGGCTGTGGTATGAGAGTGAATCTGTCGCAGGGTATTATGTGAAACCTAAGGCACACACCTAAACAGCAGGGGATGCTGAGGCAGGAACGCAAGTGACCTTAAACTTGGAGCCTATTTGTCAGGATTGCTACATGACACAGCAGACTCCTGCAGTCATTAGTGCATACAGTGAAAGTCCCCATGGGCCCAGGTGAAATGCCCACACCCCTTTTCCCTCCTCAAGTTTCCACCAGCTCTGAGGAATTTGCTGCTTGTTTCCTCCCAGCAAATGCTCTTCATATCACCTCATTCCTCTCATGCCAGCTGCAGAAATATGTAGCTCCTGATTCACTTCCCCTTAGTTTTGTCCCTGATTTAGCAAGTCTCCTAGTTTTCTAAATTTCTCCCATCACTTCTATTCCTCTACATCTTCATAAGCAAGTTCCCTTCACCTTTCATAGCCCAAGCCAGTATTTCTGTAAGGGACATTTTTAAACTCTGGATGATTGAGTACCTATTAGTAACCAAAGTACAAACTGGATTTTCAGTATTTCTGCAGATCATGCATGAGAGGTCTCTTGTTGAGTATCAGGATACTGATAAAAAATGGCTATAAATTATATTCTTAATGCTTCTTCTGCAGAACAAGAGCCACAAATCAAACAAACAGTCAGTGTGTTTCCACTTCTATGTATTACACTTCATCATCCCCAAAGCAAGGGTGGGCCTTTTTCTTTTCTTTTTTGTTTTGGAAAACTCCAAGTGATTTCCCATTTTTTAAATGTTGAAAAAAATCTGGAATGACACCAAGATAATTAACCGTTTTAAATTTTCTCCTTTCTAACCAGAAATGGGCCAAACCCCAAAATATTTTAGACACACCCAATCCAAGCTTTAGGATTTGTGCCCAGGCTTCAAGCAATCTGTGGTCTGATGGGATTTTAGTTGCTTTTATAAAACAAACTTTGGATTAATTTTACCTCAAGCCAAAAGCAAAGTCAACTGAGCTCTGACAAGAGCTTATGACTGGAACATAGTAAAATTAATCAGATAGTCTTGTTCTCTCACCCTGTAGAACTCACACTTAGAATTTTTAAAAAAATGCTTTCTAACTGCAAATATTAGTATTTTAAGTGTCCAGTAAATAGTTCATCTATGAAAGAAAGCCACAAGTGTGCATACATAATTTGAGTTGGAGAAATTAATGCATGAGCCTGAAGCTCAAACTTCACTGTTTCCCAAACTGGTAAACCTGACTTTTCATAGTAAGTTTTGGTAGACAACATCATTTGTTTGGCAGGAAAGCACAGGATTTCAGTGTCCCTGGCAGTTCATTTCACTGCTTAGACCATGAGAAAGAAGGCAAATTTTGTTCATCATCTTCTAGTGATATTTTATACTTGGAACTAAACTATAGAAAAACTGCCAAATGGTCTCATCAGTCTGTGATCAGTAGAGCAACTCCCAAACCATCCATGGCCAACACATCACTTTTAACATTCAACATTTCCATGGAATAGCAAGACCTGAGCGACTGTAATCCCAGAGTGGCTGTCCTTTCCATCAGACACATCAGATGCATCAAGTTTGTACGGTCCAGTGGACTACTTAGCATGGGCTTGCAGATCACTCGGAACCACCAATCCAGTGGTCATGTCGGCTCCTAACTCCTCCTTGTGCTTTCCAGGTGTCCTCCTTTGACACCTGTGTCCCAGGAGAAGATTATGGGAATGGGCTGACATGGGGTTTGTGTGCATAGTCATTACAAGAACATGAAATACTTGTGGCGCCAGCCTTGTCATTATTTTTACTCTTCATTTAGGCCAAGAAATACCAATTATGCTGCAAATAGAGTTTTCATTTTATGTAATGGTGGTTTTATATAATGGTGATTTTATGAATGGTGGTTTTATGTAATGGTCCTATTCCATTTTTTTAATATGTTAGTTAGGAAGTATATATTGCAAGTGTTGGGAATTGGACA
This sequence comes from Illadopsis cleaveri, assembly GCA_013399915.1. Taxonomy (NCBI): domain Eukaryota; kingdom Metazoa; phylum Chordata; class Aves; order Passeriformes; family Timaliidae; genus Illadopsis; species Illadopsis cleaveri. The sequence goes on along the minus strand of VXBB01003356.1, from coordinate 1,242,241 downwards.
GAAATGGAGTGTGATCACTTTCTTACAGTATAATTGCTACCCAATTATGGAAAATACCAGAAAGCTAATTTGACTTCTTAAAGCTAATACAGGTCATTTGTTTGCACAGGACATTTTGGCTGTGTGTACCATGGGACATTGCTGGATAACGATAGCAGGAAAATTCATTGTGCTGTGAAGTCACTGAATAGTGAGTTACATGTTTAATACTGAGACATTACTATTAATTCCAAAGATAACTGGGGTGAACCAATAAATTCCAGTGAAGTATACATTCACAAACAAATATTATTAGTTGCAGCTGAATCAGATTTATCTTTGGAGTAATTCCAATTACTTCAGACTACCACAACTCATTGGCATATATTTTTACATCAAATGGAATGTCCATGTATTTCCTCTACAAAGGAAAGAATGATGGAAAATAAGGGAAAGGTAGCATCATTTTTTTATTCTACTGAGTACTGAAGATTTGGGTTTGGAAGTTAAATTGCCGAAGAGAGGGCACAGCTGCTGGTAAAACAGGAAGATACTATAACAACATTTATTAAGGACTTCACTCGAGTGTTGTTATTCAATTTTGAATCATACAAAATAAGAAATGGAGAAACAGAATTAAAGTCACCAACAGCCTGTTGGTTATTTTGGTTTGGTTATTGAAGGAAAACCAGTGTAAATAACCTGGTTGTAACGTGGGAGGTGGAGAGCATGTTTGTAGTCTCTCATTATCACTTTGTTATGCAATGACATGCTATAGGGAAATGAACCCTGGTTTGTTTCTGTTTCTTTTAATTAACTCCTTTTATTACTGGATTTCTCAGGGATTACAGACCTGGACGAAGTAGCTCAGTTTCTGAAAGAAGGAATAATCATGAAAGATTTCACTCATCCCAATGTTCTGTCGCTCCTGGGAATCTGTTTGCCCAATGAAGGATCCCCATTAGTCGTTCTTCCATACATGAAACACGGAGACCTTAGAAACTTCATTAGGAATGAGACTCACGTAAGTACATGGTGAGGTGTAAATGGTAATGCACGTCTGGCCACGCCCTGCTCCAACACCACATGTTACCAGCTCCCAAAATTACATTATGTCTGCAACTTACTGCTGTTACTACACCTTAACCTTTAGCACTTGCTTAGTCTGGCATCGAGCCCAGCCAGAGCACTGCCACTCCTTCCCCTCCCCCTCAAATTCCTCTCTAGAATGTTTCCCAGAAATTATCAGCAATAAGTATTTCTCATTTCCCATCCATAAGCCTCTTTATAAACAAATGTGTTTATGAGATCTACATCCAGGGGCCCAATCATCTGCTGGTTAAACTGGCACATCTCTGTTGACTTTAGCACAGCTGTGCCAGTCATCAACATCTGCTCTTTCAGCTCTTAGGTAAGGGAACTCCATGTCCAGCTAGTGTCACAGTCCATTTATTATCAATATTTTTTCTTCTTAAGAAAGAAAAACAGGAACTGTTGTACAAACTATGAGTATTCTCCTGTCAGCAATCTTCTGCATTTCTATTGAAAGACTGTAGATTCCTCAAATGTGCCTCACTGCTTTCTCTCAAGGAGACCACAGATCTTACCTCAGGCAGTGTAAGCCCACTTTATACTGTAGTATTTCACCTATTTCACAGTATTACAACCAATAGGATTTTGTCCTTGCTTTTATGGTAATCAGCAATAGCCAATACAATTTTAAAAAAATGCATTTCGACAAATTTTTGGAGGAGTTAAGCTTTCTGAGGCTGGGACCTGCTCCCACTTGAGCTTCTTACATTCTACAAGCATCAGGGCCCTTGTCTGTAAATAGTGCCACGGTCCCTCCTAAAATAAATAGAATAATGACCACAGTTGAATCAGATTGTTCCACAGAAAAAAATTATAAGGAGCAATATCAAAACCACAAAAATCTGTAGGATCCTTACTTTACATAACAAGTCATATGATTGCCTGTGAAAGATTTATATGTTTATACTTATTTTGATGTTTAACATTTTGAGTATCATCTCACCATGCAGGCAAGCAGAAAGAGTTAATAATCATTGCCAAAAATCTTCCTCTGGTAACTGCTAAGGTCTCATTTGCCTTTTTTATGACATCATACTGATACAGCTATTTTGCCCCAAATAGGACTTTCTCTTTTCTTGGTCATCTCCAGCTGTTGAGCTCCAAGTCATAGTTAGTACCTTCTACTGAGTTACATGCTATCACTCCTAAGTCCACATAAGTGAATTTTGTGTATTATCTGTGATGCTGAGGCTTCAGCATAATGTTCCACTTCCCAGGCCAGGTTATGCTGCTTATGCTGGAAACTCTGCTCTTCTGGAGACTGTCAGCTCTTTTGTTTTCTTATAGTGTGTTTTCTCACTGGGGGTAAGAAGTTGACCTAAACTTAAACCAGCTTAACTACAAGCACCAACCTTTCTTAATCATTCTGGTGGCAGGAGAGGTGTGTAAAACCTAAAGAGTCACAGCATAAAACAGTCTGATGCTTGCTTTATGAAAGCTTCTGCATTCATTTTATCATGAATGTTTGTATTTTGCAGAATCCAACAGTAAAAGATTTAATTGGATTTGGCCTTCAGGTCGCAAAAGGAATGAAATACCTTGCAAGTAAAAAGTTTGTCCATAGAGATTTGGCAGCAAGAAACTGTATGTAAGTACAAACATCTACTTTCAGCCACATTACCACACTCTTCTGTGTATAACAGTGAGATGAGATAAACTGAAGTGTCCAGGATTCTGCTATATTTTAGTCAAAAGATGGTGGTTTCATTGCTCTGCAATTATACTGATGTTTGTCCTGCATACTGATGAGCTACTTGTCTTGCTAAGGGCTCATTTCTTACACATAAGCTTTTTTTGAGTGTGAGAAATAAAACTGAGGTGAAAGTGTAGCCTCTCAAAATCACTGGTTAGAGTTTAAAAGGCATCTCCTAAGGGAAGTTAAACTGCTGTTGCCTCAACTTGCTGTGCTTCCACCCAGCCTCTTCAGAAGCAGAACGTCTCTGCTGCCACACCTAACCAGCAGGGAGGGGAACACAGGGAACTTTGTGAGAAAAACAGGAACACAAAGAAACACCAGTGAGACCTCTTGACAGTAGTCTTTCATTACATGAGTATGAGCTTACTTTGGCTCAACTAGGCAAACAAATTAACATTCAAAGAATCTTACTAGTGTCTGGGAAGCCAGACAGTTCAGTTCCCACAAAGACGAACTGATACAGGAGTTACCAATATGATTATGCTGATTTATCACTGATGGTGTGAATTAATGAGGCACAGCCTTAAACATTAAAGTTTATTTTTAGCACATCATAAACTGGAACTCTGGCTGCAAAAAGGTCATTAACTTGTGACACCAGGTGTCTTATTCTTTTTTCAAGGGTGCACACCTGTGCAGCTGAACAGCCTCTGAAAAAGAATATTTTCTTACAGGTGTTGGCTTTTTTAAGGGATGAAAAAAACCAAAAGCAGATTTTCAGGTTTCCAAAGAAGAAATGCATTGGGTTGCTGAACGAAAGACCTAGTTCATCTAATCAAAGTCCAAATAGCAGCAACAGGACATTCCCCTTGGCCTACTGTCTCTTCCTTGGGTGAGGAAGGACCAGCTCTCAGGGTGTCTCACATGACCACTGAATGACTCCTTTTGTACTTCTATAGGGATCAGCACTTGTAGGGCTGGAGAGGTTCTGCCACAGCACCCACTTTCCCCAGTGGCCATGTGCAATCCAACACTCAGTACAGGCCCTGCTACAGTGGTGATGTCTATCAGAAAGGAAGCCAGCATGCAAATGTGGTCCTCAGGGACTCTTAACTCTATTCCACTATCCTGGAAGAGGTGCAGGAACCTCCTATGGCATAAACTGTTTCCTGTTGACCCATCAAAGTTCCCTCCTACTCCCTTCATGAGATAAGTTACATCAGTAAATACAGCAGATGATGGTTCTGTCCCATGCACTGGGACTTCAACAGACCAGAGCTGTCCAGACAGAAACCTCATAAATTCAAGGGAAATGCCATGTGTAGACACTGAGAGAGTCTACACATTTAGCCTAGAGAAGGTTCAAGGGGATCTTATCCATATGTATAAATACCTGATATGGTGCATTAAAGAAGAGAAAGCCAGATGCTTCTAAGTGGTGCCCAAGCACAGACCAAGAGGCAGCAGGCACAAACTGAAATAGAGAAAACTGCATTTAAACATACTAATGCTTTTATTGTATGGATGACTGAACCCTGGCCCAGGTTCAAAACCCACCTGGTCATGGTTCTGAGCAACCTGCAGTAGCAGACCCTGCTTTGAGCAGGGAAGATAGTGGTGAACTAAGTGGTCTTCAGGAGCCCCTTCCAGCCACACCCATTCTGTGATTGTGTGATGCTATAAAGAAGCCCAAAACAAAGTGCTTGCTGTGACTAGGTCTGCACATGTAAAGAAGGATAGGCTTGAAAATGCCAACACCCACACTCTTGTGTGTTCATGACAATGATACCACTTATCAGGACAAATACCAAGCTTAGGAGAAGCAAAGCTAAGGAGGTCTTCTGGTTTGGCTGAGCTTTTGTTATGCCATCATTTTCCCCCACAACAGACACCAAACTCATCCTTAGTTACAGGACTACATTATTACATAAAGGCAGTTACTGAGATAATGATGGATCCCTCCTCATCAAAACTGAGAGTAAGTAGGAAAGGTGATGCATTGACTTGGAAATAAAAACGAACAGGTTTTAAGGATACAGAAATAAAAACAGCTGTGGAAGAAATGATGTAGAACTCAATCAGGATATACAGGCTATTAGCAAAAATCTTTTTATACATAGCAATTGTTTTAAAATAACTGTAATTCAAATTGTATTATTAAAACAATATCCGTCATTTCCTGAGTTCATTCACTGTGTTAAATGGGTGTCAAATATACTTTGCTGCACTTTTGTTTCAGTGTTACATTAGTTCATAGATCCCAAATAAAGTACTGCTATCCAAAGTCACAGTCTCAAAAATGCAAGGCAGTCATTATAATTCACCAACACAGTAAATCTTGCCTGCTCAGTTGCAAATAATACCTTTTGTCATTTCTGTAGGTTGGATGAAAAATTCACTGTCAAGGTTGCTGATTTTGGTCTTGCTAGAGATGTCTATGATAAAGAATACTACAGTGTGCACAATAAAACAGGAGCTAAACTGCCAGTGAAATGGATGGCTTTAGAAAGTTTACAAACCCAGAAGTTCACAACAAAGTCAGACGTGGTAATGTACAAACATATTTGTATCACCTATTTATTTCTTTTATATTGCCTGAGGCATCTCTCTAATATTTAATTAATGGAACAACTCCAAATCAAAACTTATATTTGAATCTAGCTTTTGTTCACATAAGAATAAAAGAGTCTTTCTACATCCAGAAGGTGTATTTGTCCCAATCACAAAGGAAGAAGTTGTTGACCTGATTATATCTTACTGCTCAAGAAAGAATTGGGAGTTTAACCCTGTTCCAAGGAAAACTAAGGACATTCCAAGAAGCCAGTTGGAGCTGAACCCTGCCATAGGAGGGGCTCTGGAAAGCTTGACAGAACAGGTTAACTTGGAGACTTGTAAAAGTTCATAGCTCTCCAAAATACTTTATTAGCTTTATAAATACTTACTGGCTGCCTACAGCAATCTCAAATATTACCTGGGCATTTATGAAGAAAAAATTGTTACAATTAAGTCAGTTGGCTGGACTGCTTTGCATTTTAGCTCTCCATTCAATCCAGATTCAGATTGACCTGTGATGCATAGAATTTTCACCATGTATATTGTTTTCAGCACATATTTACACAGAGTTAGTCAGATCATCAGTTCATGTAAACTGGCAGAGCTCCATTAACCTCAAAAGAGGTCTGCCAATTTATACCAGCTAAGTAGCAGGCCTATAGGCTTACATTTTCTTTCATTTACTTAGATGAGATTCTCTGGCTTTTATTTAAGTGACTCTTCAAGTCCCTACAGCATTTATTAGCCCACTTAAAAGAAAGCTGAATGCAGTAAAACAACTTTTCAAAGGGAAAATCCATGCAGTTGAATGCTTAAATCTGTCAAACCATTTTCTAAAACAGGAATGTAAAGCAATCCAACCCTTTAACTTTTTCTTTATTTCTTTGTTTTCTTAGTGGTCCTTTGGTGTATTGTTATGGGAACTTATGACACGAGGGGCACCACCTTATCCTGATGTAAATTCTTTTGATATAACTGTTTACTTGCTACAAGGAAGAAGGCTGCTGCAACCTGAATACTGCCCTGATCCACTGTAAGTAAATAGTTTGCAAAGGCTTCCACAAATGCTGATAATTCTGGCACTATAGTGATTGAGACTCTGGGAGGAAAGAGAAAGTTAGGGGTTTTTTTTCTTTTTATGTGATTTCATAACTGAACACTTCTTTTATTTGAATGGCAGGTATGAAGTCATGCTGAAGTGCTGGCATCCGAAACCTGAGATGCGTCCAGCATTTTCTGAACTTGTTTCAAAAATATCAACAATCTTCTCCACTTTTATTGGGGAACACTATGTTCATGTCAATGCTACTTATGTCAATGTGAAGTGCATTGCTCCCTATCCTTCTCTTCTATCATCACAAGACAACACAGACATGGATGTTGACACATGACGGGTATGTCTGAAATTAAAGAAAATCCATTCTTAGTTGTATGAACAAAAAGCAAAACATTTTGTCCACTAGTTTTTACTGCCCGGTCTTTGTGAGAACACTGTTGCACATGTTTATGTTGTTGCCCAAGTTGCACTAGTAAAAGGACACAATATCATATTGTTTAAGGATACAGGATTCCATAAACCATCACAGTAATTTCCAAGTATTTGGAGAACGCCATCAATTACCAAATGGAAATATGGTGTTCTACCATCCAGAGCTAGTTTCCACAAACTGTTATTAATGTGTGCTCAGACCCAAGAACAAAGATTCATCATTAATGCCATGAAAAGTAGAATATCAATCAGTATGGCTGGAAGGACTGTTACTCTGCATGTACTTTAGGATAACAAGCAGTGCAGAAATGGTTTTCACACAAAAGGCCAAGAAACGCAATGAGAATTACAAGAGTTTAAAATGTGTTTTCATTCCACATGACGCAAACTTTGGATTTTTGAACTACATCAAAAAGGTTTCTAAGACCTAGGCAGCCAAGATAGCCATCCTCATGGTGTCTTAACAGAAATCAAAATCAAGAAATGGCGTGCAGTAAAATAAGTATAGAAAAGTATGATTGAGTAAGGAGTGGGTGAGGAAGGCCAAGAAAAAACTGGAACTGAACCTGGCAAGGGATGAAAAGAATAACAGAAAGGGCTTCTACAGGTACATTAATCAGAAAAGTAAGGCCAAAGAAGGTGTTCCCCCTCTGTTAAACAAAGCTTATGGACAAGGGGAAGTCTGAGGTACTTAACTTTCTTTCCTCAGTCTTCAATGGCAACATCTCTTCCCACACCTCTTGAATGGATGGACAACAGTATGAAGACTGGGAGAGCAAAGCCCCTCCCACTGTAAGCAAAGACCAGGTTCATGACCAGCCAGTGAACCCAAATGTGCACAAGTCTATGGAACCTGATGAAATGTATCCCAGAGTTCTGAAGGAACTGGCTGATGCAGTTGCCAAGCTGCTCTCCATGATATTCAAAAAGTCATGGCAGTCAGGGAAAGTCCCAGGTGACTGGAAGAAGGGGAACAGTGTATCTATCTTTAAGAAGAGAACAAAGAACAACCCTGGAAACCACCAACCTGTCAGCCTCAGCTCTGTGCCTAGGAAGCTCATGGTACAGATCCTCCTAGAAGGCACATGAAGGACAGGGCGGTCCTTCACCAGAATTTCAAGACACCAGCACAGCTTGTCCAAGGGCAAGTCCTGCCTGACCAGCCTAGTGGCCTTCTATGGTGGAGCAACTATACCAGTGGAAAAGGGGAGGTGTGCAGATGTCATTTATCTGGGCTTCTCTAAAGCTTTTGCCATGGCCCCCCACAACGTCCTCTCTAAACTGGAGAGAGATGGATTTGATGGGTGGACTGTTAGATGGGTAAGAAGTTTTTTGGACAGTCACATCCAGAGGATAGTGGTCAATGGCTCAGAGTCCTGATGGCCATCAGTGACAAGTGGTGGGATCAGCACTGGGACCAGTGTTATTTAATATCTTCGTTAATGACAGAGACAAAGGGTGTGAGTGCACCCTCAGCAGATTTGCAGATGACACCAAGCTGAGTGGTGTAGTTGACACACCTGAAGGATGGGATGCCATCCAGAAGGACCTGGACAAGCTCAGGAAGTGGGCTGGTAGAAATGTCATGAGTTTTAACAGGACCAAGTGCAAGGTGCTGCAGCTGGGTCAGGGCAACCCCTGTATCAACAGAAGGCTGGGGGATGAACAAATCCAGAGCAGCCCTGCCAAGAAGGACTTGGGGTGCATGAGAGGCTGGACATGAGTAGGCAAAGTGCCCTCCCAGCCCAGAAAGCCACTTGTATCCTGGGCTGCATCAAGAGCAGTGTGGCCAGCTGCTCAAGGGAGGGGATTCTGTCCCACTGCTCCACTCTGGTGAGACCCCACCTGGAGTGCTGCAGCTCTGGGGCCCCATCAGAGGAAGGACATCAATCATCAACCATGATGATTAAAGAGTTGGAGCACCTCTCCAGTGGGGAAAGGCTGGGAGAATTGGGATTGTTCAGCCTGGAAGAGAGAAGGCTTTGGGATGACCTAATTGCAGCCTTCCAGTATCTGAAGGGAACTTGCAGGAAAGATGAAACAAGACTATTTATAAAGGCATGAAGTGACAGAACAAGGGGGAATGAGTTTAAACTGAAAGACAGTAGGTTTAAATTAGATATTGGGAAAATAATTCTTTAGGGTGAGGGTGGTGACACTGGAACAGGTTGTCCAGAGAAGTTGTGGATGCCCCATCCCTGGAATTTTCAACATTCATCAATGTACCCACAGCAGAGGGACTGGAACTATATGATCTTCAAGGTCCCTTCCAACCTGGGCCATTCTATGACTCTATGTCTTATTAGTTCTCTGGTATAGTCAGACGGCACAAAAACCAAAGGGAAAACCATCTAGCTTAAAAGCATTCCTAGTGTCAACATTATTCCAACATGCAACCATTTCTTTGAGTCAAACAGTCTATAGCAACAGATCTCTTGCTGAAAAATGAAAAGGCTCCATTTCTTTCAGTAAGCTCTGAGAATTCAGACTTGAAGGCTGCTGTCTGGTGAGTCACTTGGAGCAGCTGAAGCTCTGCCACCTACCCTTGGGCGGAGCTACTGATGTGAGTAAGGAGCGGAGGTGTTGCAGGCAGCCCTGACCTAAAAAGACACTACCATAGTAGGCTTATCAGTAACTTCTTCATACCAGCCCTGAAGAGCAGAGAAGACTGATCAAAAGAAGAAATGGCTGTAGGCCCTCTTTACTCTCTTCTTGGATCACACAACCCAGTGAATTATCTACTTTTAATACTAAGTTGTGACCAGAGAAACAATTTTGGAAAGAGATAGTAAACAAAACTTCTATTCATTAGGGAAGAGTACTATAACTTTAGGGCAAACATCACATGTCATTTCTGTTCCTGTGGAATTCTGTGCATACTACTGTATAGTTGTTTAGAATAGGATAGAACTGGGTTTGCTGGTGTAAACACATAAAGTATTCTATTTTTATATTAAAAAAAAAGTTTATTTTTAATGACATTTACAAAGTTTGGTTAGGCCACAAAATACTGCACTGTGAACATTTCAGAAAACGGATGCCAATGTACATGATTCATAAACTGTAGCAACCTAAAGAAATACTGTGTAAATATTAAAAAGGAAAAGAACTGACTGTAAACACTCCACCGTAAGTATATCTCTGTTGCTGCAGGCAAACCATTTTAAGATCTTCAAAGAGAGGTAATGGAGATAAAGAACTGATATAAAGGAGATATATTGTTCGTGGGAGACTGTGTTATAACTGAAAGATTTATAATGAGGGCAGAGTGTGTAGGCAAGCTATGAGCAGATAATATTGTATTGTGTTTCATCACCACTTTCATTTCAGAAATGAACTTTCATGTCTGCTGAGAGTGATACTAATTGTAGATTGCTCAAGGACAAAAGGCTTTGCTGCAGGCAAATAAAAATCATCTCTATGGTTGTTAAAACAGCTAAGGAAGTTTATGACACATAGATTTGGAGAAGTTACTCCAAACTTGTACGTACATGCTTGAGGAACGCTGCAATGTGAAACAGAGGACATTTTTTACTATTTATGGACTTTTGCTTAATAAAGTTAATGTTGTGTCTGGGACACCTGTAAGAATATGTGATTCTGGTAAAGATTTGATGTTAGTAAGTTCGTATATCTGCAAAGAGCTGAATGGTACTTATGTTTATAGTTGTTGTTATGACCGAATAAACATGTTATTAAAATGAATTATTGTAATAGTTTAAGCTCCTAGTGCTGTAATTACTGTTCACATTGACTGTTAAATTGACAAGTCTGTCCATATGCTTTTCTGAATAACATGGGAAGAGCAACCTGTGAAACTGTGGGAGAGAGGGGAACAAACTCAGAAACCTAAAAATACAGAGTGCACCAATAAATCAAACACACAGTTCTTCAGCCTCCTAGCCATTAATACATCAGAGAAAGATGCTGAATATTTGTCGTCAACAACTGTGGCATAGTTTGTTTGAATAGGAAACTTCTTGCCTAACCACAGGCTGTACCCATACAGAGCCTTACAAGTCTTGATGCACTTAGAGTTGGGGTGGCATTTGAAGCTTAGAATTTATCTATCATAAGGAGTACCTGTGTGGCCCAACAAGGATGCCAGCACTTGTGTTTGGTATCCAAGTCCCTAATCAGTCATGATCCACAAGAAATTTCAAGTACCTGAATCTGTGTCCCTCAGGGTCATCCATCCTGTGTTTAATGTCTGCAAGGTGTTTTGTATCTGTGACACCCGAAGAGAAAAATCCACGGGGCTCTCGGTTCTTCTGGAGCAAGAGGAGCCAGCCCCACCCTTCTTGTACACGTTTCCTCCCAGTTACATGAGATGTGTCCCACTGAATTCACAGGTTTCCTTTTGGGAAGAGTATTTTAAGTGGGTACCCCACAAACACTGCAATACACCCTGTCCTGTGCCACTCTAAGTCAGACCCTACAAGCTTATTTCTCCAGTGTCTTATCTCATTTTGTACTTACCTCACTCAAAAATATTTCAATGCACATAATCTCATTGACAGCAGACTGAACATGAGCCAGCGTGTGCCCAGGTGGCCAAGAGGGCCAATGGCATCCTGGGTTGGATCAGGAATAATGTGGCCAGCAGGAGCAGGGAAGTGATTCCTTTCCTGCACTCAGCACTGGTGAGGCCACACCTTGAGTGCTGTGTCCAGTTCTGGGCCCCCCAATCCAGGAAGGATGACAAGATACTGGAGCATGTTCAGAGAAGGGCAATAAGGCTGGTGAAGGATCTGGAACACAAATCCTGTGAGGAGCAGCTGAGGGAGCTGGGGTTGTTTAGCTGGGAGAAGAGAAGGCTCAGGGGAGACCTTATTGCTTTCTACAACCACTTGAAATAAGGCAGTAGCCAGGCGGGGGTTGACCTCTTCTCCCAGGGAACCAGAAACAGGACAAGAGGATACAGTCTTAAGCTGGGCCACAGCAGGCTTAGGTTGGAAGAAGTTCTTCACAGAAAGGGTGAGTGAGCATTGGAATGGGTTGCCCAGGAAGGTGGTGGAGTCACTGTCCCTGGAAGTGTTTTAAAAAAGACTGGATGTGGCACTCAGTGCCATGGTCTAGTTGACAAAGTGATGTTAGGTCATAGGTTAGACTTGATGATCTCAAAGGTCTCCAACCTAATTAATTCTGCAATCTCAACTGATTAAAAACAGCATTTATATGCTCTTGCCATTTCAAAATAATCAGGAAAACCCAACATTGAAACACATTTTTTCCAGACACATTTACTTCTTAACAAAAAATATATATGCTCAGTTTCACCTCAAAGTGTATTTCAGGGAGAAGTTCAGACTTAATGATCTCCAGAGGTCCCTTAAAACCCTAAATATTCTTTTATTCTGTGAAAAGGGCATTGAGAATAGTAGCTAAGAATGAAAATATTCTGCTAGGTCACAAGACTAATCAATTTTTTTATTCTAATTATTTATATTTCATTTACTTTCCAACAAATTTTCAGGATTTCCCTGAAAAGTCAGTAAAAAATCTCCAAGGTTTTAACATAATCTGCTATTTATACCAGGGTCTTCAATCTAAACCAGCATAACACACAGTCAAATGATGATCTGAACTTAAATACCAGATTTGTAACACATTCCTCTGATTACTTCTCATGATTTCTCAGGGATGCTATATATTGCATTTTTTAAAGGGTCAACAGAATCACAAGCTTCCCATGCTCAGTTTTTCATCCTAGTAATTTTGATTATACCAGGTACACACTGCAGCAGATCTGCAACTGACTTACGCTGGCAGGCTTCCCACCGCAGGAATATTAACAGTGGATGGGGCCCATGGTCAAAACATTGCATAACACATACCCTACACAAAAGCCAAGAGATTAAAAAATAGGGAGGGATATCCTCACCCCACAGAAATTTTCCTGTTGATTTCACACCAACTTTTTGAGTGCACTATTAACTCAACCACTGAGAGTCATTCGCCTCTATTTAGGAAGATTTTTAATCCATTGAGAGTAACTTGCCTCTATTAAGGAAGATTTTTAATACATCCAACAATATTAAAGGTTTCCAAAGCAAAGGAAAATGGTATGCAGTACCATTGGGTTGCTAAGTCTTGGCATATTGCTAATTTTCCGTCTCTGGTGTTAAAATCAGTCAAGAAGAAGAGACCTACATGCTTTATGTAAATAAATTATGAGGTTGCAGTGGCAAAAACAGCACAGGTGAGAAACTGCAAAAGGGCCTCAAAATAATTTTATACCTAAAGATGAAACTCTCCCTTCAGAAATTTCATTTTTGGGATTCAGCCATAATACTGTATCAGAGGAAAAGGTCAGAGCAGATAAATGAAATAGAAATCATAATAGGTTTTTTACTCACTAAGCAAAATATCTATTCCTGAAAATTCCAATTTCCATTATCTTTAACAAACAGGTCATGAACTGAGCATGAAAGAAAGACACAGGAAATCTTAGGATTGTGCCAAACTGATTAGTAAAAACATTTACAAGAAATTGTGATCTCACAGACAGCAGGGACAACTCAGAACAACTTTATTGACTCAAGAGACACCAGCTCAGTGGAAATCAGTCTCTCACCCCAGAACAGTGCTCTGACACTAAACCTGAATTTTCCTTTTGCAATCCTCATCTACCTGTTAACGCCACAGGTGCATTTACTTCCCGTGAGGATACCAAAAGTGTCTTTCTGATTAAGGTTAAGCACTTGCAGCCACTCCATGACCTCCTGCAGGACACAAGAGAAAAGATTTCTGTTTTGTAAGAAAATCCTTCCCTGGCTGCTGCTACTATTAATTTTGGTGCTTTCCTTTCAAAAGCCAGCAGCCTCCTCCCTACACACAATGCCTGGGGAGAGACCCTCAGCAGAAGGTAAATCCTTGCCATATTCAGCCCAGGGAGACCCTGGGTTTCCGTGTGCTCTTCTGTTTCAGTACTAAATACTTTGATGCAGCCCGGTGCTGTTTGGAGGTTCATCACTGTCTGCCAAACATTTTCTTACATCCATTAAAATTTAACAGGGAAGTCATCCTTGCTCGGGCCTCTGAGGCTCTGTGCATTTCTACAAACACCATGCATTAGCACTTGCCAGGTCCTAATTATCGAGCACACATTGAGACCCTCTCTGGCACAAATGAGTTGAATATCCTCCTTTAGGATGTGAAAAATGTCATTGCCAAAAACTTTAGGGTGCATGACCAAACATGGACACCTCAGCTGCCAGGAGGCCGCAGCTCACTGGGGCAGCTGGCATGCTTTGCAAGTGTGACAAAACTGAACGCAAATGCTAAAAATAGACTTTGAAATTTAATTAAGAAGGAAAAAAAGCCTCCAGACAACAGTGGTATATTCTCTATCTTGTGTGGCTCAATATAAAATAAAGGCAATTTAAGAAAGACAGCGGGGCTGCAGCCTGTTGGAGCTCATGGCAGGGAATTGATGGCAAACACATGGGAAGATGTGACAATACATACAGCCTCGTCAGCAAGTGGAACATAACAAGAAGTGAGTCACATCCAACTCCAATTGCATGTTACCAGTTTCTTTAAGCAAACCTTAGAAGAAAAGACAACCTACAGGAATGACAACCATCATCAGAAGCTGAAAACACATTCACCATGTGACTTCTGCATTTTGTAGAGAAATGTAATTAAATGAATAGCTTTTTCATTCATTGTCAGCTACTGGAAATGTGTCTACTGAAATCACCTCGTCTGTTAAATCATTAGCCATGACTGTGTGATATATCTGCCACCTGGCCACAAGAACTGCAACAGCATTGAAACATTTGGCCTATTTAGGAGACTTATTCAGGCAGTACCTTGGGAAGCATGCCTTAAAGACAAAGGAGTTCAGGAAATCTGGGTGTTCTTCAAAACAGAGTTTTTGAGGGCACAAGAACAGACTGTCCCTATGTGCCGAAAGAGGAGCTGACAAGGCAAAAGCCCAGCCTGGATAAGCAAGGAGGTTTTGGATGAACTCAGGAATAAAAAGATGTATCATTCTTGGAAGGAGGGTCAGGTCCCTCAGGAAGTATTTAAGAAGGCTGCTAGAGAATGTAAGAAAAAAATTAGGGAGGCCAAAGCTCAGTTTGAATTTAAAATGGCGACTTCTGTAAAGGACAATAAGAAATGTTTCTACAGATATATTAATGATAAAAGGAAAGGAAAGGCCAACCTTTGCTCCCTATTGGATAAGGGAGGGAACTTAGTAACTGCTGATGACGAGAAGGTGGAAGTATTTAATGCCTTCTTTGCCTGAGTCTTCAGTGAGAAGACAACTTGCCTTCAGGACAACCGTCCTCCCGGGTTCCTTGATGGTGTCAGGGAACAGAATAGTCATCCCACTATCCAAGAGGAGGCAGTCAGAGAAATGCAGATAAACAAAGGCCATCAATGTCAGAACTATTTCTATTTCTTTTTATGAATATTGTTTACTCAAAAATATCCTGAAAAAATACCTGTACATCTGCAACAACAGTGATAAAATACATTTGCTAGGAATATTTTATTAATTTGTATCAGCAGGGTTTTCTTAAGACAAAAATACGAAGTAAATTATTTTAAAATATGTTTAAATCTATATCATATATCTAGGAGCTTCAAAACGTATCTGCCAATTCATTTGGATAAATGAAGAGAATTCATTTCTATTAACAATTCTGGGCACCTTGAAATAGGTTTTGTGTCTTCTGAAAGCTGAGTTTGATTCAAGGGAAACTGATTTTGGGTTATTTGGCAGAAACTACATTTCTCTGCAGTACTTGAGGGTTCATCTGTCTGCCAAAACTGATTTACTAAATACTTTGTTCTGGTTCCTGCCTCTAGTATCTTCCCACTACCAAGAAGGCATCATCATGTAGAGGTTTTGTGTACAAATACATACCCAATATTATTCTCTGTAGATAATTCTAAATAGGAAGATAAGATCTGGATGGTGATGAACAATATTATATTATGAACAATATTTCTATTATTACTACTGTGATGAACAAATCATTATTGACACAGCACTTCTCCCAAGACTCCCCTTCTGAAGTCCTTATAGTACTTACCATAAAATTTATGTAGTTATATATTTTACTGCATAAAATAGTGAATGGTGTTAAAATAGTAACTTTGTTGCAGGGAAAGTATCATCCATGAAGGTTAATGGCCCATATTGAAAAGCCAATAACAAACGTCTTTGCTTAATGAAATGCTTGGTTTAGATCATATTTTTTCATATTGTGCTTCTGCACTAGTCTGCCAGGCAGATAGTATAAAACAGACTCATGACTCATTCATAAAGTACAAGATACAGGATCAACACTCTGGTATTTTCAACCTGAACTCAAATCAACAAGGTCTCATTTCAGTAAAAAAAAAACAACAAAAACCAACACACCAAACTTCCTTTATCAACTGAATGAGAATATAGAAACTTTGTCCATCATTCCTACATTCAACCACAAACAGGAAATTAGAGACTCAAGAAGATCAAAGGATTTTACTGCTCAAGTGTCCAGTAATGTAGTGTACCCAACACTATATTCTACAAGTTTAATGCCACTCCTCCCCACCACTCTTACTAATACCCCTAAATAGCTATGTCAGGTTTTATGAGAAGTAATTCTAAAAGCTGGAGGATCTCTCTCTGGAAAAAAGCCATCTGTTTGAAGTGCTCAACTGCAAGATCTGAAACACTTCCCAGCATTTTTTCACTTCCCAGATGTACTGCAAGTTCCAAATATTTGAGCATAAAGTGACAGATTTGCACAGTTGCAAGAGAACTTCTGTTCAGCAGTAAAGCAGAACTGAGCAGTAAGCTGTCAGATACAGGGAATCTGAACAAGGAGGGCTGCTGCTTTGGCTTATCTATGTTTTGCAATGCAAGTGTTGTGTTTTTCATATACGGGAAAGGTATCCACAAATGTAGACACTTATGTTGTGCAGTGGCTTCTCTTTAGGTACAGATTGCATATATATCACATCTTCCCACAGAGCCAAGCTACACTTAGAGAATATGAGAGATGTTCCTCAGCCTACAATCATATTTAACTCAAGACAAGGGAAAACTGATCAAAAGCTGTTGAAAGCATCAAATCCACCCTACCTCTGTGATCAGCTAACATCAGTACACTGTTCAACATGAAGGTATTAACCAGTAACGCAGACCACAGGAAACAGCTCAAAAATCAATCACTCTTAGGAAGACTTGTTAAGGAAATTATTAGCAAAATTATTTGTTATTAGGAAATACTGAAAATTGTAGAAATATCATCATAAAAGCCTCCTTGTTTCCTTTCATGATGCTTCTAATCAAACACTCCTCTGATTAAACAGCTAATGAAAATTTCAACCTGCTGTGGTAATGCCTAGTGCCAAGGCCTGAGGAGGAAAGTAGACCAGAGAATTAGCAGAAAGAACCAACTTTGGAGATATGAGTTTTCCTTTATTATAATGAATACTACTACCTAGTTTGGAGAGAGTGCTTTTCATAAATATATTTCAAAGCACCTGCACAGAAATACAGGGCTGGAAGACATGTCAGGAGATTATTTGGTCCAACCCACGTCACTAAGATAGGGTAAACACACTTAAGCTGCCTTGGCAAACATTTTTCTAATGTTTTCTTTAAAAAATCCACTTGTACAAGAGACAAGGATTTCAAGGTTTCATTATTTGTATAGTGCAAAAAGTTCTCCTGGATATCTTTTCTAAATCTTTCTCAGTCGGGATGAGACCCATATCCTTCTTTTTGGCCCAACACTGGCTACATAGCCAACAAACAACAGCCAGGTTATCCATAGAAAAAAATTAAGCAAAGATGCCCCATCTTAATCTCTTCTCAGATTAAAAAGTTCTTTTCATCCCTTAGTCATAGCCTCTATTTTCTTAACATATTAAGTTTCTTCTTGCTGGTTCTTCTCAATCTATGTTTATTTCTTTACTTCTAAAGTGTGGTGCCAAAGACAAAGTTGGTACTCTCAAAATGTAGCACTTTATAGAGTGATTAGGTCAGCAGTTGTGTTGTTCATGGCTAAATTAAGTCACCAATAATATAACCTAAGTTTCCTGGACAAACAACCTACTAAAGCACATTAGGTGCTTAGAGGTTTTTTCCACAAACAGATTGAGAAATGTGGCTCTAGGTGCGAACAAGACAAATAAATAACTTGCTTGAGGATCTTTCTGATCATACAAGTTAGATGGGTCTGCAATACACTCATCCTCTTTTTCATGAGTCTATATCCTACTTTAGTCTTGAGATGATGTCCCTCCCCTAACTCATTCTTTTGTGATTACCTTAGTTGAACCACTGTAGTCAGGAAAGCTGCCTCAAGAGGACAACTTTTAACCAAGGAGCTACAGCAAAGCCAGGAGCAGGAACACAAATTAGTTGGAACCCCAATCCTTCATCCCTTAGCCTGCATTAAAAGAATATTACATTCATTTTACATAATACATATTTTTGAATACATATTTAGTGGTTTCACACTTCCTTTGTCTCTATTTTAACTAACTTTGATCCATTAACTTTGAAAAACTTGCATAATCCAGCCAGGCAATACCAAAGAATGAAAGATCTCCGGCTTCTAAAAAGGGAGCTGTACAAAAAGGAATTTCTTGAGCATTTATTCATGGATGGGTCAGGCAGAAAACAGGCCAGATTCAGGAAGCAGAACAAAGCTAAGAGCACAATAGAGACTCTGTTCATGGTGTAATAGGAAGTTATGATATTTGGAAAGATGGAAACATTAGACTTGGGTAGGTAAGGGAGGAGACACACTGAGGCTCCACATTTGCAATGTTATACCAACATCCTGCCACTCTCTCCCTCGTGTCAAACCTGATGCATGGAAAAAAACTTGCCCAAGGGTCCTGGGAGGTGTCTCCTTCTAACAAATGCTCTCTGAGGCCACTGACCCTGACAGAGAGCTCTGTGAGACTGCAGACAGTGGGCAAGGGATGAAGTTCTCTCAAACTCCCAAGAGACGTTGTTTCTTCAGCAGTGCTTACACACACACTGTTAATGGCATAGTCTGTACAAAGACTGGTACAGCAGTTAAACCTCACAGGCACACACACTGAACATCAGCTCCCTCTACTGGAAATACATTGGGATATGTTCTTCTGCCACCCCACCACCCCCCAAAATGGTCAGATTTGACTGAAGTACTACTCGGAAGCACTGTGACTAAGATCACTGGAAAAATGGATCCTGTAGAACCGGCAGACAGGAAGACAGCACAGATTTTTCTTTTCAGTTCTTGTGGTTATGATAATTGAGTTTTCAGTCTTCTTGTATGCTGCATATATCCATCTCTAGTTTGTCTCAAAACTAGAATAAATTTCATGATCTTAATCTAATATCTTACAAACAACTGTAGGCTACAGTCTACAGAACAGTCTGCTGCAGTAACTGCAGTCCTGCTTTTATTAGTCACAATATTAATTTCTGACAGAAAATGTAATGGCGTGGACCCTAACCTCTGCTGATCATTTTCCTAATTATGATGTTTTGTCTTCTTGAAAAGGTTAAAATTCTGACAAGTCCCAATATCTGATGGCTGTGTCCATCTATACTGAGGGCTACTCTTGGTTCCAGCAGAAATCAGAGACATTTGCAGCACAGCTCAGTAACACAGTTCCATTAATTGATAAGATTTACTCAAAAGTATGACTTGAAAGGACAGAAATATTTGCTCAGGCCAGACTGAATTAAATTAATAGTTTAAACATAAAATACAAGAGGCTGGCTTAAGAGAAATGGAAATATTTTTTGTTTTGAAATCGACCTTATTTTTTTAATGTTAGACTAAACAAAAGTTTAATTTAAGATTAAACCAGTGCCCATGGTTTTACTCAGCATGAAATCCAATTAAACGATCAAAGTATCAAAACTCAGCCAAGAGATCAACAAAGATGAGGACCGCAGAGAGGCTCTGAGATTTGCCCAAGAGTGGATAGTCAGAGCCTGTAGTGAAATTTCTATGTAATGGAAAGCAAAGACACAAGATCAGAAAGAAGCCAAACCGCCGAGAAGTGATCAATAGCCTATCCATGAAAATGGCTCATTTATTGATTACGAAAAGGAGAAAGAAGGTGTCAAAGTTGTAAGATAGGGATAGAGAGCTGAGTGCTGAGATTCCAGTTTGCTTGAATGTTGAAGAACAGAGACAAAGAAGAAGATGAAAGAGTGAACAGATGAAAATATGATCAAAGAAGGTTAGCTCAGAGGACAAGGATGCATCAAGGGGGTGGGCTGAAAGCACTGGAGGAGCACTGAAAGCTGGCAAATATCTCCAAGTAAGGAATCTGAGAGACAGACCGAGCTGCCCTAGACAATAGGAGAAAGGGACAGGAGGCCAGGACACCAGCATGTCTGACAAACATGTGGTGGAGAGATTGCAAAAAATACCCCAGCTTCTCATGCCATCTTTCCTGTATGCTGTAGTACAGATGGTCACATCTCATCCTTAGCCATGGGCCTCTAGAGTCCCCAAAGACAGATAATTAGAGAACAGAGATAAAAAGCAGAAAGTCAGTTTGATCAGCTTAATACTTGCTTTGTACCATTCCTTTGATAGGAACGGAATAGTCAAAGCAAATAAAGCTGCTTTGAAATACGAATTGACAGGACAAAATATAGCAAGTACATGAGTGGAACTTTATCAGAATTATGCCACAACTCATTAATCTGTATCACAGTAATGGTGTTACTTTAAAGTTAACACCAGCATTTCAAAGCAAAAGGTCTTCTGGATCTCTAGCAACTCACTGCAAACCCTTTACAGCTAATCAGTATCATTGCTTCAAAGGAAATTAAACTGTCTCCACCCAGTAACTCTAGTGGCATTTGATCTACAATTGGCTTGAAGTTAAAAATTAATCACCCTTCCAACATATTGATTACATGACTATAAATATAAAAGCAGCAGCCCAGAACAATGTACACTGACCCTCTGTTGAAACAGCATGTTTGTTTTCAAAAGGAGCTAATTAAGACAAGTTCCCGAGGAGAGGCAGCAGTAAAACTAAAACCAACAGTGCCATCTAGTGCATTGCTGTGGTCAGAGCATCACACAGAATCACATAATGCTTTATTTCACTATTTCCTAATGCTAACGGAAAAGGACTGATAAATTAATGCCACACTCTACATGCCTGAGGTCCCGAGGCTTACCGGGGGGAATATATAACTTTCAGGCAAAGACAGTCTTACATCATATTTACCTTTTTATTATTAATAAAACCTCAGAGTTAAATCTACTTGGTAGGTTTAACTACTGACTGTGAATTAACTGAAATAAATAAAGTTATACATTAATTCTCAGGTTCTAAATAATTTTGTTTCAAAACAGCTACACTGAAACATTTCTGTGTGTTTTAGATGTTGTCTAGCCTGAGAGAGGAGTTGTTCAGCCTGGAGAAGACTCCAAGGAGAGCTTACAGCATCCTTCCAGTATCTGAATGAACCTACAAGAAAGTTGGAGAGGGACTTTTTACAAGGGTATGGAGTGACAGAAAAAGGGAGAATGGTTTTAAACTGAAAGAGGGTAGGTTTAGGCTAGATATCAGGAAGAAATTCTTTACTGTGAGAGCAGTGAGACAATGGAACAGGTTACCCAGAGAAGCTGTGGATGCCTCACCCCTACAAGTGCTGAAGGCCAGGCTGGATGGTGCTTTGAACAACCTGCTCTATGGAAAGTATCCCTGACCACTGCAGGGGCAGGCAAAGGAGCAAGGGGAGGGTGCAACTAGGTGATCTTTAACATCTTTCCCAACACAAGTTATAATCTTTATAATATGCACTAAAATAGATAATTTCTGCATATGTTTCAAATCTTTTTATTAGAATCACAGAAAATGCTGAGTTGGAAGGGACCCACAATCATCATCCAAGTCAAACTCCTGGCCCTGCACAGAACAACCTCAAGAATCACACCAGGTGCCTGAGAGTGCTGTCCAAACGCTTCTTAAACTCTATCAGGCTGGTGCTGTGGCCACTTGCCTGGGGAGCCTGTTCCAGTGCTCAGCCACCTTCTGGGTGAAGAATCTTTTCCTAATATACAACTAAACCTCCCCGACTAAGCTTCATGCTGTTTCCTCAAGTCCTATCACTGGTCACAAGAGAGAAGAGATCAGTGCCTCCCCTTCCTCTTCCCTGCATGAGGAAGTCGTAACTGCAGTGGGGTCTCCCCTCAGTCTCCTCTTCTCCAGGCTGAACAGACCAAGTGACCTCAGCCACTCCTCACATGGCTTCCCCTCAAGGCCCTTCACCATCTTTGCTGCTCTCCTTTGGACACTCTACCATAGCTTTATATCTTTCTTACACTGTGGCACCAAAAACTGCCCAGAATATGTAAGGTGAGGCTGCGTCAGTGCAGAGCAGAGCATGACAATCCCCTCCCTTGCCCAGCTGTGATGCTGTGCCTGATGTCCCCAGGACACGGGTGGCTCTCCTGGCTGCCAGGGCACTGCTGACTCAAATTCAGCTTGCCATCGACCAGGACCCCCAGGTCCCTTTCTGTGGCGCTGCCTTCCACCATCTCATTCCTCAGTCTGTACCTACATCCAGGGGTCTCTTTCAGATAAACAGAATACAGATTCAGCTCCCTTTTCCCAAAATCCTATACAGCTCTCCCACTGTATCTAGCATCATACTTGGCCCTCTACACTAGATTAAAGTACATTCATTGTCAGCTTTTTATATAGATTGCCTTAAACTATAAAAGAGACCTTAAAATTAAGGCTGCCTATCTTGCAGCAGGAAAAGAAAGATTACAATTTCTGTGCCAATTGCCTCAGACTCCCTTCTACCCTAAGGACTCATATTTCACTGGGGGTTTTTTGTACCTATAGCCTGGTATCACTAACCTTTAATCCAGAAAATATAGTGTCAGGCACGTCTCATTTGATATTGAGCACACAGATGTGTGCAGCATGCACAGAAGTCAAGCACATATCATTCAGACTTTGCACCTTTATTCATCAGCTTCTCCCTGACATCAGGGGAATTAGTCCATTGACATTCACTGAAAACACTTCACAATTTTTTTGATTTCCCTTTTGTTTTGGTTTGATTGGCCAAGAGAAACTCCTGCAAATGTTAAAACATAACACCCTTGGTATGACATAGACGTGGCCCATTTTAGTCCATTCCTCTCTACCTTGTGCCATGGGCAGGATAAGGCTCTCACCACTGTCCTTCCCAGCCTCTGCCCTCAGCAGGGCTGGTCACTAGCATGTGACTCCACCAGGCTGTCCACCATACACACAACAAAACCCCGCTTTTGCCAGGTTTAGAGAGCTGCAACAGACTTTCATTACCCAAACAGGGTTTATTAACAGGCCATTTGAAAAATCCTTCCCTGGACTACAGCCCACAACAAGAGACAGGCTATATTGCATGGAAACTGTGAAGAGCCATGTGCTGTAAGGAAAAAAAATGTCATGAGATCTGCTTCCCTTTTCTCCCCACCTTCCCATTTCTCCACTCCTTTCCTAGGTCTTCTCTTTCTTCCCTGGCTCCCAGGAGAATTCCCAGCAGACAAGACAGCAAGCAATGGTGGAATCAGTAGTCTGATGTGGCTCAGAGCAAAGACTGTGACTAAAAGGAATGTAAAGCCAAACCTAGAAACAAGTGGCAACGAAGAGCTAAAACTACCAGAAATTAACACATACAGGTCCAACCATGATGTACTACACAAGGACATGGCCAGAAAACAATGTGTGATGACACAGGTTGTATGAAGAAGCTGGACTCAGGTGCAGCAGTTTTGTAAATAAGCTCAACCAGGTTTAGGAACAGCTCTTCACGTCATCATGTCAGCAAGCAGTACAGGAAGGCAGTGGGCCACCTGTGCTTACCACCTCCACCATCTTTCCTTCTAGGTCTTCCATAGGTTATCAAACTCCCACCTTCTGCTACCATTAAATTCCAAGAAAACTCTTCTCCAATGTTGTATCTGAAACATCTATAAAGGCATCTTGCTGCTCTTTCCCCCCTTTCCCTAAAAACTACTTTTGAGAGCCACAAAAATTTAAAAAACAAATAATAGGGAGACTAGAGAACCCTATTCATCACACTAGATGGTGTTACTTTACGTATCTAGACATCCCACTTCTGCTTGTAGCTCTTCATCACTTCATCCTACACATCACAACAGAGACATAAGACTTCTCTTTTTTTCTGCATATCCTGATCTGACATGAGAGACTAAAACCAGAACTTCAAAATCTTACTGTGAGGAAGGAAGTGAGCACAGTATGTGCACTAACTTTCCACAGATTGCAAAAGCCTGAGCTTACCATTTGAAAAGAATGTACCCAAGGCTTACTCTCAGACTAATACTGACCCACATCAGTCAGGGATATCATTTTAGCACAGCTACAGGAGTTAAAACAGGCACAGTATATAGCAAATGCAATTCTCTAAAAATTGGAAAACTGGTTAAAGCACGTGTGGAATAAAACTTTGTTCCCTTTCAGGATCAAAAGCAATTTTTTTTGGTTCAAAATAGTTCATCTAGGTATTAAAAAATTTTAGTGAGTTATTAATTACTGCCAAAATACAGTTACAGTTCTAAGGTTTTCCATTCCCAATTAGTCCACACAAAATGCTTTCTAGAATGCCACAAAGAGGAAAATGACAGCATTACTTTTGAAGTAAGTATAATGATTTACTCCTCTGTGCATTTCTTGAGGTTGGAGAAATGAAACTAGTAAAATCAGACCTTTCATCTTTGTGTTACTTTTTTTCTGAGTTGCTCTTCTTAACCAAAAAATGACTTCTTGGGGGGTTGTTGAGTACATTATGGTGGGATGTATTTTCTCTGGATTTGCATTAGATGTTTGTCAATTGTCTTCATGACAATTGAAGGAGAACGATCGCCATAACCCAATTTACTGCAACAACAAAAAGTATCTTCCCTTTTTACAAACTTCTTGGGAATAAACAGAATTGTTAATCTAATAAAAAACTCATTCCCACCAAGATAATCAACAGTGGAAATACTTGGGGGAGGGCAAATTCTTCCTTTCAAAAAATTTAATAAGGGTTTGTCAATATGAAGCCTATGAAGTTAGTCACAACTGAGTTCAAAACAAGCATTTGTTAATTAATAATGCTTGTTTTGAACTTATTAAATTAATAATACAATGAATAATTCTTGCACTAACTTTGTTACATCTCTGATATTAATCTTGCTCTTTGCAACAGACCTCTGTACCATTATAAACCCAATTAAGTGTAAAATGGAGGCCTCAAAATAAAAAAATGTAGGGGGCTTAAATCAAACAAGTTGAATGCTATCTTGGGACAATGTATATTCATAAAACTTAGCATTCTCTCAGATACACTGCCCATTAATCTGCAACCTTCCTTGATTCCTGCTCATTTAATTTACCTGACCTGATCCACAGTCATCATCAACTTCAGAATCTATGTGGGTAAAATCTTGGCTCTCTTGTAGTCTCAAATTTCTATGACAACAGAAAATTGAGAACTATGTAATTACTACAGTCCTATATATATAGGACTACTTTTGCTAAAGTCAAATGGCAAGATAAATTCTCCATTATCTTTTCCATCTAATGGGGTTTCACTGTGTTCCAGTCCAGTGTTAAGAAATGACAGATCTCCCAAGGAAGCAGATCTTGGGCGCTAAGGCCACAGGTG
This sequence comes from Illadopsis cleaveri, assembly GCA_013399915.1. Taxonomy (NCBI): domain Eukaryota; kingdom Metazoa; phylum Chordata; class Aves; order Passeriformes; family Timaliidae; genus Illadopsis; species Illadopsis cleaveri. Next base: position 1,216,831 of record VXBB01003356.1, on the reverse strand, counting down.
AATCCTGACTGCAATAGGCAAATTGCACCACTGTCTTAACCAGTCTTTAATTAAACAGAACACTGCAGAACAACAACAAAAAAAGAAAAACAAAACAACAAAAACAAACAACCAAAAATCAAAAGCCCCATAAACAAAGCAAACATGTTTTAATAGATCAGTGTGATTTTATTAATACACAACATGGAAACTGTTTCAAAAGTAGATAACAGAAGTAATCTGCCTACATGAACATTTGGACACTATCCTAATTTTCACCAGTATTTAGCATTCAGGACTTTTTTTGAGGTCAGAAGCAAGTATGCTCAAGTGCTTATGCTGAGTATCATTCAGAGGCCCAACATTCAAAAATAAAATTACATTATTTTACTTCAAAATCCAACCTTCTCTTCCTACTATTTCTTCCAATATGTGCACAAGATCAAAAATTAAGGCCCCACACCACTGTTTAGCAGCATGTAGTACCACTGACTCTGCAAGATATTTTTCTCTACACTAGCCCAGAAATTCTCAGCTCTTTGCTCACATCTGCTTGAATGGTTTATCTTTATTGAGATTTTATCTACATAAGACATTCATTTCTACAGAGAGTAAAACAAAAAAGGAATTAGGACTCCTACAGTGAATCTCAACTTCATTAAACAAATCAGCACACTTACTATTTCCTGTTGAAAAATAAAACTGCCAAACAATGTCTCCTTTAGAACAAAAGTAAATAAATCCAGCTAGAAGACTACACCTTTTTTTTTTTCTTTTTTTTCTTT
>VXBB01003356.1:1192449-1208611 GCA_013399915.1 Illadopsis cleaveri | reverse complement strand
CACGCCGGGCGGGGGCGGCCGCGGGGACGGCGGGGAGAGGCAGAAGAGACACGGAAGGGCTTTCCCTTCCCCCACCTCCACTTCCCGTTCCCGAGGCACCGTGCCCGTGCCAGCCGGCTGCTCCGAAGCACCCGGCCTGCTGTCCCCAGGCACCTCCGCAGGCTCCGGCAGGGGATGGGATACGTGTGATTTACGAGAGGAAGGAGCAGTGGGGATGAGGAAGGCTGTTTTGCTTCCTGTTAGGAGGCAGTAATTGGGGAAGTGTGAGGTCAAGGAGCACAGGGACTGGGTTATCGAGATGTACCATGTACTCTTTTTGAGGCAGTTGGAAAGTCAAATTTAAGGCATATTTTTCCAGAAAAGTCTCAAAAGGAGCGGGATGCTTTGTGAGACCCCAGTTATCACTGCTCCTTGTCATCTTGTGTGGGATCCAGCTTCACGGCAGCTGCCTGTTTCCAAGCTAGGGTGTGGTGTTTTGTGTATATGGTGCTTGTGCACTGCTCCTGATTTATGTAATCCTTGCTCTTGCTTACTTCCCACTTTAAAAACGAAAATTTTCATGTTTGTGGAAGTTGTGAGACGGCTCAAATGTGGAAGGCATCTATAAATGATGTTTCAAACTTATTTGAAGTAAAAAGGATGTCTGAAATATCTGAGTGGTTACAGTAAGACAGATTTGCTGTTTGACCCTGTTTTATAAGTCGAGATGAACTGATATGCCTAGGGGTGCACGGCACCAAGATCTTTCTGTCCTCTTCCCAAGAGGTTTGAAGACTCTGCCTTTCTCTACTTAATTCACGTTTCAATGCCACCTCTCAGTTGATACAAGTAGTAATGTAATCCAGAGGTATAAGTGGTAATTGCATTTTTTCTAGCCCCTTATAGAAAATACAAGAAACACTAATGAAGTACATTGTTTCAGAAGGTATGCTGAAAATCTTTTGACTGCAGGTTATCTTGCCATCACTGAATGATTCAGATTGGAAGGGATTCTTGGACATCATTTTGTAGACTCATCTAAAACAGGCTGCCCAGTACTAGGTGCAGATGGCTTTTGAAAATCTCTAGGGATGCAGACTCCACAGCCTCCTTGCACAACCTGTGGCAGTGCTTGGTCACCCTTGCAGTGAAAAAATGTTTCCTTGTGCTCAGACAGCACCTCCTGTGTTTCATTTTGTGCCCATTGCTTCTTGTCCTGTCAAATAATATAAGACAGAATGACAGTTTTATCTTGTCCCTGTATAATGCTGGAAGTGCTGCCTGTGCTTTTGTGGCTGATGGAATTAAGTTCTGAGCTTTTTTCTACTCACTAATTTCATTTTTTCTTTTCTCTGAAAATAAGTGCAGAGACTCATAGAGATTCTTCCTGCCTTGATGTAAGTGAATAGAATGAGCACTCATCCATTGTAAATTTAAATCGATTTCTCTATCAGTCCCATACAAAATTGATTGTCCTGTATGAGTGGAATTTTCCAAGTCTGATAGTATATTTTATTGGCTAAGAAACCAAAGATGGGCAACACTGCAAACTCATGGAAAATATACATGTGGCAATATACATGTGATACCTTAAGATTTTATTTCTGATGCATTAAGTTGTGCTGTCATTGTACAGTAAAAATGTTATTTCGAGTATTGAGTTTTACTGAGCTTAAAAAAAAAATCAGCTGGACAGGATTTGACAAACACACCCTTCTCACTCATGTAGTTGGGACTATAAATAAATGCAGGAGTAGATGTGAAGAGGCAAACATTGCTTTTCATCAGAAATAAATCACATTACTCCTTTATATACTTTCCTCCCATGATAGAGAATTTATAGTATTGCAGGCTGATGCAGATGATGGTGGTGATGTAGTTTTGTAGATAATTTCAGTAGAAGCATAACTAGAACCCTGAAATTACTAAAATTCAAGGAGGAAAGAAGGTGAACCAAATAACTTTTTTTGTCTCAGACTTGTAATAATGATGTATGAGCACAAATAAGTAGGAGGTGGAGTGATGTAATGATAGGACAAGTTCAGAAAGGTCTTTGATTCATCTCTTACTTCACGTTTAATCAGAAGATTTAAGTGTTGCAAAGGCAGTAAGCAGTTGCACATGCCCTACTATTGCTGGATTTGAGATGACTGTGTTTAGCTGTAGCATAATTCAAGTTTAAAATTTGCAGTGCTCAGCATAATTGAGAATATAGAAAGGGGCATAATTGGAATAATGGCAAACCAGATTGTTACAGTTCAGGTAAAGAATCTTTAAAACCAAGGAAGGAGAAGAACCAGAAAGAGCATTTCAATATTCAAGATTGCATAAATGGTTTTGAACTCCATCTTGTTCCTTAGATTCACATTTTTGAAAAGGTTTTTGAAGCCTTGTTTTTCTTTCAATGATGCAATCAGTTTGACAATAAATTTGAATGAGCTTTAAAAAAAAATACGAGGACTATTTGTAGCAAATAAGGTGTGTAAGATTGGTGTAGATCCAAAGATCTGAAGTTGGGCCATTGCCAGTGAAAGTTACTGGTTTTAGCATCCAGGAGTAGCAATTTTTCAGTGCTAGAGACTGAGTGCTTTTGTGATCCACAGTGTTTCGTAGTTGAGTTATTCACGTAGGTCACTGAAATTTTAGAAGCTTTTAGGTATGTTGAATAACATAAGTTTCTTTGTTGATTCAGTTTGTTTATTTAAAAATGGGGTGTGAGAGTTGGAAATCTTGAAGCCCTGAACTCTCAAGCAACAAAGTCATCACTTCTGCACCCTTCCTATAGATAATACATCATCACTTAACAAGTTTTGAATGCAAAACCTATTTATGTACACAGGATATTTGAAGTAGTTTTGTTGAAGTCTAGTAACCATTTTTTTGCAGTTCAATTTTATTCCAATTTATCTAGAAATTGTTTTCTTACCTGTAGCTACAACAAGCTAATAATCATTAATAAAAATATTTTAATAAGTATATTAGTGGGAATATTAAAGGTAAATTTATCTACATGAATGTAGGCCATAATTTATGAAAGGTACTGATTTTACTGTAAAAGTTGTAAAAATGTAAATACTCATTTACAAACAATGGCACAAATGAAAAACAGCACAAAAACCATTTAAATCATAAAACTAGTGTTTTCTAGTCCATTCTTGGTGACTTGAAGGGACATGTTTTCTGTAGGTTTGTTTGGGGTTTTTTGTTTTTAATGTGAATCTACAAAGCACAAGAGTTAAATAGCTGTGTATGACTTGAGATAAAGCCTCAGAAAATCAGGATGCCTTCAGAGAGGAAAGGATAACACATGAAGTCTTTAAATACTAAACTAGCTCTTGCATTCCTTAAAATGCTGAACATAATAAATATGGGAATTTTCAAACATATTTTTTAAAAAAAGGAACTACGCCTCTTTCAGTAAGCTTGTATCTCAATAGTTTCACTTTTTCAGAAAGATGGGGTTTAACAGTGTGATTAGAAGAAAACTTCTCTTACAATGAGGAAGTAGTCCCATTTGTGAAAGTGAGCCTGGATGGCTTCCAGGTATTTCCTGGTGCATTGAGTAACTTTGTAACTTCTTAGATTTGTAGATTTTTGACACCTAATTTACCTAATAAAGTTAAACTAAACTCTGCAGTGTAGTTTTGTCAGAATAAGGAAAACCCATTTCTTATGTCAGTGCTTTGGAATGAAAAGTCCAGGCCAATCAAATGAATCTCTCACCTGTAATGGTGTCTTTAAAGTGTAATACATTGGCAGCAGATTGCACTTACATGTACAAGCCCACCAGTGTGGGAGGCTCAGCTACTTGTCTCAATGCAAATATAAACCTTTTTCCTAAAACTGCTTTGAAAGCATTAGCAGAATTTTTGATAGAAAAAATGTTACTTTTCTAATTTACATGTGTTAAAGCAATTCCTGTGCTCTACATCATTCATTTTGAAAGGATTTAGAATTCTGACTTTCAGAATTGTGTCAAATGAGACTTGGAGACTGTAGGTGAGTAGGAGCTGCATTTGTATAACCTTTTCTGGGTATAATTGCACTGTAATCTATAAAGTAAACTTAAAGTTGTGCAAGTGTCCTTGATAACATTTTGATGAAATTCTTTAGTAAGAATGAGGAAGTTAGGAGTGCTTTTCAGACTGACATGTAATTTTGAATATTGGAAGCCTTCCAAGGTTTAAGATTTTCATGTCCTTTTCAGGATATACATGAAAATGTGTGTGAAGATAGTGTGTTGTCTTGAGTTAGGCTGTTTATTTTAAACTAAAAATGCATCAATACCATTGAGATTGAAGGACAGAATAGATATTTGAATCACTTTCTTGGGAAAGTGCTAAACATTGTCTGAAGAATCAATCATATACTGTATGTGTAACTGCAAATAATAACTTGTTTTACTTGTACAGTCATACTGGCTAGAAGAAATTTCTGACTAACTCAAACTTAGACAAAATGGGCCTGCTTAGATAAGGGTGCTTAGGGACTTACCCTTTGAGTTTTGGGTATCTCCAGGGACAGAGACTGTACTGGCTCTCTGGGTGAGGTGTTGCAATGTTTGTCTAAGCCCCCATGGTCAAAACCTTTTCCTAATTTATAATTGTTGCAACTTGTGTGCAGTACTGATTGTCTTTCACTGTGTGCCTCCATAGTTACTGTGCAAAACAAAATTGTTTGCCTTTTTGACAAGTTAAAAGTAATTACTTGAAGTTTGAAGATGAATACAAATGAAACCTATTATTATAAATAAAAGATCAGTGATTTCTAAAACTTCAGGTCATATATTCTTTCCTTAGTACTAGTTTGAAGAAATCAGGTATCCTTTGGGATTATGACTTCTACTGTTTTAGGGAGTACTCATAATACAGTGACACCTCAGGACCATCAAAAGCCCCCTTCTTGCTGGCTTTGTACTCTCAAAACTTCTTGCAGAAGCTTGCTACCTAGGAAACCTCATAGTTCAAATAGATAAGAGAAACAAATCAAAGCAAAAATAGAGTAATAGAACAAGTTCTTGGCAAATACAGTGATGAAACTGGAGACATTAATTTATGATATAATAGATACAGTTCTATTGCCTACCAATACAGTCTTCAACCTACAGTTCTGCTGTGAAATTCTATTTTCAGTTGGTTTCAATTTTGGCAGTCAAAAAAGAATAGGAAAAGGGCTTTAGCTGCATTATTTAGCAAACCCATGTATTTTTTGCAGGCAGCCCTGTATACTATACCTGAACACTTTCAGGTTCTGGAAGTGGGATGTAAAGGAATTTAAAATGGTCATGGAGAAATAAAAGCAGGTTTTTGAGCATATGGCAATTACTTTTTCAATCCTTTAGTAAAAAGGCTTCTGAAATATAAAATACTTCAAATACTTTCTTAGTTTGACAGAAGGCATTAAAACCTTGAATAAGTAACTTTGAGAGAGATTTTTAAGACACTGGAATTAGGAAGGGGAGACGTAACAGTTAGGGTGGTACCTTATTCTATCAATTTTCATAGAGCAAGCTCTGTTATGTTCCTTTTCTGTTCCCACTGCTGCTGAATCCAGGCTTAATGTCCTTGGAGTTTCTCATTATAACAAATGATCTTGGAGTAGGAGGAAGAATCACTTTAAAAACTTGGGCTTTGTAGTAGAAGAAGACTTTGCAAATATGAACCAAGTGCTTTTTAGCTTACAGTGGATACCACTTTGTAAAGACTGCTGAGAAAGAGAGGCCTCACCTCGATGCTGCAACAAGGATCATGTGTATTGATGTTCCTGTAACAGGATGTCTTGGGTTTTTATGTGGGAGATGACACTGTTGGTTTCTTTCTTTGTGAAGTCTTAGTTAGCCATTTCTCATACCATGTACTTCTCAAATATCAGTTACTGCTTTTGCTTTTCATTAAATGTAAAGTTTTACTACTCTTTCAGTTTTCATTTCAATGAATGACTTTTGCAAGGAAATAATTTTTTTATGCTGCTTATCTGTTGTCTACCTCATAAACTCATTATGATCCGTGAGCTAAGTATGCAGCTGCTCGGCTGCTATTGTATATATTTATATGTAATTATAAATAGTTGTATATAAATATATACATTATGCACATAAATAGCTGTATATAAATATATATAATAAAAGGTTTCCAATTTTATATACTCAGGAGTAATAAATGTAACTGCAGAATAACATGGGGGAGGGACATTTACCTTCTGTAATTTTTTTTTATGGTTACTCTTGTGTATTACCCAAGTAACATCCATTGCTTTCATATTCCTTTTTGCTATCTGTGCCTGATACAGAGACATTCAGGAGTCCTGTTTTGAAATGGGGTTTTTTCAATCCTTCTTTATATGATGTGGTGTGTAAAGAGATTTTAAGATGGAGACTTTTATGATATTTGGATACTCTTCTGCTGAAAGGCCCTACAGTGAAGCATCTGCCACATTTCAAAGTGGTTATTTTTGTGAAAATAAATCTCATTATTCAAGTCAGTTCATCAGGTAGAAAGAATGCAGCTAAATTACCACACATGGTGTAAGATTTTCTTTTTGCACCACTGTTAAGTGCTGGTACTGTTTCGTTCTCTTAAATACTTGTGTATTAAAAATAATTGAGGAAAACACATGTTCTCCAGATGCAATGCAGCTTTAGGCATTACAATTAAGGAAATGTCTGTTCAGTCAAAGCTGTAGGTATGGAATGTGCCCCTCCTTTCCTGTGCCACAGAACCACATTTTTACAGGGTTTGTTTCCTTAGCTCTTCTAGGAGCAAAAGTGAATTGGATACTGCAGTGAATTTTCAGTTGAGCTTGGTTGGAAGGCTGTTGCAACACTACTTTTATATTTATTCCCTCTCTACCAGAGTTGCTGCCTTTGTTCCATGTTTGTGTGAGATCATGCATGTTTTGGGATGCTGTTTCACTGTTTGAAGTTACACCCGTGGGTATGCTGAGGTTTCATGAGATGCTGTGAAGGCAGTTTGCTGCTGACATGGGGTAATGGCTCTTTTTTTGGCTAAATTGGTTGCTATCTTCTTGCCACCTTCTACTAAAGCTATTCTTTAGCTAGATCAATTTGCTTGTCTGAATACTCACAGAAATAGATGAGCACTGATGATACATAGGAGTTTGTAAAAATACTGGTGTAACATCCTGGGAAGTATCTAACCTAAAGATTTAATGAGCATTTGGAGCCAGTACTACCAAATATCTAGCGGTCCAAAGGGGATACAGCTACAGCTACATTTTCTCCAAACACTGAAGGGTTTACAAAGTCAAAAACTATGCTGATGTTTGGATAGAGCATCAAGCATTGTATCCTTGCAAATATATGAACCTTAGACTGTGCTCTTTGATGTGTTATATATGTCAATGCAAAATTCATTTTGAGTGGTAGATGTCAGAGCAGTTTTGCTTTATAAGGAACAACAAAACTGCATATTGAAAAATAATGGTAGAGCTCAAGTTGAAGTCAAATCACAAGTTTGAATCAAACTCAGAACTAAGTAAAACTAGGTGTTCTGTCCAGTATCACTCCAGTGAGTACAAGAAGTATCCCTTATTTCGAGTGTGACTTACAGATCTTGAGAGAATTCAAACTTGCCTCATTTACATCAGTCTGTGTTAATATTTATGTGACTATGAGCTAATTGTGAGAAAACCCTGTAGCTACCTGTAAAAAGAGTTAAGTGGGTCAGGACAAACCCATTTGTTTAGTTGCCTGCAGACAGGTTTTCAACAAGAACTACACAGAAGGCATGACTGAGAACAGAGCTCTCTAGACTCTACTGTTCCTGGGGCTCCCTTCTGGATGTGGTATCTCACCATCTTTTTTTGGCCTAACACAGGTTTCTGTGAGTGGGAGATTTACTGTGTGTTGTAAGATAGCAAGGGTGCCCTCAGGAATCCAGAACGTAAATGCATTATATACAATGCTTTGAGGCTGCTGTAACAGTGATAAAAGTAACTTTAGGAAGCTCTTTTTTTTCCCCTGTGATTAACAACTAAGTTGTCTTTGAGTGGAAATTATCGTGGGAATCTTCTGCACGCTCTCCCTCTTCCTCCTTTCCCCCCGCTTCCCAAATTTTCATGCAATTTCTTAGGTAAAAAGGGCTTTTTGTATCTATTTCACTATCTCATTTTTATTGCTGTGGAGCAGTGAACTTTGACCTGTTATGAGTGTAGAGGAAGGGGTAGGTCTCACTGCTGCAAAGAGTTCACAGCTGAGTTTCTGAATTTGAAATAGCGGATGTGTAGGAAAGAGTCAGGGTGACTGTGTGGTTTCACTGCATCCTGATTATCAACACGTTTTTTCTGTGCAGCATGAATGTTGATTGAAGGAGTGAGCTGTCAGGATGCCTAGCAAATACAACTGTGAAATAACTGTGTTTCAGTCGAGTTAAAAGCGGGGAAAGAAAAATGAAAGAGGGAGAGTTTAAATGTCTCTGTTACTGTTGGATGCACCGTAGCAGAGTGCGAGGGGCGAGCTGCCTTGGCGGAGCTGAAGCTGACAGTGGCACTGCGGAGCCCTGCACTGGGAGCGCTACTCCTTGACCATATATAGGCACAGACAGCACACAAGGTCGGGCTTCTCCAACCAGTGTCACTTCTCATGTGCCAGGAACAGGAAGAGTGATCTCGGGGCATTTGAAGCTGCTATGTATAACTTCTTAAAAATAAAATAAACTTCAGAATGTCTTAGGCTGGAAAAGATAGAGAAATAGGATTTCTCTATGTATGTGATGGGTATCATTCATTGAGAAAAATGAAATTGTGAAATAAACACAGAAGTATGGAAAAAAATATAGATTTAGCATAATTGCCACCATTCTGTACATCACTACATTGCTCTTTGCTTGTGTAGTCTGAAAACTACAAATATTATTGTAACTGAGTGTAGGCATTTGTTGACAGACCAACTGTTTTAATCTCTAGCAGAATAAAGAATTAGGCATAATGCCTAATAATCATGTTCATCACATACAACAATCCTGTCATTTTCTCTTTTGCTAGGCTTCTCTGTATGAATTTTTACCTTAATTGAAAAAGTTTATAAAATCAATAAGCTCGTAGGTTTGATAAACTTTTAACTGATGTGATGGGTAGCATTTGGCTTCTCTTGAATTGTGAAAGTAAATCTTGCTAGCTCTTACCTACTGAGAGCAGACTTCAATTTAAGCAAGACTGAGAGTGGTGTAAATGTGAGAAACAGAGTGGCTGCAGTGGGGAATGCTCCCCTTCTCAGTGTTTCAGAAGTCATTTTTATACTTTTTTTTTAAACTTGCTCTCAGCTTCTGTGTGATTTGTCTAAATTAATGCTCACACCTTCACAAAGACATGATTAATAAAAACACATATAGATCGGGGGGTTTTGCATTCAAGAAATTTAATATAGAAAATGTGTGGTTCCTCGCACAGGTTTGTGGTAAAACCTGCTTTTTTGTAAAGCACTGGTGATCAGATGTTCTGGATTAGTGATGTCTGAAGTTTATAGTTTCTTGCCACTCTGAAGACTTGAAGCTGAAAACTGTATGTAAATCAAATCTACATCAATAAAACACTGTCTTAAACTTCAGCTAGTTTTTTGGGAAGTAACTACAGTAATAAGTGGAGAAACTTCAGTTATTTTATGTCTTTGAGTTTTCTAGAGGAAGACTCAACTGTAACAATTTTTTATTACTTGCTGATACATGTATAACTTTCTCGTACTGTGTGTAAAGGTGCTGTTCTCTTGAATGGAAAAAGGTTTTGTCATTTGGATTCTTAAGATACTGTGATGTTTCTGTTTTGGCTTACTCAAATCAATTTTTAGAAGTGTCAATGCATTGAATAATCAGCGTTGGTTGCAACTGTAATGCACCTGATTGTCTTTCTTAAAACTGTTTTCAGCAGATACCACTTCCTTTCTCAGTTTGACTAAAGAGCAGTTTAGGTTTTTGCCTGTCACTTTGTATGACAAGTTATGTGCATTTCTAATTTATATTTTTTTAGTTGCCCATGAACAGCATATTTTATATGGACTATCCCATTGTTTTAATTGTGCTTCCCCAAGTAATAGCTGAGCCAGAGGCTTTTTGCTGCCAAAAGGGGGAGATGCTAATCTCCTAGAGGCTATGGAAGTGCATTCATTTATCCTTCAGTATCAGTCTGGGTTTGAAAAACAGAGGGCCCCTTTAGAGCATTTATTTCTGGAAAAAATTCAGTGGCAATAAATCTGTAAGTGCTTTTCAGTTCTAATGTGTTAAGGGTGACTACTGGATTTAATTCTTTTATATGGGATTCCAGTATGTATGAATTGGGGAGATAATGGCTTTATCAGATACTCATCACAGAGAAGTTAATTCAGTTTAACCACTGAAGGAAAGTGGATTATTTTTAAATTGGCTTCACAAAGGCAGGTTAGCAAAATACAGAGTGTGTCTTAGCTGACACACTCTCAACGTCTGAAAACACATTAGATTTTTTGCTTTTGTAAACATGAATATACTTTATACTTGATGAGGTATTCACTGCAAATTTGCATGATTGTGTTTATCTATTCTATAAAAAATGTAATCTATGATGAATTTTCACACTGAAAAAACTATCAGTGAGAAATTGACTATACTTGTAAAACGTTTGTAAAAAGTAATGTCTAGGTTGGTCTGTCCTGAGGACATTTGTTACTACTGAATGCTTTTGAATGAATATTACTTATAGCATAGCTAATCTGACTGATAAAAATAGTTTTTACTGATAGTGAAAAAAAATAAGCAAAGCCAGATTTATATTACCAAAAGAGCAGAAAATGAGTTAGTTGTCCAGTTTTAGTGTAGACCTAATGTAGCACCTTACAGATGTTACTAGTTTAAAGCATGTGGTCATTCAGGGTGCAGTTTGGGCACCTGTGTTTTGCTTAATTTTGCTTCTATAGCTGCTGCCTGCCCAAAACTGCTGGACCTGTTATTTCACAACTCCAGATGTCTCTAAGTTGTGTTTCTCTGCTTGCCCAGAACTAGCCTGGCCTTGGCAGGGGTAAGCAGTCCTGTTCACCTGAAGTCAAGGAATCAGGAAATGATATTCCTTCATCTTGAGCTGGGAGTCAGCCCGGTGATAGTCATGCTGAAATCACACAACTAAATACTTGCTTTTCAGGCCTGATCCCTGACCCTCTAAATTGGTGTCATGGTTTAACCCCAGGCAGCCACCAAGCCCCACAGAGCCACTCAGTCACTGCCCCAGCAGTGGGATTGAGGAGACAATCAGAAGGGTAAAAGTGGGAAAACTCATGGGTTGAGATAAAGATAGTTTAATAAGCAAAGCAAAAGGCGTGCATGCAAGCAAAGCTAAACAGGGAATTAATCCACTGCTTCTCATGGGCAGGCAGCTGGTCAGCCATCTCCAGGAGAGCAGAGCTCCATCAAATGTAATGGTGACTTGGGAAGTCAAACACCATCACTCCAAAATCTCCAGCCCTTCTGCCTTCTTCCCCGCACTTTATATACTAAACATGATTTGATGTAGCATGGAATATCCCTTGGTCAGTTGGGGTCACCTGTCCTGGCTGTGTCTCCTCCCAGACATCCTTGTCAGTGTGTCAGTATAAAAAGCAGAAAAGGCCTTGGCTCTGTGTAAGCTCTGCTCAGCAACAACAAAAACAGCTATTATCAACACTGTTCAGTACAAATCCAAAACACAGTCTCCTACCAGCAACTGTTAAGAAAATTAGTTCCACACCAGTCAAAAGCATCACAATTGGTCATTTGATAAAATGTGCTGGTGATAGAACCTTGGAGCCTGCCTTGCCCTTCTCCTTTGTAAGTTCTTTAATAATACCATAGGTTTGCCTTCTTTCACATTCTTTATATTACTTTGGCTTGAGCATTGAGCTGAGTATGGTGCCTTGACTTCAGGAAGAGGTAGAGGAGTGTGTGGATTGGTTCAGATAATGTTGGTAGTGCAGAGAAGTTTACATTCTTTTAATTCAAAGGAGACAATCCAAGTTGCTTTAATAAGTAGCCATAGAAGAAGATGCTCTTGCCTCTCTCTGTCTCTTTTAAGAAGAGTCAACTCTGTGGCATTTATCTCAGTATAATGCAAATTCATGTTTACATGGAAAGAGTTCTGATGGTAGGTATTTAAGGTAGCAGACAAAGGCTGTCTGCAATCCAAAATGCAGCATTTAGGTTAGAAAGTTGGGAACTGACGACTTTTCTATTTCCGTTATCCAGCTCTGAATGATCATGTGCTGTTAGTGATCTGAAAGCTGCTTGGGCTGGTCGCATGGGATCTCATGAGGGTTGAACGCTGCTAATGAAGCAGCTAAGTGCTCTCCCAGGACACTTCAACTTGAACCACCTCTCCTGGAGACCCTTGTCTGAAATTTGGGCCCTGTCAAGAAGCAGGGGCCCAAACACCAGCTGTATTGCTACTGTCAGTTGTAAAAGCTGTTGTCTTGCCAGTTCAAGAGCTCTGGCATGCTCAGACAGTTCTTTTGTAGTTTCAAATACAAAGAAATGTGTAGATGTAATGCATTCTTCGGTTATTTTTAGATATTGTTAATGGAATGTGTGCTTCCCAAACACCTTAATTTCAAACAGTGCTCCCAGACACTGAATTTCCAACTCTTCATTCCATAGTTACATGATAGAAGGTGTTGGAAAGGGAAACTCTGGTTCAGGTAGTATCCTGTATTTGAATAGCAACACCATATCGAGGATGCAAGAGAGCTTTAAGTGTCTGGTGAACTTGGAGAACTGTGAAGGATAGGAACTTTTGCCAGGTTAAGTTAGGGAACCAATATTTAGTTAATTTTCATAATGGGTGCCTTTAACAGCGCAGGGGGGAGAAGAGAGTGAAAGAAAGCAAAGTGACATTCTGCAAGTAAGGTAGTAGTTGAGAAGTTTAAAAGTAGTTTCACATTTAGAAAGTATTTTTGTTAAAGCACATGTGTCTTAGCTGTGTTTTTTGCAAGCACATGTGTCTTAGCTGTGTAGTGAACCAGCTCAGAGACCTGGTCTGAAAAAAAGTGCAGTAACTTTGCTGATTTTGCTCACTGTGCTGCTGTACAAGGGCTTGTGCAAGCAGGAGAGAGAAAGCCAGGGCAGGTATGCATACTTTTAGTGGAAATACTGGCTTATGCTGTGTTTTCTCTGCAAGAAGTTATGGCTGAAGGCCATTAATTGCTAATTAAGATCTCAAGGTCCTTAAGCTTTATCTGCTGGTACTGTGGTACTAAGAGGTCATGATTTCTGGCTCTCTTGGATTGTGTATTGATTCCCAGGCATGCATGGACTGAAAGCTGACATAGATTGTGAATATGTGATCTTATTTGTTATATTCATCTTTTCCTGTTTGTCAGTAATAGAAAACATGAGTGATTCAATTTCACAATCTGCTTCCATCACATATAATCTCTACTCTGCGTGAAGAGGTGGAAATTTATAGTCTGTGTTTTTAATAAAGACCAAGTAGTTGAAATAATGTGAACAAATATGTGAAACAGTGGGAGTTGTACAATTTCATGTCTGGCTGTTAAAATGACATAATGCATAACTGCTTTGAATAGGAATGAATGCAAGTATATACAACCACATGATTGTTTTTGTATTTAAGGTGCGTATAGCAGCAAAATTCATAATTCATGCTCCTCCTGGAGAATTCAATGAGGTGTTCAATGGTGAGTATCTGTCTGCTCTGTCCTTTCGTTTAAGGCATCTATATCCAAAATTGCATTGCTGATTATTCTCCTGAATTTCATGTGGATTATGTTGTAGCAGCTCCCTTGCTATAAGGGCTGGTTTTGTAGCTGGGCATGATAAGCTTTGCAGTCACAAGACAACCTGAAGTTTAAATGCAGAACAACTTTTCTTTGTGATGTGAGAACAAGCTTTGTCTCTGTTTTCAATGAGTCATGAATTAACAGTTGCAAGGGTTTCTGTTTAGAAGACAGATAGTCTTATTTTTCATCTTTGATAGACAATTATATTTTTCAACAAAAATTAAACTAGCTGAAATTAAAATGATCCCTTTTTTTAAGAAGAAATACCATTACAAATACTTTAACTTGAATACACAAAAGGCTACTGCCTAATGCCAGTTGTGGAAAGAATATTAATCTCCAAACATTTCTAACCTTTAAATTCTGGGCACACTCCATTTTACTGAGTGTACTGATAAACTGAAAGGAAACTTAAAATAAGCTTCTTTCAACTATTGTTGTCTGAACTTTACCTAAGATGTTATTTTTTAAAAAAAATTGTTGCTTGTCTGTCATCAAGATATTTGGGCATACGTATAGTATAAAAAGGCAGGCTTTGTAGTTGTGGCTTACAAATGTTTCTGAAACTTTTTAAGTAAAAAAGTAAATTTAGTATACTAAACCTGTATTCAGTGTCAGACTGGAGAGAGCTTAAGTTTATTAGAGAATGCAATGTTTTTACAAGTACCTTGTTCTTAGTTAAACTGTGGCCAGCTGGTTATTAATTAAAATTAGTTAGTACTTCATTTTTGAAGTGAGCAGCTTACTAACTCAGCTTTCTGAAGATTATTAAAATTTCTCAGAGTAGTACTGCTTATAAATGTTATTGTTATGCTAATTCATAGTTGCAACTACCTGCTCAATAACAGAGTACAATGTGTTTGAAAACACATAACGAACATTTGATCATAAATGCCTGACCAGTGTTCAATGAGATTCAGGCTGCCTTCTTAAAAAGAGAGAGAAAGCTTTTCATTCCAGTTCTGTAAATTGTGGGCTTTTTTGAGTATGTGAGGTGGTTTTTCCCTTTGGGGTATTTTGTGTTTTGGTTTGGGTGGGGGAGTTTGATTTATTTCAGGAGGGTTTGCTTGGGTTTTTTTTAAAGCAAAAATACCTTAAATATATTCCAGATTATTTTTCTTTTCATTTGAATGATACCTTGGAAATATTTAGAAGAGGTTTAATGTGTTCTGGTGAGACTAATGATTGGTTAGTTAATGAGCAGTGAATTAAGTTGCTATTAAAACAGTGCCTAGTAAAGTCAAGTGTATAAATGAGAAATTTGCTGCACAATAAATACTAAGTAATTTTGAGGAGAGTGTTGTTTTGAGGAGAGTGTTATATTCATATGTTTCTTGTATCATGGTAGAAAAAATGCTATTGTGGTATATAAACCTCTGCCTACTAAGTGTCATTTAGGAATGAGACTAAAAATGGCAAGGCTTAAAAACCAGTAAGTTCAATGCATACCATATCAGTGTCATCAGAATACAGTAACAATAATATTGTGTGAGGGAGTTGGTAATACACATTTTAAAGGAAACTTGGTAGAATTCTGTGTTGTTCTCATTCAGAGCTTCTCTAAAAACTAGATTGACAGATTCTCAGAGCCTGTAGAATACAGCTTGTATCTATTTGCCGGATTGTCTTCGAAGAGATCCGTTTCTGTACTATTATTTTCATTTTATTCAGTCAAAATTATAAAATATGAAGCAATAAATTTCCTACCTAGTAATCTCTGTGGGTATGGAGTAGTTTGGTTTTTTTGTTTTGTGCAGTCCGTTGATATTTCTTATGTATCTGAAAAAAGTTTCTGTGTTAATTGTACTTACATGTTGTAAATACCTCCTTTCAGATGTTCGGTTGCTGCTTAATAACGACAATCTTCTCAGGGAAGGAGCAGCCCAGTAAGTACCAGCTGTCACATACTCAGTTGCATAAAAGTAAGATGTTTTTTCAGTAGGACTTGCATAATCAGTAAGCAGTTTGTTTAAAGATGTGTGCTTGGCAAGTAAAACCCTATTGTGTCTGTTGGGCATCTTTGATCAAGATTAAATTCTTGACAGAGGAGAGATCTGTAGTGTATCCTAATAATTAGAGCAACTTTTTCTGTTTCATGGTAGATGTTACTTGAACATCTGTAAGATACTGCATCCTTAGACCTTACTTCTGTATCAGAACATTATGCCTACTGTACTTTCATGCCAAAATTAGTTTCACCTGTAAGAGGGGAGAATCACACAGAATCACAGAACGTGTAGGTTGGAAGAGACCTTCAACATCATCAAGTCCAACCCAGCCCTAACACCTCAACTAGATCATGGTATCAAGTGCCATATCCAGTCTCTTTTTAAACACATCCAGGGATGGTGACTCCACCACCTCCCCAGGCAGACTATTCCAGTATTTAATAACTCTTTCAGTGAAAAACTTCTTCCTAATATCCAACCTGTATTT
>VXBB01003356.1:1164056-1191834 GCA_013399915.1 Illadopsis cleaveri | reverse complement strand
GTTCTCTGACTGCCTCCTCTTGGATAATGGGGGGACTATTCTGTTCCCTGACACCATCAAGGAACCCGGGAGGACAGTTGTCCTGAAGGCAAGTTGTCTTCTCACTGAAGACTGAGGTAAAGAAGGCATTAAGTTCTTCCGCCTTGTCCTCATCAGCAGTTACTAAGTTCCCTCCCTTATCCAGTAGAGAGCAAAGGTTGGCCTTTCCTTTCCTTTTATCATTAATATATCTGTAGAAACATTTCTTATTGTCCTTTACAGAAGTCGCCATTTTAAGTTCAAACTGAGCTTTGGCCTCCCTAATTTTTTTCCTGCATTCTCTATCAGCCTTCTTAAATACTTCCTGAGGGACCTGACCCTCCTTCCAAGAATGATACATCTTCTTTTTATTCCTGAGTTCATCCAAAACCTCCTTGCTTATCCAGGCTGGGCTTTTGCCTCATCGACTCCTCTTTTGGCACACAGGGACAGTCTGTTCTTGTGCCCTCAAAAACTCTGTTTTGAAGAACACCCACCTTTCCTGAACTCTTTTGTCTTTAAGGGATGCTTCCTAAGGAACTCTCTGAATAAGTATGTGTAAGAGGTATGTGGCTTAGTAAGTTGGATCCCTGTGTCCTCCAGTTTCCATGGGTTACTGTAAAGCTCAGGTGTTTGTCTGTATGAGGTCACTTCTGAATGTAAATTTTTGTGTAATGGTGGTTGGAATCTGTAATACAAGCACTGAGTGAACCAAAGTGATTCCAAGNCAAGGAACTCTCTGAATAAGTATGTGTAAGAGGTATGTGGCTTAGTAAGTTGGATCCCTGTGTCCTCCAGTTTCCATGGGTTACTGTAAAGCTCAGGTGTTTGTCTGTATGAGGTCACTTCTGAATGTAAATTTTTGTGTAATGGTGGTTGGAATCTGTAATACAAGCACTGAGTGAACCAAAGTGATTCCAAGAATTTTGGCCTGCTAGGTAAAGCATTGATACAATTTTTTAATGCATCTTTGCCCAGATTATTAGCTATTATTTAAATCCCTTAACTGCTACTAAGGAAAAAGACTGTGCTTGATGCAGGCTGTTGGTTTTTTTCTCTTGTAGTGCATTTGCACAGTACAACTTGGACCAGTTTACTCCTGTAAAAATTGACGGTTACGACGAACAGGTATGAATGCAATGAAATACTTGCAATCTTTCTTAAACTGTTAAAGATGTTCTGGTATTGGAACAGTTCTTGGCAAGAAAATTAAAATAAATGCATCTTCCCTACCAAAACGTAGAGATTGTGCCCCTTCAGTAGTACCAGTACCAGTCCTATGAGTTAATGACTCAGGGGTATCTAAAGAGCTGGAAATTTTAGTCTGCCATGTTGGCTGAATTCAGTGTTTTGGAGCTGTAAAAACAATTTGCTCCATCTTTAGTAGTTGAAGACATGAATTTCTGTCTTGCATTGTTTGATGCAGTGAGAGGGTAAGATTCAAGATTCATTTTTCTGAGGCAGTGTATCATATTCACATTCTCCTCTCTTGCTGTATGCATATTTTGTTTACAATTTAAGTCTTTCGGTGTGATTAAGCTCCCATTAAATGCAGGATATAATAAGTTTTGCATGGCTTTTTTTTAATTGAATAGCAAATGTTATTAACTAATTTTATGATTCAATAAATTGTATATAATATATATAAATGAAAAAAATTAACTTAAAGTTTATAATATAGGTTTTGATAACAGAACATGGTGATTTGGGAAATGGAAAATTTCTGGATCCCAAGAACAAGATTTCTTTTAAATTTGATCACTTAAGAAAGGAGGCTACTGATCCTAGACCCCATGAAGTTGAAAATGCCATAGAGTCCTGGAGGAATTCAGTTGAAACAGCAATGAAAGCATATGTGAAGGAACACTATCCAAATGGTGTCTGCACAGTAAGTGCTAAATTACATAACCACTATACCACTATAGATAGATATAAATTTTAAAAGGGAACTATTTGTAAACCAGAAAAACACAGTTTTCACTCTAAAGAATTTATTCTTGTTGGGGGTTCATAAAAAATGCAGGGAAGCTTCAGAAATTTAATGTTTCAGCTGTTGGACTATTAGTGGGTGGTTACTGCAGGTCATAGTGAAGATTTACCTCTGTATGTAAGCATTTTTATTTAAATTTCTTAATGCATTTAGACATTTTGTGGACTACTGCAGGTTTATCCTGCTGATCCTAGCTATCTGGCTGGTTCCTTAGAAGGGGGGAAAAATTCCCTAAGGTAGAAATGTCTGCCTTGGCTTGGGTTACTGACAAAACTGTCTTAGTAAAGCAAACTGGTTTTGCTCCATCGTATCTCCTGTATATCCAAGTGCTTATTCTTATCACCAAAATTGGTGGTTCTGATAGCTTCTTAAAATAAAATCTCTTAGTCTGGACTAAAATAGTATTTGCTTGCTGTTACAAGCCCTATGACTATTTAAATCTCAGCAAACTGATCTATTGATAGATGTTCTGTGATTTATGTTGATGTGACAGAAAAAATAACTGGGAGGGGGGAAAGTAAATCAGCTGCTGAGTTAAGAAGTTGAATTGGATTCCCAAGCAGTCAGATGAGTTCGAGTTCCTGTAAAGGAAACCAGATTGGATGTTCACTCAGATAATTTTTAGTAGTATTTGATTTGGGGAGATTAAGCAGAAGAGAGGACCAACCCCACCCTTTTTGCTATTCTGTACAGGTTTCAATTGTCATATAGTTGGTAGAACAACTGGTTTGAAACCCAGCTGATGACAAATATATATTGTCTCAGTAGTCACTGTTACAGACTTAGAATTCCTGTACTGGTTGAAAAAGGAGTTCACAATGTATAAACTTTAGGTAAGATGACTGACCTTCAGGTTTTTTAATCTTAGATTTTTTTCTGCATTGCAATAAATACTTTGTTTCATGTACAGAATATTATGTATAACCATAATGGTTATACAATGAAATTTTGCAGTTTATGTAACAATAGTAGAACCAGGTATCTAAGGAGTTTGAGCAAGGTCTACTCAACCTTTGAGTCTGTTCTTTTTTTTTTTTTTTTTTCCTAATTAAGGTGTATGGTAAAACAATTGATGGACAGCAAACCATTATTGCATGCATAGAGAGCCATCAGTTTCAAGCAAAAAATTTTTGGTAAGTTTCTGTATGGATCCACAGACAGTAAAACACAGCAAAGTGAGTAAGTGTCATTACACTGATAATCCTTAGTTCAGAGAAGGTGGTGAATGCATATCTTGTATGGGACCCTTCTCCCTCCACTCTATTCCCAAGTTTTTCTGTCAGAACTGTAGAAATCTCTTTCTTTGTGATAAGTAAAATGGCTGACTGTGTATCTGCATCTCCTTTGCAGAACTTTGCAAAATTCCATATCACACATCTGACATATGTGATTAATTTTCCTGTTTATCACACTGACACCAATACTCATGGCTGCCTTCCCTAATACAGTTGCTTTGGCTTGTTTTGCTTCCTTTGTGACTGGCAGAATAAACTCAGCTCCTTCTAGTTTGAATTTTTCAGAGAAAGAAGGTGACCAAAAAACACTTTACAGTGGGACTTAAGGGATCAGTTTTGGGGTTAAACAGATAATGGTGATTTTGGATGAAATAAAGTCTTACAAAAACTGCCTCTTTCTTTTTTTTTTTTTTTATCTGGACTTGGTTGAATGATGTTTTCCACAGTCTGGAGTGAACTTTGGGTAGCTCCAAACAGGCAACTGGCCAGAATTGACATAAAATATCACAGTATCAGGAATGGGCTAAGGAGGTTATATCCTAAATATAGTTTATATGTGCAGTTGTCAGAAGAAAGGTATTTCATTATTTGGTTTGCTATTTTGCATCTGCTTGCAATTTATATTAGTAATCCCACAGGTAATGAATGGAAGTACAGAAATCTTTGGGTTTTAATTCTGAAGGTGGATATTACATATCCATAGTAATTTTAGCACGTGTATATATCAGTTAAATTATTTGCCCAGTACACTGATTTTTATTCAATTTGCATAGCTGATATTTTTTTCTTTTTGACTTAAACTTGACTGGTTAACTAGTTAACATCAATATTAGAAGTAACTTGAAATAATACTTGCTTTCTTTTTAGTTTGGAACTATGAATGAATTTTGATATTCCAAATAATTAATTTTGTAGTCCTTAAAGAAGAGGAACAGATATGCAGCAACCTTTTATAGATGCAGAAAATCTTTCTTGAAAATTTTCTTTATTAAAGTTATGATTGGGCATCTATGGGTAAATATTAACCTTATTTTTAAGAGTTTTTCAGGGGTAGTCAAAATTTAATTCTTGTTCTTAGTAAGTTGTAATAAATGCATATTGGTTTGGGAGACTCTGAGATGGAGGAATGGATTCCAAGTTAACCAGATTCCTGTTACCCAGCTTTATGGCTGGATATCCAGCCCAAACCATAGCCAGTACTTATTCTCAAGGTGTTTCAGCTTTTTTAGGCATTTGGAAGTCTGTCAGCCTACTATGAGAGTAAGTTTGTTGGGTGATAGAGAACCTATATATAACAAAGAAGAGTACTTTGTGATTATTTGAAATACTATCAACGTAGTAGGATAGATGGCTGATTAAAGAAAGAAGAGGAAAATTAATCTCTTACAAAACATTTTAAGTCAGCTAAGCTAAATAAAGAAATGGTGTTGTTTTCACCTTAGAGCATTTTCTACAGAAAAATCCGTCTGAACTTTAATTTATTTTTTTTTGTAATAGCAACTTAAGGACCAAAAAGATATCCCAGAGTGAAAACACTGTGGTCATCTTAACTTCAAGGGACCACAGAGTGGCTGAGAAGCAAACAAATCTGTTAGGTAGCCATTGAATCCCTGGCATTCAAAAACTAGAATTGTACCTAAGGTATAACCCAGCATGTAAGCTTTCTCATAATCAGTGGGTCAGTCTATAAAGCTACTAGTGGTATTAGTGTCACTGAGTTGGGCAACCCTTTCAGTTTTCTTAGCAATGCCAACAAGCTTCTGAATTGTCTTAGTCTATATTTTCAGTGATAATTTGGATATTGTCTGAAATAATAACCAATGGCTTTATAATTGAGTTACCATTGTTTCTATCTAAGATGTGTCATTATATAGATTCATTAGTAGCTCTTAATTTTAACATTTTATGTCTTTCTCTCCCTTTGTTGAATGCACTAGAGTCTACACCTAACCAATAGCAGGATTGGAACACATAGTATCAACTTCCTTTGCTTCTTTAAGTGCAAACACAAGACAAATCATGGACAGCTGCAGTGCATTCTTAATTTAACTCTGTAGTACTAACCTTCTAATTCACTAACCTCATAGTAAATAAGAAAATGTCTAGTTTACAGTAAAGAAATCAGGTGAAACTGCACCATGCTCTCCCCATACTGTTTTCCAGGCATTTGAAACACCCTTTAGGCATTTTGGCAAAGATTCTGAATTCGTGGAAGAAAATAGCTGTCCAGGAAAGGAAATGCTAGAAAAGCTGTAAGGCCTAGTTACAGTTAAACACAACAGAAAGTCTTGCTACTTTAATGTTCCATCTATTCAAGTTTTTGATAGCCTGAAGTGTGACTTTGACTGATCTAGTCATCCAGGTCCTAGAAACAAAATATTGACTGTGTGCGCCTAACTTATACTACAAGAAAGAACATTCGAGACTTTAGGTATTTTCAGAAGCTAAGTTCTCCTGTTAAACGGTCCTTAATAACAAATCTCCTTGGTCCACATCGGAAACTGAAAGTAAATATTTCAGGAAACTGTTCTGTTCCTGACTGATCATGAGGCTGAACAGATTTTCTGCATGTGTAGTTGCATTGCAAATTTCATTCTCTGGTTTCCTTTGACTTTGAGTTGTACGTTGGGATGTTTTTTCATAACCAGTGGGGTGACATCCAATCTCTGTTTTACTGTTTTTTTAAGGAATGGCCGTTGGAGGTCAGAATGGAAGTTTACAATCACCCCTTCAACCACTCAAGTGGCTGGCATCTTGAAAATTCAGGTATGCTTATCTCAAACTGTGTCCTGAGCCATAAAGTCTCCAGTCATTATCGAGGGAGACTCAGGCCAGTGTATCAAATATGTTAAGGAAAAATGGGGACCCAATAAGCAAGGCAGCAATGCTCATTGACTTAAGTGTTAGTGACTTAATTTGCATATTTATCTAATCCTTAAAAACAAAATGTGTGTTTAATGTAATGATTCGGAGGATTTGAGAAGGTATATTCACCTCAGCTAGGCATACACCTCTTTGGTTTCCTGTTGAATTCACAGTGAGGCAAAGAGGATAGGCCTGTTCTGAAGTAGAATTTTTTTTATTTTAACTGATAATGGGGGTTTTTTAAATGTTATTGTATTGTTCAGAAAGGTGGAAACCTTTGGTTTCACCAATTCCACCATCAGAAATTTTTGAATCTGTGTCTTCTCCATTCAGAATTTGGCTTTCCTGTTGGCTTTAGGGTATTCAGAAAGGAGGAATTTCAAGCAGGTAGCAGTCTTGAGACCAAAGGAAGTCTGACTGTCATGTGGTAGGCAGGGAGACTCAACTTCCTGGATTAGTTCCTTGGAATGCGTACACATACATTGCAGCAGTTTATTGAAACAGTCCTGGGATCAGGGACTAGAAACTTAGTGTAGTCTGACTTTCTGTAACCTTTTTGGTTTGTTTGTTTTTTACAAGGCAGAGTCAAATTTCTTTTTCTTGCTGTTTTTGTGCCCCCATGAGTTTTGCTTGTCCTTACTGCTCAGTGATGACTGCAGAAGGAAGATGCAAAAGAATGTTTTTCTAGCCTGAGGCTAGGATGTTATTTTAGGATGTGGTAGCTGTGTTCAGATTCACCCAAGCAAGGGAAGGGGACCCTGAATCTGCTTTCCCATGCTGGTGCCAACATTTGGAATGATAGTCAAAGTGTGAACAGCTATTATTATGTTATCAGATCACAACAGTCATGGTCAGCAACACCTTAAGTAACTTCTAGGCTTCTCAAGACTTTGTCACTTAAATCCAACTTGCAGCAAAGCAGGCATTTTCTCCACAGCATGTGCTTTTGGTTAAATGTCTTAAGAGGTTTTCCAGAACAAGGAAGCAGGTGTCTACCTGATTCCTGGAAAGGTTAGGGCAGCAGCCAAAAAAACAATCTGAACAAGGAATTCATTCAGGTTCTAATCAGTTTTTACATTTGGGCACCAGATGATTTTGTCTTTTAGTACTATTTCACATAATTAATCAAGACATTATTTATATTCATTAAAGTGTGTGTTCTGGAGAGTGATGAAAAGTTCTACTTTTTTGCTTGTGTAGAAACTACTGTTTTGAACTCAGTTTTAAATTTTTAGAAGTTGTGTACAATTTCTTCAATGTTTGTGGGAGTGCTCCCTCTTCACCTCATGAAAGAAAAAAACACTTTAATTTTTTTTAAAGGAGCAAATATTCTTCTAGAAAATGAAGTATCTACACCATTAGTATAATTTTAGAGTACTGAAATTTCAGTATTGTTTGCAAAATCTTTAACAGCAATACACTATTGCTCTGTCTCTGATAAGACCTTTTAATATTAAGTTAAGGGGAAATTGCAGCATCACCTGCTATCTTCAGGTGTCTTCAGTACTTTTAAGAAAATTTGCACAATTTCTTTCTTTTTTCTTAAATTCTGTTAATTCTGATGTAGGAGATTTTCAATTGTCGCAATTTCTTTTGTTTAATTTTCTTTAATTATATGTAAGGGGAAAAGCAACAGCAGAGCCTTTTACTAAAATTAAGTCAGTGGCATTTAACATGCTCCAACTGTGCATGGAAAACAATGATAAGTGTACTGGTTGCTAATTTTATCTCTTAGATAATTTGTTATTCTCATCCCTCCTTAGTTAACCTTTCCAAGAGGTTCTGTTCATAAACATCCTCCTTCTTGTAGTCTTCTGAACCCAGACCTAGCATTCTAGAAGGATGTCAGCAGTGAGGTATAGTACAGAACAGTTACTTCTCATATTTTGTTCAAGATATAACACATCCCAGAATAAGATTTGACTCTCCATCTCTGCTAAGCTTTTAGGTCTGAGTGTTTGCCAAGGATGTGACTTAGTTACACAGATAAGATGTTTGTGCTGATACTGGCCGCAGAGCACAGGGGAGGTTTGGGCTCTCTGTAGTGAATCGTGATGGACAAGGGTGAACACTTCACATTTCTTTGGGTTCTGCTGCTTCATTGGGAGTCCTTAGAATTGTGCACTGAGTAAACACTTCTCATCTTTTAGGAAATGAATTCCAAAACAAGTATTTGACAATAAGCAAAATGATCATTTAAGATGAATCATAGGAAATAATGTTTTACTCATCTAGGAAACCTTTCCTTTGTGTGGTATTACAGCTGTCTTACTGTGCATCATGTTTTTTCTGTTATTTATAAAGTTGAGGGTCTTTTGCACATATGATCATAATGCATAGGAAATTATACTATTTTGCATTAATCTCAAATTTGTTATGTTGTCTAACAGGGTGAGACACAAATGTTTCATTTTCTTATAATATCAGCTATGTTGACTATCTTGACTTTATCAAACTTGTAAAAAATCTTCAAAGATGCTTATTTAATGTCAATGACCTGCATAGCTTCTTTATCAATTATTGTAATGATCACATGTAGTTTTAAATATGCTTCCTGATTTTTAAGTTTTCCAACAGTTTTATTAGGAACTAAACATTTTCATATCTGTCCCAACTGTATTTAAAAGTAGTAGAGTTAGCTTGGGTAGAGTTGTAGTGTTCTCCTGCAAAATAATCAAGGAAGCTGTTCTGTATATGCAGCATTTCAAGAATAAATAATTTAATTCTGCTTTGCTGTCTAACCTTGGGAGTTGCTTTGTCTAAATAAATACTCGCTTGTGTTATGAGACGTATCTAATAGAGGAAAATATCAAACCCAGACAGAGCTAGAAAGGGAAGCTTCATGTTGCACTGTCCCTAGAAAACTGGGACAACTTGGGGAAGCAGAAAAATTTCACAGTATCCTGAAACCTTCCCAAAGCTATTCTAATTTTAAATATATCTTCACCATTTAGAATGGTCTAGCGTATTCACTTCAAGAGTTTCTAGTAAGGTCACATAAAAAAGGTGTTGTCATCTTCATGGTGTTAACTAAAACCTAAACTTCTTTGCATGAAATACTACTTGAGGCACATCAACACAAACTGTGTTTCCAGACTAGCCTCTTCAGTATTTCCCCTCAAAAATAGTAAATTCTACATTGTTTTGGTTTTCCTGTTTGCTTTTGTTCTGTAACATTCTGTATGTGGTTTGACTGATTTGTGTAGGTTTCTTACTGTGATAAAGAACACACTTTGATTTTCCTGCATGTTGTTGATCTGTAAAACTTAACAAATTAAACTTTGTTTAATTTTCTGTAGGTTCACTATTATGAAGATGGTAATGTTCAGCTGGTGAGCCATAAAGACATTCAAGATTCTCTAACAGTGTCTGTAAGTGACCTTTAAAGACCTTAGTGGGTATATAGAAGTAACTTTTTAATTTAAAAATAGAAGCAAGCTTAAAAAAAGCTCAGAAGTTTTGAGAAGCTTGTTCTTCTACATGCATGGGAATTAATGTTCAAATTTATACATATGTTGTACATCATATTTACTACTGCTACCTAACATGTAACTAGTGTTTAAAAAAAAAAAGTTAAAAACAAAATTAATGTATTCTTGCATGTGGCTTCTATAAGCAACATTAACTTTGATTTTAAAGCATTAATTAGCTTGTTTTCAATCTTCCTGCACTTCTGTTGTATTTAAACTTCAGTTTCCAGAATGACCTCTAGAATTAATTTTTGAATTTGAAGGAGTTTTGGGTTAAAACAACTGACTTTAGTAGTACTATCTCTAGGAGATTGCCTCCTTTGCTCACTGGAAGAAGACCAATATGCTAAAACAGTAAACTAATGGTACCAATTGAGAAGCAGCAGTGGGTATTCTCCCTTCATTTTCTCTGTCTCTAACTGGTGCTGTCAGTGTCTTGTTCTGTACAAAAAGTCCTTTCAGAGATGGTTCAACTTGAGAATCACAACACACTTCTTATTTAAATCATCATTTTCTTCTGCTTCTTGCCAAATGGATTATTACAGTAATGAGGAGCAAACACTAGAAATAAAAACTCTTTGGAAATAGTACCAGATGCATCTTTTAAGGATTGTTAATGCTCCACCAGGAACAGTTACTACTTCTGAAATATCTATAATGGCATTTATAAATGGTAAGATTTTCTGTCGGAGTGTTTTTTAATAAAATTTAGGACAGTGAGGTTAAGCTGGCAAAGAGAAATTGTAAAAGTGAACAGTAGAAGTATTTTAATGATAACGACTAGCAGTGGCCAATTTGGCTCAATAGCTCAATTCATCAATAAAGAACATTGTTTGTTAATATAAAGCAATGCTTGTTGGCTTTTTAGTTCCAATGGCACCATGAAAAATGAGGGAATGTGGTGCCAACTGATAACACTTCTGGAGCTGTAGATATAAAATTACTTCTGACTCTCGGGAGCAAAGGGGTCTGTTTAGTCTTTCATTCAAATAAGAGTTGCTTCAGGGAAGGTTATGTGGATGCAGTTCTCCTGTCAATAGGTTTTGCTTCACTTACTGTTGGGAAGAAACTTAATCCTGTTTTGCAATTCAGCAAGGCAGCAGCAGACGAATGAGTAGGAAAACATCTTTTACATGACTTAGCTAAAACAAAAGCAAGTATGCTGCTGCTTACCAATTTTTAACCTTGGCTGTGAGCTTCACAGAGGTCAGAGGTTGTACAAGTTCTTATTTCACACAGAAGAAATGATAGGTAGATTAAAAGGAGCCTAATTGACTCCTCTTTTTTGTTGTTTGTCAGAGAACCCATTTTAAAACCCTTAATAGGCACAGCAGAAATAAAAGACTGAAGAGTTCTCTTGTTGCTAGAGCTGTGAATAATTTTGCTGAAGGTTTTCTTATCCCTTGTTTTCCTCTGAGACAAGCAAGACCTCATACCTCTGAATTTTTCCTTTCATTAGCAGAGCCTTTGAAAGCATTTCCTCAGTTCACTGAAAAGTCAAAACCTTTTTATTTGTTCATTGGCTCATCTGCTTGCTCTCTGCCTCCTCCTTCATGTCTCCTGCAGTGAAGAGCACTTTCACAGCTGTTAGGTGCAGTTTCACTGAAACTTCCAACCAGTAATGGTTGAAGATGTCAGAGTTTTCTCCAAGTCTTTGCCTTTGCAGGAATGAGGGATTACATGGGACAAGAACACTCCTGACTTTCAGCAGCTTCTACAGAAGCACTCTTAGGAATGTCTCCAATGCTAATTGCAAGTTTGGAAATTCATGAACCCTCACTTTCTGCTGGAGACTTCTTTTAAGCACTTCAGCAAATATACCTCCAGACTGATTGATGGGGCATATTTTATTTTTAAAAAACCACACATTTGCATCCTTAAACAGTTTATTTTCTGACCTCATCCTTATCAGTCATGATGAAATTTGCACCCTCGTTTTTGCAAGATGTATTTAGGAATGATTTTGGAATACCAGATACATAAAATCTAGTGTTTTCCTTAGCTTAGTCTCCAGATTCAGAATGTTTAGTGGTAAACAAATCTGTTTTGGTTTCTTGGTTATATTTTACTATAACTTCTGGGTTAACTGATATTCTTGAAGTTTTCTTGAATTTGTACTGAGAATGTAGCATTGATAATGTTGTTATTAGTACTTTGCATGTTTTTAGAGACTTGGGTGGGCACTGTCATTTTTCCAAATGCTGATCTGTTCCATATGCCTTTTTATCATACCATAGAATTCTTAATCAAAATATGTTAATGAGCTTTGTGGCACTCCTTATGCTTGTTACAGTTTCATTTTATTTTTCTAACATCATCATCATATGGGATATGCCTTTTGGATGAATGTTCAGTTTTGGTTTAGCCACTGAATGGTGAAGTGTTCTCACTGAGTCTACCTGACATCACTCATAACTATAGCAAAAACGTAATCCGACTGTTCTAGAATTGTGTTGTATGTCAGACCTAATTCAAGTGCTTTTTTCCCAGAATGAAGCCCAGACAGCGAAGGAATTTATAAAAATTGTAGAGGCTGCAGAAAATGAATATCAGGTATGTTGAAACAAATACTGTATTCTTACTTGTATCTATAGCATTACCATATACTTAACCAAAGCTAGTATTATAACCAGCAGGATAATGCAGCTCCACATAAATAGATTATGTGCTGCTAACTCTGCCTTGCCTTTTCATATCTTCTGGTTGTTGTGCTCACCTTCCTAACATCAAAACAGAAGTAATTTTTTGAGAGTAGGGAAAGTTCCTTGCTTGATTAAGTGTCAGCAATTCTGTTGTCACAAAGCATTAGTGCATTCCCTAAGTGGAACTTTTGTACAGATTCTGTTCAGAGGCTACTCTATTAGCTAAATATGACTATAGGCATTACCTCTTTCAATTAGTCATTTCAAACTTAGAAAAGCGTAACTGTTCTAGATAGTCTCTACAGAACCTTGAACATAAGGTAAATTTCAGACACTGTGTTCTGTCAGTTTGGCAGAAATACTCTTTAATAAAAATTTTTGAAGTATCTACAGTATGCATTATATTCAAGTTCAAACAGTGTTGTGGACTGACTTCACCCCCACAGAAAAAACAGTGGAAGATTTTTCTGTCTGGAATTAATGATGTATGGGCTTAACTCTGATCAACATTTTGTTCATGCTGTGAATTAACCACACTGTGGTTTGTTGAAACACCTTAGCTACAGCCAGGTTTATTACATATCTCACTAATTTTCTTCACATAGTTTCAATCTCTATCTAGCAGCTTTCCTTCATTAAATATTATTTCGATTCAGCATGGTTTCATTAAGCCTGTTTAGGAAGTAGCAGGCCACTGAGCCATTGAGTGTTTATGTGGCACCCTGGTTGTGTTGTTCACGTGTCCCTGTTTTGTGTGCCTTTGTGTTTGACAGACTGCTATCAGTGAGAACTATCAGACTATGTCGGACACTACCTTCAAGGCCTTACGTCGACAGTTGCCAGTTACCCGCACCAAGATTGACTGGAACAAGATCCTTAGCTATAAGATTGGAAAAGAGATGCAGAATGCTTAAAGTGAACATTGCATGACTGGATCATTTTAGTGTCCTTGTATACAAATAAAAAATTATTACAAAAAATATTTGGAACTGTCAAATCACCCAGTCAGCATGGGCTTTTGCCATTGAAAATCACTGTAAGTAGTTTGGTTAGAGCACAAAGCTTAGCTAATTGACTTCTTTTGTTTTTCCTTCCTTTCAGAGAGTTGCAACTTCACTATAGCTGAATATCTTCCTTTAGAGTTTCCGTTGTACCTTTATTTTTTTATAATGAAGAGACCATGCCTTTAGTTTTCAATTACACATTAAGAACAGTTGGAAAAAATATTTTTGCATATGATAACCCTTCCTCTTGCTTTCATGTGAAATGGACAACTTGCAAAATTTGCTGGATTCCTTGTGGAGATTAGTAACATGCATTTCTAGGTCAAGGTCAACATGGAGTTAGCCGTAGGTGCTGTTTTTGAAACATCTGTCCTTTCATTGTATGTAAAATTGGGAAAAGTATTTTCTGTATCATTTAAACCTATAAGACATACTTGCTAGCCCCATGGTAGCTAATTATTTTTTTTAAAGAAAAGGCCAAGGTCTAATGCTGTTTTAAGGTTTTGAAATTAAATAAAAGTACTTACTCCAGAAATGCATTTAATGCTTTGTTCTGACAATTACGATCTCAAACTCCATCTGCCCTCCAGGATTTTTTATCATAAAGCTACAAATGTATTATAACAAGGCATATTGTAATATATATATAATCCTGTACTCATTACTATGTTTATTTTTTCTTGGATTGAAATGTACTAAAATTCAATGTAACATTAAAACGCAAATTTTCTATTTATTTGAGTATCAGATTGCTTCCTGATATAGCCTATTTTTGGTGTTTCTAAATGTTTTTAAAATTCTGCTTAAAACAGCCACAAACTTGTGTATTTAGGGATATCATCATTATAACATCATTATTGTTTTCATCTGCATTTAAAAAACTTCTGCATATGGAAGTCTGCTTAAAACAGGTGTATTTTAGCTTCATATTGGCTACAGAGGATAGAAGAAATTCCAAGATCAAAAATTAATACATTAATAATTCTGGAGAATTCTTTCCCTGTCTGATATATCTCATTTTGAAAATGGATGTCAAGTATCTAAAAACACAGACTTCATTACAAATGCTGCATAACACTTCCATGAAATGCATATATTTCATTTTTAATTGGATAAAAACTTGTTTTACAATTGTGTAACCCACCTATATGCTCATGATGGAAAATGAAACAGCATTTTTATTTTTTAGAAGGCAGGTGTTTATACACACTCCTAAACCAGTAAAGCATACAAAAATGTTTTATGTCTTTGTTTACAGCACGATCTAATTACCTTAAACTTTCAAGTTACAGCATAGCAAGAGAGTCTAGACTTGTACTGAGTATAAAAATGTACATATGAAGTAGTTTCTTTGAATTTTAATAGCAATACCCCAATATTCTGTTCTTCAGTGCTCTCTTATACAGAGGTATAGAAGTTATTGAAACTGCTGCTGCTTTACAGTACTAAACTGTAGAGTAGAAGAGTGGGATTTGTTCTACCACAGTCTTCCTGGATAGTTGCCCTTTCAATTCTTTGTAGTTCAGCTCCTGAACCATGTTGTTGTTTTCAAATTAGCTCATAAAAGCTGCATGTGAGCTAGTAACAAATGCTGAGTCACTGTCAAGTCAGTCTGTCAGTCTTAACCAAGATCTAAATACAAACTCTACTGAAGAATTTCTTCCAACATATTTAAGAACAAGGTAAAAAAAGGCAGTGAATGGACAGTTAGAGGAATTGTTAATGGGCAACAATGGTGCAAATAACTTTTCTAGCTGTTTAGAATGTTGCAAATGACCAGAATCAGCACTGACAAAAAGTCAGAATGCTATTTTTCTTACCTGAAATAAAGACTTAGTTTTAAATATATTCCTAATAAAGAGGTATTTTACTGTGAAGTACTCTATTACTGTATTTCCTTCTGTTTATTCAGTCCTGTGATAGTCTTAATTCCTTATCTTGAAAGAATTGCTTCCTTCAGATTCAATTCTACCAGTTGGATAACATAAGTAGATCTGTATTACTTATGTTTTTTCTTATTGTGTTAATTTTTAGTCTGAGACAACTTTACACCTTGAATATCAAATTTATTAAGTTATAGCTTCAATAAAGCCATTTGTAAGTAAATCAACTATTCTGTTACTTTTTCAAAATGGTGTGCTGTATCATATTTAGGGATAATGACTTCCCATATGACGCTGACCTGATTATCAGCTGAGGTACATGGCACATTTGGAGTTCTTGATTTCTAGCAGAATTTTGGATATCACTTGCACTTTTTTTGTTGTTTCTCTCCCTACCACTTCTAAATTGGAGAATTTTTGAGCTTGCTTGGTAGGCTTTAGGGTATTTCCTGTAGGTAAAGCACTTTCTCTCAGAAATTTTGCTGTGGCAATTGTCTTAATGTGAACTACTATTTGTTTATATTCTATTTTTAAATATAAAGACAAGCTTTGTATTGTTGAATCTTGATGTAATAGACATTATGGCTTGTAAAATGGACTTGTAAAATGCTTGTGTTTTTGAAGTGTATTGCATCTTATGTATCTTAGTGCCCCTTTATATGAAGGAATTTTTAACTTCAGCAAGTATGCAGCTGTTCTTTGTGAACAGCTGCAGCAGGACTGGCAGTTCTGCCTTCACATTCTCCTGAGCAGCCTCTTTTTGTATGTCTCTCTTAAAATTCATACTGTGGGTAGAATGAAACCTTAAAATCATTGTAATTTTGATTACATTGCTACTGCTGCTTACCGCTGTACATGCTGATATCAACTCTGCCGTGTGGTCCCACTGGGAACACTGCAACACAGTTCATTAGGAAATGGTGATTCAGCCAGGGTCAAAAAGATTGTGTGAGGCTGAACATTCTAAGAGTTATGTTCTCTAGGGGATGCTTCCAGCCACATCTGTGACAGCAGTGTGGTTTGTGCAGTTTGGAAATCCCACTCTCATCCCCACATCCCACAGACTGGTTTGGCTGGCAAAGCTGTTTTGGTGCTCTTGAGTTCACTTCCTTTTGGAGAACTCAGAACTGGGACCTGGGCTCTGGGTGTGCACCAGGTGCCCTCCAGCCCTGAATGGTGACCTGAGTCCATAGCAGTGGTTTCTTTCAAGCAGCTTGAAACCACCTATCGATGTGTTGAGGATGTCTGGAGCTTCAGACAAAACTGGGCCTTTACATTTCCAGACTGTAAATACTGCAGGTGTAGAAGTTTCATCATCAACTGTTCGATTCTGTGGATTCACTCCTATCATAGTGAATTACTTGCTGACACAGACATAGCTTCTGCTGCATTTGTTGACTGGAAAGACTGAAACTGTCCTTCATCTGATGCAATTGTAAACGAGGTTTAGATTAAACTTAGTTTGTTCATAACCTTGAAGTGTCAATTTTTGTGTGACAGTGTCAACTCTGAACTCTTTATTTTAAGGGGAAAATTTGCATCAGATTTTAACCAAAAAGGTGATTTTTTTTTTCTTTTACAGCTAAAAGAAAGGAACTACGAACATGCACTTTATTCTATCTGTGAAAATGAATGTTTAATACTTGGTAGGTTCTCTTATTAGCAGTATTTTCTTCTGCTACTGTGACTTGCTTACCTGTAACAGGTACTGCTCAGCATGCTGTTAGCCATGTGCTCATGAGAAAAAAGGGTCAGTATGATAATTATTGTCCTGAAGGATACATTTAGACTTTACTGTGCATCTTTCTTTGCAAATCAATAATGTTGTGCAGGGGCAAATCTGTCAGGTTTGTTCCTCTTCAGTCAAGAGGAGCATGTAGGGACTTTTTTGCCTGACTAGCGGCAGTTTGAAATAACATCAGATCAGAAACAACTTCCAGCTTATGGGTTGTAAATACATCTGCTAAAGTAGGTATATTGCAGTTGATTGGATGGTTTGGGAGGATACCACCATATGCCTATAATGATTCATAGTAATTTCAGTTTTGCCTTTAAATGTGCTTAATAATTTTCAATTTCAAGTGTACACTGAGTACAGCTGTTTTAGGCATCAGTCATAGAAATGAGAATACTTCCTTTAATAAGTAGCTTCCCAGCATGCATCTCAGTTTGAGTTATCCTTCAAGATTATTTCAGAATTTACTTAATATAGAAGGCTGAGCTGCAGCTTTGCCCCACCACTGTGAATACAAGACAAGCAGCATTGTGAAGAGGGATTCAGAAAAACATGCTCACTATCTCTTTCTTAGTAAGTAAAAGTGCCCTCAGAGGCCTTGTCAGTTACAGTGCAGCAGCTTGTGGTGTATCTGGAACCTAAGGTACTTTCTTCAAACTCAGGAGAACTGAGTTTTAGTCCCCTGAGGTAAAGAAGAGAGTCACCTTCCCTGGAGCAAATGTTCTTATAACTGGCTAAAAGAAAACAAGGCTATCTCCTGTTTTGCAGATAAAGTGTTTATGAACCTAATTGAAAATTACAGCCACAAGCTCTTGAGTGCAGAAAAATTACTTACATTTCATTCTCTTGGGCTGCTGTGGATGGAAAGTGTTTCTTTGTGCCTGCTGTAGCAGCCTTCCTGCCTGGTGTGCGAGCTTTCTTGGGTGGTGGTGTTGCGTATGTTGCAGCCTGGGTACTAAAAGTTAGATGCCCAGAGGCAAAACCATTCAAATTGTTGCTGTGCTGTGAAGGTGCCAGAAGATTGAACTGTGCAGCAAGGGGCCTGCATATTATTAGCTCTGAGATTTGGAATGCTATCATGGAATGCTGTCATACTGCCTTTTCCCAGGTGAGGTAGCACATCCAGTTATAACACAAGATGTGTCAGTAAGATGATAAAAGGTACAAGACTCAGTTAAGATTCTCTTTAAGGAAGAAAGCTGCCATGTGTTTCCATTCAACCACAGTTCCTGCTCAGCCTGTGACAAGGAAGCCTGATGCTGCAGCTCTGAGGAAAGGCTCACTTCAATTAAAGCTGTGCTCCAGGAGCAGGGGTTTGATGGAGGCTGGCACAGCGCTCACAGCCAAAGTCTGCACTGTACAGTGCCTGTGAGCTGCAGCCTCTGCTGCCCACCTGTCTGGGCACACATGCTGCAAGTGTTAATTGAGCTGTTCTCCCTGTCCTGGCACAGTCTGTCTTAACCCAGGCACAACTGAGGCTGCTGCCCCAAATCATCTGGTGGCCCTTCTGTTAATAACCTGCTATTTGGACAGTGACCTGGGTCTAACCACGCAGTAATAACTTCCACATAATTTGGAAATTAAGGAAACAGACTTGGAAAAGAAGCAAGGTAATTACTAAATAAATCAATATTCAAAATAGGAACAGATTTTAAAAACAGATATATTTTAAACTTTGCTGTGACACTTAAGGTTAATATCTGCATGCGCGCTGGAGTAGAAATTGGAGCTTTCAGGAGCCATTAGCAGTTTTGAACTTAAGTAGCAGGAAGAAAAATCTGTTTTATTGTTTCCTTTTACGTGACATGATTGTCAAACCAGCTTTCAGATGCTGTAAAACTAGTAAGCTTTGCAAGTCTTTAACTTCACTGTAACAACAGGAACAATAGGTTACAAAAACAATTAGCCAAAAAGCAGTTTTGATTACAGATTCCAAAGCTGAATATTCATTTGAAAGGTTTCTGAAAAATAGTGGTCTTAGAAATCGTTGAATGG
This sequence comes from Illadopsis cleaveri, assembly GCA_013399915.1. NCBI lineage: Eukaryota > Metazoa > Chordata > Aves > Passeriformes > Timaliidae > Illadopsis > Illadopsis cleaveri. The sequence continues at coordinate 1,172,997 of VXBB01003356.1, read as the reverse complement.
AATGTGAAAGCTTATCTTGGCGGTCTTTTTCCAGACTGACACCATCAGCTGCATCTCGATTGTATGCAGCAGGATAGACTTGTCTGCTCTGAAATAAATTGCTAAAGACTAGCATTTATGCTTCCTCTCCAAGTTCTTGTAGGTTTTGGTATTACTAGTATTAAGGTAGACAGTAGGAAAAGATAAATCTACCATCTGCCAGATCTTCACCTTTTTTATCTTAGCTGGGGGCATAAAGAAAGGCTTTTTCCCATTCTCTTTGCAATGTATTTTATGTATTTGAAGAGTGTTTCCAGACTGTAGCTGTTTGAATAAAGATTGAATATTGCAACTCCAATTTCTACATTAAATGCAATACTCTAATTTCCTTACATCCTGCTTTTTGGTTTTTGCTCATTTTGAGACGCCTCCTTTTCTCCGTGTATTGTTCATTTCAGCCGTGATGATACTGCAGGCTGTCATGATGTTAAGCTGGTACTTGAATTTCCGTTTGCTGGAATCTGATCTTGATTGCAATAATATTCTCTAGTATTATTTTTGTCAGCTATTAGGAATTTAAAACCCATGCTAAACTAAGGAGATAAAACCAACCAACCACTACGTATTTGTGCCTGATGTTCTCCTTCTCTACTGACAAAGCAGGTACTGGGAGTGTATAAAAACGAGACCATCTCTATCTTAATAACATGGACCAACCAACACATGGATTCTGAACTGAGAGCATCTTGGCCTGAAAAGATGGGCTGCTGTGAACTTCTCCAGGGCAGTGAACTGAATCCTTGTTAACTAGGATATTGTGCCAACAACAGGCAATTTGTTTTCCAGTAGGTACTAATATCAGTTAAAACTGAAGAGTTGAAATGCACCACCCTGTTTTGTGCTAGGAAGCACTTAATATGCTGCTTTCCTACCCTTTTTTCGTATGGAAAGGAAAAGGAATCATTGATCAGTCAGCTGACAAGCTCTGAGGTGCATCTCACCTGATGAGAACTGGATGGTAGCTGGTGTAACATCCATGCATGCACTTTCCATATGTCTCAATGTGTGTAGCAGCAGATCTCCTCCACCAAGCTAGCCAGAATTACTTCTAGAGTATCAGAAAAGTGTGAGTCATTCAAGATCTTGTTTAAAGTTCCTGTAAACATGTACTGAGTATGAAAGGTTCTTTAGCTGTCCTTGGTGCCAGGAGCTGGCTCAATTGCAAAAGGCTAGACTTCAGAGATGCTGCTAAGAAAATAAATGCCATATGCTCACAAAGAATTGAAATGCTGCTCCTGTTCCAAAGCTTTGCTGCAAGGAAAAGGTTTCTGCATGACCGATTCTCTGGGTGCAACAGAATTTTTTAATCAGTAATTGGTACGTGTCTTTTCCCAGTTCATTACTAACCTTAGTGAGCCATCATCTTTCTTTTAAGAACTTGTCTACCTCTCCTTAGCTCTTTCAGCTGGAAACAGTGTGCCTTGCAGTCCTACCAGCAGCTGATGTGGCCAGAGTTACTCCACCTGAATAAAAATTAAGAGTAAATTAAGAAGTGGGGAGAGTGTGCCAGTATATCAGGAATAAATCCAGCCACCTGATACTTCACCCTCCTGGTAAGGCCCTTTTGGACATAGTACAGTTGCTAACCAGGTCGTAGGTGCTGACAGAGAGTGGTAAGGAAAAGCCCCTTCAATACAGCTACTGCCTTGCCAGCAAGGTTAGGAAATGCTGAGTGGAACAGAACAGAAGTGTATGGGTGAAGCTCCCTGCTTGCCCACCAGGGTTTTCATCTTGTTCCTCTTTCCTGCTGCCATGCAGAGCAACTGGTTCAATCAGCAGCAGTTTCTTTACCTGCACTAATGGTGTCTAAACAGAAAGTGAAATGAGCCAAGACTGGAGTCAAATGTAAATTAGCATCCATCAGATGTATGTTTGTCAGGAACTGAGACGGAACAGAAAAATTTCTGTTGGAACAACCAAGAGGAAGGTATGACATCACAACCAATTAGCCAGAGCAGACTTGGGGTAGCCTGTAGGAGAGGCATTCCTAAGGATTTTCAATCTCAAGTGTAGAAGATAAAAGTGTAAAATAGAAAAGATAAAGACTTGGGGAATAGTCTGTATCTCATGATAGAAAAGGGCTAACAGCTAGTTTTCTGAGGGGTAAGAGGGCAAGAAAAATATACAGATATCTCTAGTAAACACAATGGGGGAAGCCAAAGAAAGTATTCTCTTCCTTTCTGAAAACGGTTGAATAGCACAAGCAGGAATGAAAATAAGTCTTGTTTCTGAAGGATGATGTCTGGAAAGGGCAGGGTATATTGAGAAGGGAAGGAATTGAAGGCCACTCTGAGACATACTACCTGTATGCAAGGCCAGAGAAGCCCAGATTTATAGAAGCACTTGCTCTTTCAAACTGATGTCAGACTGAAGTTCAACAAATATGATGTTATGAGTATCCTGTGATACCTCAGATCCCACGTTAGTGGCCATATTTAGTCTTCTTCCTTCTCCATCACAGCTCAACAGAGAAAGTAATTTTATACTGTGTTTACCAACAGTAGCAGGCGTGAGAAGGATGAAAATCATCTCAACCAGGTGCCTTCATCACCTTACCCTTCTGTGTTCTTCACAATCAGAAGGAGGCTGAACTACAAAATTTTTATATTAAAGCATAGATATAACATAGAATTCACCTAGGCCTGAGTTTGGCCAAAGAGCACACATTTTATTTGAAAAATGTAGAAGAAAAGAGATACAAACTATTGAGATTGAGAGGAAGAAAGGCCTACTGTAAAATCAATAAAATTAGTGATTAGATTAGATACTAGAAAGATATTTTTTACTGTGAGGGTGGTGAGGCACTAGAAGAGGTTGCCCAGAGAAGTCCATTTCCTGGCAGTGTTCAAGGCCAAATTTAAGAGGGCTTTCAGCATCCTGATCTAGTGAAAGTAGGACAGTGGGTTGGAACTAGATTATGTTTAAGGACCCTTCCAACCCAAATTCTATCATACGATGTTCCATGAAATTTCTTCTTGAAATTATTTCAGGTAATGAATATGAGCATCCCACTTCAATGCAAGATATGCCACTGACAACAACAATTAACACCAAGCTTTGTTTTAGGTTGTTGGACAACCCTGGGCTCAGTACTAGTGGCAAGCTTCATTCTGTCTTTCCTGGATCCATCACCTGCCCACACAGGGCCTGAGACAAGCCGCAGGGTCTGTCAGATCCTTCTAACTGAACAAAAATATTTCAAAGACAAGGACTTGCTCTGAAATGTCACTTTTACAGCCAGGAGACTCTTACTTGAGAAATGGCCATCTGTAATGTGGTACAGTGATTGCACTAAAAGGGGAGGCAGGATGGACTGAATTAAAGGATGTGAGAAAGGTATTTGGATCTGAAGAATGATTGCTGAGTGCAGAAGAGAGAAGGCTGTGGCCCAGCAAGAACCGATCAAGCAAAACTGAAGAGCAAAGGAGGGATGCAAGTAGGATATGATGAAGCCAGCATGTACGACAGACAACTGTTCTGTAGCCTAAATTTAAAGACAAGCTCATACGGACCTTCATCTGTGGAGAGGGTAAGAAGAAGAAGCTCTATGAGGATGATTTTCTCAGCGATGGTATACTGGATGGGGGTGGAGAAGGAAGACAAGAAAGCAAAGGAGAAAAGAATTTCAGCAGATAAGACAAAATGATATTTTGGTTCTTAATTTTCCAAAGGTTTAACAAGATTTGGCTTGGGAGCCAAATCTAGCTGTGATATGAGTAAATGACATGCCATTTAGATGCTACCTACTTCCATGGCTTGCTCAATCCCTTCCTGCCTACAGGCAGAGCTGTTCTTGTCCTCTGTAATCGTTGCCAGCCTCAAGCAGCAATAATTACCTGTACATGATCCAGCACTGTGACTGCTCAGTTTCCTTCCTCTGAATTTCTGGAGATTAAGTAAAATGTAACTGCCAGTGAATTTCTGTGCTTCTACCAATGCATAGCAGGTAAAGATGTCATGTTGCAAATGCTAGAGGAAAAACAAGCTACACTCTGCTAATTGCAGTTTTCAGATGGGAGGAGTTGAGACCTTTTTCTCACTTTAAAATGTCTTTTCATTAAATATTATATCAACACTCACTAAATTGAAGTTCACGCTGAACATATTTTTCCTTAAAAGAAAAAGGTCAAGATACCAATCAGTGAAAAAAGACGACGTCTTCTAAATGTCCCACAAATGCATCTCCTAAAAAAAACCCAAAAAACCAAACCAAACCAAACCAAAAAAACACAAAAAAACAAAAAAAAACCAAACAAACAAACAAACAAAAAAATAAACCCAAAACCACCCAACAACCAAAAAACCACCACTGCTTGGCTTCAGTCCAAGGCATGGATGTGGGGAGCAGAGCTTTTGTCCTTTTCCTTGACCTCAGTAGGGGAGGGAGAAATCAGTGCTGGTTCCCTCCGGGCTTTTTGCCATCTGTCTCTGGCTCCCTGTTTCTCCCACAGCCTCCTGTGACGTACAGAACATGTGTGGATGCAGACGCCAGATTCTGACTTGTCTTTTGAGCTCTCTTTTGACCAGGGGCCAAGCTCACAGCAAGCATGATTCCTTTAGGAATCCTAAGCACGTACCATCTTGTACAAATACTGACGTGTCTTGCTCCACCACCTTTTACAGAGAAGCTTAATAAAATGCCTCAATTAATGTGTGTGTCCACAAAAATACATAAGTGCTCCTGGAGGGTATTTCCATGGATTTAAAATAACCCCAAACAATTTGCTTTGTGAAATGTGCATGTTTGGGGTGGGGCACTTCCCCACCTTGATGCCTAAGTGTGCTGACAGTCAGGGTGAAATTCCCATCTCATTTTTAGGGGGAAAAAAGTAATTAGGCAAAAAAGCAGCAGAAGAAAACAGGTTTGGAAATTTTTTTTCTTTTTCTTTTTGGAATTTGGTTGGGGTTTTCTTTCTGGTTATGAATTATTTTGAACACTACCCAAAACTACTGAAACTCTGCTCTGAGTTGCACTAGCTATTTACCAACACCTTCCTTTGCCCTTTCTTTGCACTGAAACCTGATTCTTAACTGAGCCAGTTCTAACCTGGGTTTTGTTACTTGTCTTGCAATTAGGGCAGCGGGTTGGTTGAATTTTTTGTCAGTAAAGATCTTAAAACAGCTTTCAGACAGGCTTTCCTCCTTCCTGTGCAACTACCCTGACACATGATACAGCACCTTGTTTTCTGGAACAGTATCCATAGCCATGGACACCATTTTGTTAATAACAGAGACTTTTTTTAAGCTTTTTGACAAGTGGTGCTCAGGCATATTTGACTTTTCCTCATTAGTATTGGTGGCATGTTATTAAATATTACTATCTTTAAGCTGAAAATTATGGCTGTAATACTGTAATATCCCACTTTTAGAATGGGGAACAGAAACTTCAGCCTGGGCACACTGTTCAGAAGTCTGTAGTTGCATACTTTTGCAACATCTTTTTTTCAATTAAAAAAATCGATTAAATTGTAAATTAAGCACAAATTTTTATTTCAGTGTTTCTTAGCATATTTTCAATTCTCTGGATTATGACAAAGGATTGCATTTAATTGAAAACAGATTTTTGGTATGCGATTAAGGCATTTTATGCAGACTTTGGTATGTCTGAGAAGTGCTGTGTACAGGATCCCATGAACTCTCCTCCAGTGCTTTCACTCACATTGGCACACTGCTTCTCAACCACTGCTGACTCCAGCTTATACTGCCATCTCCAGTTCAACCCTGATACTGTTTAATATGCAGCTGATATGCTTCATAGGTGCACTATATGCATATGTATTTATATGGATGTAAATTCACATCTGGACATAGGTATGCATACGTATGTATGTTGTTGTTTAACATACATCTAAATTAAAAAATGTTGGACATAATGCTGCTTAATTGGATTCAGTTGCTAATGAGACATCAGTTGAAGGTCAGGAGGGATGTCTGGCTCTTCTGAACCAAGCTGACAATGTTTCCCAATGCTCCAGTACATATGTGGAGCTCATGTAGGTCTCATTTCTGCCCTTGCTAAATGTCCTTGACTAGTGTGCCTGGCCATCTTTTGGCTGCCAAGACCCCAATGCAATCTTATTTTATAGCCAGGTTCGAAGAAGGTTGCACATTACGGGCCTCTCATTCTGATCACTGAAATTATCAGACAAAAGATATTTCAAGGTTTACTAAAACACCCAAACATTGAAAAACCCCACTACTTTGGATCTTGGACTACTTTGGACCCATTCAAAGACTGGGGGAGCAGTATTTTCAAACTGGACTTTTGCTGCACAGTGGTCCCATCTATTCTTTCTTATTTGCCAGGGCCCAAGCTCAAGAAAAAGTCTTTCTTCTGAAAAGAAACAAAACTTCACTATACCTCATGTTTAGTAACTGTCACTGCTTCTGCTTCCCAATTTCATTTAGCAAAGTCATCAACAGTCATATGAGAAATTAGAAACTCTGAACTGGGTTTATGGCAAACAAATTAGTAGAGTTTGCACTTACCGGTATTATTTTGAGGTAGGAACTGAGGCCTTGGATGAGAAAACTCTAAACAATGAGATAACTGAGTGAAAAATCTTAGCAGAAAGGTAAAACATATTTTCAAAATTATTTTTGTCCAATGATTCACTTCAGCAGTATTCTGTCATATCTTGACTTAGCAAATGAGTGCCTGAAGCCAGATGACACTCAAAATGGTGTCTTTTCCTAGTACTGAACCATTTGCTTCTGACTTATGAAATGCATATTCCAAGGCTTTGTATTTACTTGGAATTTCATTCAAACAAAACTGAGAGACAAGAGATAATTTGTGTTAAATAGAGCCTGAACAGTGAACTTGCCTTGAGTGTCAGCTTAGGTGCCTCTTTAACACGAACAGCAGAAATGTAACTTGTCATATGAATGCACAAAGCTAGTCATGAGTCAAGACATCCAGCGCATAATTGCTTGTCACCTCACGCAAACATTTGGATTTGGACACATGCTTTTTATTTCCTGAGGTTTTAGGGGTTTTTATTTGGGTTTTCTGTTGGGTTAGTTTTGGGGAGTTTTTTGGGGGGTTGGTGTTTTTGTTTGTTTGATTGTTTTTCTGGTTTGGTTTGTGCCACTGTTTTTTGCTACTGCGTTTGTTTGCTTGTTTGGTTTTTTCGGTTGATTTTTTCTTTGTATAGCACCCAATGAGAAATCCTTATTTTTTAAAATACTTTATGCTGTAAAAACACTGGAGATCTGGAAGTGAAATGCTTAATAACTTCTGTAATTTCAGGGGAAGAAGTAGCAGTAGCGCTTAGAGGAAGGAAGGCATAAAATTAATAACTGTCCTTTAAGTGGGCACAGTTCATAGTGTTTTAATCTTCTTGTAATACAAGAGTTGAAAAGAGAGCAGAGCTGGAGGAACGAACACAATTCACTCCTGTCTTTCAATAAAAGACAACAGAATGAAAAGTTGTTTATAATAAGAAACTTTGGAAAAGCCCTATATCCTATATAGCCACTATCTCTATCTTTCATACATAAACAAAATCAGTCATAGTCAGTTTTTTAAGATAAGCACTAATATACTGAAAATTAAAATACGTAGAGGAAAATTTATAAAAGTGAAAATTTGTCTACTGCCTTGGTTTTTTTGCTAATGCATGAGAAAATGTGAGAGGAATATTTTGATATATAAATAATTGCATGATTCAATAAGGTTGAGGTTTTTCAGAGGTGACCTAATGTATTAAGAATTTCTTCCCTCCATAACTGGAAGGGGAAGCTGAAAATTTTGAAATGTGGTTTTCTTTGGTATGTAATTGAACTGTAAATGACCTTTTATGTAGTTAATCTGTATATTCTAATTTTAGAAGTTTTGTGATTTATTAGCAAGAAAACCCTCTGTCAGTCCTGCACCAATATTCTTATATGGAGACTGTGGTCCCTTAATCAGAAGATCTTGTCCCCATCAAATGCAGAAGACACAGCCAGTGTTTCCCATGCAGCTTCAAGTCTCACAGCAGCCTGGAAGAACAAATTTCATGCCTTTGCTACCATGAGAAGGTATCAATTTGTACAACTACAGATTTATTTTCGTTTAATGCCTTTGGGTATTGTAAACATTCCAGGAAAGCTACTATGCTTTTCTCTGTGAAGACTATTTCTTTGGCAGACTAGAAAATCTCAGGTTGGAGTGGTTACTACCAGTTGGAGAAATTTTCAAGGGAGTTTTTGTTCTTTCGGTAATACTTTATAAATACTGCCTGTTTCTTAAGAGATGCTGGAGTGTTATCCCAGTGGATGCAGACTGTGGAAACACAGGAGAGAGATCCAAACAAATTGCAGTATGTGGTGCATATTTACTTAAATGTTTAAAAGCTGTGTGACATCAAAAAAAGCAGGGATCAGCCGTGTTTACCGACCTGAATTTTCACCACGTTCTGCTGTCAAATCTTGTTTCATGAATAATACCTCATTCATGGAAGAAGCAAAATGTATTTCTCAAAAGCACAATTTAATGACTTGAGGTTTATGCTTTACTGACACAATTTAGACACATACCTAGAGGGAGCCTCTCCTGCCCTTGGCAGGGGGGTTGGAACAAGATATGGGTAGGTCCCTTCCCACCCATTTATGACGCCACACAGTTATCTTCCAAGGAAGAGTTTTGCAGTTCACGGCTGCTGGGCACTGTGCACACCAACACACGCACTCAGGGACTTCTATGCCTGTTTCATTATCCCAGTAAGAAGTTCGGACGAGTCAACAGCAAAAAAACATCCTACGCGAGCCCTGTTTAGGCTTAAAGTCCTGTTGCGCGGTGGAAATGCCGCCAGAAATCATTGTTCAAGATCGTGGCGGGGGGGGTGGGGAAGCTGCACGGCCTTTCTGTCCCCCGTGCCCCGGTTCCGTTGTCGCCGCACGCCGCCGTCCCCGCAGC
>VXBB01003356.1:1135819-1164030 GCA_013399915.1 Illadopsis cleaveri | reverse complement strand
GAGGCGGCCCGGCCAGCGAGAGGGGGGTGAACCATCCCACAGACACACGCTGAGAGCTCGTGGCAGCAGAGAGCAAGCGTTCGGGTTGGTTTCCCCCCACACTCCGCCGTCCGTCCGTCCCCCCTCTTTTTTTTTTCCTTTTCTCTCCAAAAAACATGGCTGAAGCTGGGACGGGCTTTTTGGAACAGCTCAAGTCTTGCATCGTCTGGTCCTGGACTTACCTCTGGACGCTGTGGTTCTTCATCATGCTCTTCCTCGTCTACATCTTAAGGGTGCCGCTGAAGATCAATGACAATTTAACCACAGGTAGGCTGCGATCTTCTGCCCCTCGCCCTGCCCCGGGGGCGGCTCAGCCGGGGGTGCCCGTGGGGGAGCGCCCAGCGCCGCCCCCTCGGTGTTCGAGTACTGTCTGGAGCTGTTTGTACAGTTCGTGTTGTACTGAAGCATTTTTATAAACCGGAATGAAAACTTTAATTGTGTTTCTGATAAAAATTAGTTCTCAGCTACTTTTTCTGAATGGTAATAAATAATAAGTGCAAGTTCTCTGGAAGATTATTACTGTTGCAGTGGACTTTGCTTTCGGTGCTCCGACTCGCCAAGGTAGTGTACCACTAGCTACAGCCGTAACTTACTGTTAGCCGGTCTGGATTGGGCAGTTATGTCTTTATCTTGAAGTTGCTCATTTTTCCTACCCATCTACTTTGATAATTTAATTTCTGTCCCTGTCTCCCCCCCGCCCCCACCATGCTGGAGAAGACAAATTAATTTTGGAGCAGATAGGATGTAACCCATGTAGCATCCCTGCTGCTGGGAAGTCAAACGTTATCTGAGCATTTTTTACCCATCTCTCTGGCTTGCTCTCATTTGATAAGCCTCTGGCAATTCCAGCATCAAAGAAGAATTTTTAAAAAAGGAAGATTCAGCATACTGCAGCTTTCGCTTTAAGCATAAACGCAATTATAAATTGACTTTATAAATTATAAACTTCAAACGCAATTTTGGTCAAATTTTCACAATATGTCTTTGGACAATATCCTGTTTCTTTTGACATTGCCGCACACTGATTAGAACAGGAAGTAATTTTTGTTGCTTGATTCTTAATAATTTATGTAATGTGTACATCCCAGGTAAACATTGCAGGCCATGCTTGTCAAGCAGAAATGTCAGAGTGCTTTATATTATAATTTTCACTATTGCAAAAAATCACAGGCATCTGAGTCCTAATCAACCCCCTCTGATTTCTTCCTGAGTTTGAACAAACTAATTCTTGATGCACTTTCTCATTTGAAATGTTACTCCAGCTGAGTCATCTTGGGGTTTACTGAAATGTCTAAAAATGCAAGTAAAATGACAGTATGAAATCTTTGAGGAGTTTAAAAATGCTGAAGAAAGTCCCAAAATGCGTTATGAAAATGAGTTGCTGGGGAGAACGATAGGCAGAGTATGGTCTTTATGCATCATCTGTTGCTAAATGGATTTTTAAAATAAATTAGTACTGGTAATAGCATGGGCATTTTTTGTTTTATTTAGTTTTTCAACATTTTTGTGAATGAATTAAAACAGATTTAATTTATTGTGGATCATCTTCCCCACTAGCCTCTCCAGTTGATTACAGTTGGATTCTACTGCCATTAGTTTAAGGTTGATCATGAAGTACCACAACAACAGATGATGTGACACCAATCACATTTATTTCAGTGATTCGAAAATAAATGTGTAAATGGTTGCTATTGAAACTTCTATGTGACATAAAGAAATAGTAGGGTGATTAAAAACAATGACCCAGAACAAGCTGGATCTGTTGGTGAGTTGAGGTCGAACAAACTGGTTTCAGTACCAGCAGAGGCAGGCTTAGGCAGCCAGTTAAAAAACTGCAGTTCCACAGGTATGATTTCTTCTTCATGAAACAGTGATTTAGAAAGGTTTTAGAGATTTAGATCAAACACCTTAAACAGAGTCCACAGTGGGCTACTGTGATACGAAGGACTAGTGTGGCGTGTATGGGAGGGCACCTGCCACAAGGACCTGGTGCTTGTTACTGCTGTATAATTTTGTTTTCCCATGCCTAGTGTTAGTATTTTTAAAGGGAAGTGGAAAAGCTGGGGAAGATAGTGGAAAAATTATTCCAGGGCTGGAGAGAAGCATTAGAATATGATTACAGTAAGGTGATACTGTTGTGGAGAGAGAGAAAGAAATGGCCTTTTAATAATGAAGAGAATTATAAAAATTGATGACTAGAAGGAAAGGGCAAACTCAATTTTGTCATTATCAGGCATTAGTTTTTAGCAAACTTGGAACAGCTGATAAGGAACTTTTGGGATTTGCATATCTGAAAGTCTTCAAATCCAATGGTGAAATAGGAATCACTAGTGTTCATGCAGCCTTAAATTGCTTTTTGGCAAGGACAGGGCAGCAAGCTGTGCACCACTGGCAGTGTCATTGCAGATGGTTTCACCAAATAGATGTGTGGTTGATCACTTGTGTCAGAAAGTCTGAGTAAGAAGAAGTATGGGGTATTTTTTCCCCTCTTTCAATGTTTTACAGATGTGCACACGTGAGCATTAGTGCATGTTGGTCATCCAACCAACACTCACTGTCACTGTGTTTCAGTGAGCTCCCACGCTTGAAGGTCCTCAGTTTGGCCAAGCATAATTTCAGTGTCCTCAGTGGAGTACATTTAGGTGATATACCTAAACGGAAATCTAGTCTGTCATATGAGTATATTAATGTTAAGTCTGTTTGTGTCATGGTTTTGTTTTTGGGTTTTTTTTTTTCATTGTTTTAAAGTTTGATGTCCAGATCAAATAATAAAATTATGAATAGGAGAGTTCGAACTGTTGTACCGTACCATTAGCCCGGAAGCAAGAGAGGACACTTAATATGCCAGTCTAGATTATTAAATACAGAGTAAGCAGTTGAGGAAGGGGATGTTATAATTTTATTCCAAAATAATTAAATGTACCTATTTTATATAACATGCTATATTTTCTTCCCATGTTGGCACTTGCACAACTTCTGAATGCCACACTAATCTGAACTAAGACACACCTCTTCTAAAAATGTGCTTGTTTTTCCTGACATAAGAATTTGGATTTCTAGTCAAATCCTAAGAAGGAAAGAGGTACTGAAGTTAAAGAGTTTCTGATGATTTTATTTATCCTTTCAAAGTGCAACAGAAAGATGAATTTAATCTAATAAGTGTGACTGGCTTGTGACAGGGCAGACAGGAGGAAACCTCTGGCTTGCCAAGGGTAGAGAAATCAGATAAACTGATTTCCTAAAAGCGTGAAAAACAAACACACGGGTATGAGCTCTGGGCTAAGTCTGGCTCCATTGGTGTCTGTGGAGTATTATTATCCAGCTGTGCTGGAGCAAGCCCTGTGGTGTTACCAGCTGAGCTGCTAGAGAGGAGGGCATTAGAAGCCTGCAGAATGGAAGAGAACAAGTAAAGTTGTCCTGCCAAGCCCCTGAGGTGAGCAGGTCGAGAGTAACCATGGTTGGAAGAACAAGACTGCATCACCTTGTGGTGGCTAGGACAGAGCTGTTATCTGAGGAACATGGTATATTTCTTCATAATGAATTTTTTAAAGCTATTATGATGACATTCCTACTGAAATAAATAGCTAAAATCTTAATTAATGTGGGATTTGTGATCAGGTAATAGACTTCTTAAGGCCCAGTGCCTGAAACACTGTGCATGGTGCTGGCCATTTGGAGAGAGAAGAGGCTGGTGGTGGAGTAGGACTGCAGCACTGGCCATCACCAGGTCCCCACTCCCCCCTGTGGTTTGTGTGGCCAGGGGGTGAAGTGAACATGTTCAAAGTCCTGTAAATTTAGCATAACAACACTTTCTCTTTGTCTAGGAATCTCTCAGAAGACATAAATGGAGAGGTTTTTTTAGTCAGCCTGGCCCACCTTACATGTGTTCAGCAGTGTGTGCATTGCACTGACTTCAGGAAGCAAAGCACTTGGAAAAGACCCATCTTATGAAACTATCTTGTGTTAAACCATGCAGGAAAGCTGAGGGTGATTTCATTAGCAGAAACACTGTGGGAGATGGAGAGATGGAGCCTGTCTTAGGGTGGTGGCTGCTGTCAGTGAAGCTCATCTCATCTTTCTCATCTTCCCTTTCTGGGCTTCCTGACTCTGCAGATCTATACTGCGCTTTGGTGCAATGTGCCCCAATAACCTGCAGTGTGAGAAAAAAGTAACATTTCATTCCCATGGGCTCAAATTCAAGTAGCAGCAGAAAACATTTGACTGTTATTAAAATTTAACTGATTTCACGTTTTTTCCTGCTGCTGCTGATTTGGCCGTGTGGAGCTGCGTGTGCACAAGCTCTGGCAGTAAACCTCCCTTAGGACAGAAAGGTTTTTTGGGGACTGGACGCCTGGGAGTATGTCTTCCCTGGGCTGGGACGGGGCTGCCAGTGCCTGCTCGGCCTCTGAGCGTGTTGAGGTGTGTTTGCTGTGATAGCATCTTGACAGCAGGTCAGGAGGTATTGTTCCCCTTCATAAATTTAAGCTAGTGCAGTTAATCATGAGGGTTGGAAAACATTAACCTGACAAAGGCCAGGGAGTTTAAAATAGTTTGAAAACCAGTGAACAGATTCTTTCTTTTCAGAAGAACTGAAGGACAGTTAGTTTTAGTTTTGCAGACTTGCTAGTAGTTGTTTGGTCTTTCTTCAAAGCAATCTGCCTTCCCTGTGATGGGTTTCCCTGTAAGCATCTGCTGTGTGAACTAGAGAAGTGTGTGGTGGTGGGCGAGTAACAGAAAACCTGCAGCAAAACTCTCATGTCACCAAAGGAGATGGAAGAATTCTTAACTCACTGCAAGTGCCATGTAGATTTGTTTGGGGTATTTTTAAGAACTTGACTGTTGAAGGTAAAATTTCAAATACATGACCACTTCTGTCAAGGTCAGCATCAATCCTGCATATGAAATTCACAGAATCAGTTACAGATAGTTTGCTTACTAACCCAAAACCACTTGCACTAATTTTTGCATTTCTTAGAATGTAGATTAAATATTTACTGATCTTATTTTCTACTTAGTGGAATTAAAGTAAACAGTGTTTTCTTAACTGTTAACCCCTCTTTTCAGTTGTATCACAGCACCACAAAGCATTTGTAGTTGCTGCTGAGCCTCCACACAGGGTTCGATGTTAGAGGTTTATTTGGTCTGCCTTTTTGGGTTTTGCAAAAGTAAGTTTTTACGGCTGTAGGCTAATATTCAGGAGGTTATTATAAAACAGGTTTTAAATGTTTTAAGCATGTGTATTTTCATCATGGTACACTTGGAAATTCTCCCCTTTTTTATGGAAGAGATTATGATGTGCATGAAAGTAGCATGTTACTTTTAACAAAAAGTAAACAAGTCTTGGTAGATTAAACTGGGGATTCTTGGGGGAAAAGCCATATCAGAATTTGCTGGCTCAATGCCCAGTGGATGCAGTATACAATGATATTTGTTTTCTATGAATTTTGATTTTTCTACATCAGTTTGACTTTTTGTTTGAGCTAAATTTTTCAGTCAGCATCAGATGCTGGAAACAGAATGAAGTTTGTAGGAAATGCAAGGTTTTTAGAAAATACTGTTTTAAGAAATTGACTTGCTTGCTGCAAAAGCTCTAGGAGATTTGCAGTCAGTATTTCAGGGGAACTGTGTACGCCAGAGCCTTCAAAATAATACTTGATAGCATCTTGAGTGAGCTTACTGTAACACTGACTGATATACAACCATGGAGCTGTACTGCCAGCTTCTAACTGAAGTCTGATGTCCTCTGTGTGCTGATGAAAGTCTGTGGAAATGCTCCTAAAACTGCATATGTGTACAAGGATTTCCCAAAACATCCACTGAGTGCCTGGACAAATTTAGCCCAAAAGAACATGAGCCCCCCCTTGTTCACAGGGGTCATAGGTCCTAATTGTTTGAGTGGTTGCAAAAATACCACCATTCTAAATTAAAGAAAGAACTTAAAATAGATACTTTTGGTGGTTATTTTGCAAAGCAAACGCAGAAATCCAGAGCATAAATTTGCATTTGTGAAAGACAAAAGAAGTGCTAACAGGTGTCAGTGCCTCAAGGACTGAAAAAAAGAGAGAAAAGTACGTAATTCTGTGCCAAGGCTGCACATTAAATGAAAAATAGAAGGTCATGATGCCTGCCTGAGAGCAGAACCTGGTAGGAATTAGGAAGATGATGTTTGATAAAACAGGGATTTTGGAGGGAATGACCTGCCTGTGTTTGAAAATGGATTCTCTGAGAGGAGCTATGGAGAGTCTAGCAAAACCACACCGCCTAAGGAACCTCAAGCTGTTTATCTAATCACAGAGAAGCTACTTGATGGTAGCTAAGGAGGTGTAAGAGTTTTAACCTAGTTGACAAACATATAGTGAGCTTCCTAATATTGGGAGGTAAAATTTATGTTAACTTGTCAGAATTGGGGCCCAGATCATCAGTGGTCTGAGGAAGCAGCGTGGCTGTGAGACATGCTGCATGCAGTGCCCTTGCTTTAACAGAGGGGTGGTTGCTTATGCTGTAAACTCTGTGGTGGGAAGAAAGTAGAGGTACTAAAGTAGCCTTTAATATAGGGAAGACAGATCTTTAAAAAGGGGTGGCTGCAAAATGAACCCAGAGGAATGCACATGCTAAGTATTTTTTATAAGAGACTTTTGAAGATGTGTTTTTGGATCCAGCTGATGTGGCAAGGGATATTATGCCTCTTCATCTTTGGCTCTCATAGTACTAAGACCGTCAATGTAATGAGAATTGCCAGGCTCTTCAGTGGGGAAACTGGGAGTGAAATTTAATGGCCCACAGTAAACAGGAGAGCTAACTAATTAAAACACTCTTACGCTGAGGTTTAAAAACCCCCACACCTGGCTAAAAACACTTGCTAATGGTGTGCAGGTGTATTGTGCACAGAGGCTGTGATAGTCCCAGATGTGCCAGGACTTTTGTGCAACATGCCAGAATAGTCCCTGCTGAGTCCAAGGTTTCTGTGTGTTGTTCAGTCAATTGGCAAGCCCTGTGCTTAAGGGAGAGTTATTTGTCTTGCTGGCAAGTGGTAAAGCAAATAAAACCACTTAAGTGGTGACTTAGGTTGGAGGGCCAAAGCAGTTTCTTCTGGATTTAAGGAATGAACATTGCTGTCAGAAGCTAATGAAGTCTTTTGTGTGGCTGTCACAAGAAGTCAGGATTCACCTTTTTTTATACAAGATTAGTTATTTAGGAAGGTATTTTATATTTAGCAAAATCAGGCCCTGCTCTAGATACCTGTCAGAATGGTGAATACAACTGAGAGTTCTATTGAACTGTACAGGGAGAAGTAAGGCAAAGGGAAATGAGACCTTGATCCTGCAAACCTTCAGTGGTTTAGTTTGTTCCGCAAGCATAGGCCCAGGGCTTTACTGCACAGGTAATTAATATGCATGAATTCTCAAAGACTTGGGCCTAAATGTTTTACTAAGGCACTGCAGGGAGCCTGTAGCTATTTGGGGATACAGTCCCCAGTCATTTCTGCCCTAAGGTAGTTTTTCCTCTTGTGGTTTGATGATCGCACCTAAGTTTTGCCTTTTTTTTACCAGAGCTGTTTCAGGGACATTCTTAGACCATCTGTCATGGAATTTAAGGATAACGCCTATCCTGGTTCTGTGGACAGACTGTGAGGTGCTTGTGGGGATGTTACTCCTCTGTTGGCTGTTAAAGGGGATGGCTGAAGGCTCCTTCCACCTGTTTTTAAATTAGCTCTTTGTGACTCTGAAGGCATCTATTGAAAGATTGTGTTATAAACTCCAGCTTGTCATCGTGTCTGTGAAGTGTCATGTGGATCAGTGGTGCTGTGTAAATACTAATGAGTTAAAAGTTGCTTTGTGAAATCCCAGCACAGGCTAATTGGAATTTTTTTGGTGTATGTCTTAGTCAGGCACTGCAGAAGGGCAACCAGTTTTAACACCAAGAACACTAAGCTTAAGCAACAATAATGCATTTAAAGACAACTGTTAATGTCATGCTTTCAGCAGACAGAACAAACAAGTTGTAACTATTAAGCCTGAGGAAAGGGCCTAAATTCAAAGTCCAAATCAAACCTCGCCAGCTGCTGAGAGAAGACAAAGATTTATTATTGTGGAGTCTAAACTGGAGATTTGACACTGTGGTAGACTCATTGCTGAAGTGATTAAGTGCACTTAAATATACCAGTTAGAAGGATGAAAGCTATAGGGCAAAAATGAAATGCAGTAATCTTTAAGATTCCTATTCTGTGTAATGTGCCAACTGCAACCATGAGAACTAATTTCCAGCTCAATTTCCACAAATAAACTTGGCTTATTAAATGTCAGGGCTGTTAGGTTGAAATGCAGGGTCTTGTGCAAAGTGGCAAGACACTCACAGATCAAATTTAAAGCACAAGAAATGCTGTTATCGTCATCTTATTTTGTAAGGCGGCCATTTATTTTTCAAGAAAATATGCTGGTAACCTGAGAGTGTCATAGATGTTGAACTTCACATAACTAAATGTTTTCATGACGTGTCCTGTGTGTTTATGAGGGCTGAAAATTGTTTACAACGTGGCTTGGTCTGAAGCAAGGTTATATGATCCAGTAATGCACTTAGTCTTCCATGTGAAATTTCTTTTGCTATTTTTAATACTGAAGTTAACTTGATAGCAATGTACCCATCTGGTATGTTTTACACAAATCTCGGCTTAGAGTCCCAGGCTAGTGGTTTCCTCAGTTTTCAGAAAGAAACCAGAGCCTGTCAGAGAAGGCTTGCAGCTGGCCTTCTGCACCCTGTGCAGGGCACAAGGGGACACAGAGTCCCAGGGTGAGGCTCAAGATGTTTCTTGAGCAGAAGCCAACTTTGTGCAGCAGCAGGATGCTGCAGCTGTGCTGATGAGCCCTAGCCCTCCCTGTGAAGAGAAGGACCTGAGGAGGTCTTGTGCAGTGCTGATGCGCAGTTTCTGATATTAGAAGCCAGAAGTGCCTTCTCTCTATTGCTTGACTTGCTGGATTTATCTGCCTGCTCAGAGTGGGCTCCTGTGTTGTGCTGCGTTGTTATAAAAGTGTCTTCTGGTCCTTCTGTCTGTCCTGCTCAGCTCCTGTCTTGTCCTGGGTCAGGACAAAGGAGGACTGATACAAGAACAAGTGAATCACTTCAGCAGTTAATATTGTCCTACCTAATCCCAGAAATTCTTGTCAAGAGTTTAGGAGTTAAAAGTGCTGATGACAGCTGTGTTAGCAGTCACCCCAAAAGCCACATAGTCTTGTGAGGAATGCAAGTCCCAAGGAGCTCTGATTAGCTCCAGGATTCCTGAGCAACAGGTTTTCCTCAGACTTGGCCAGGAGGGTTTGGCCTGTGTTACAGCTGAGAGTGTTTTGTCTGTGGCTCAGCAGAAGGTGGAATTTCCACCCTTGATGTCCTCCTGGGAGGAGTGTGTAGGGGCTGTGCTCTGTGGCACTGAGAGGTGTACAGGCCTCTCTGGGTCCCTGACTCCAACACTCAGTTATATTTTACATTATCTTTCCATCAAGTGCTGCACTGAAAGATCTTTTTTTCCAGAACCTGGTAATTCTTATGGATGGAGGCTCTGCTCTCAGTCGGGCTTTGATGCATTTGTGTCTGGCTTGCACATGTTTGTGCTCGTGTCAGCTCTCTCCTTTACCTGCAGAAGCAGCAGCACCACCGTGAAGACTGCTTCCCAGTGCACTCATGCGGGGTTTTTCCTACCTGTCCATCCCTTATAAGATTGAGTCAATTGGGTTGTCCTCGTGTGTTCTCCTAAAACTGCTGGATGTCCTTGACTCTGCTGGTACTTTATTCTTTCAGTTTTCTGGCCATTTCATAACTGGGTTTGTACACTCTCCGTCATATGCCAAGGTAAGGCTTCACTAACTGCCTTATATAGTATAATTAATCCTTCTCACCTTCCAGTGAAAATAGTTTTCCTTGTTAGTTCCTTGTCTTTTGCCCCATTAATTTTGATATGGTGTCTCTGGCTGCTCATGCCAGCGGCCTTCTGGTTTTGGTAATGAAAATACTCTGTAAGGCTCAGTTGGCAGCTCCATGTGCTCTCCGCACCGTCCAGCACTCCCAGGCTGGCTGCAGGTTTCTCCATCTCCTGTTTTAACTAGCTTTCTACAGCACTGTCAGTACTTTACCGAAATCCAGACAGTTTAGAGCTACACGTTTTTCTTGGTAAGAAAACTGAATATTTTTTGTAGAGGGATGCATCTAATTGGCCTGGCATGATTTTTTTTTTCGTGTTTTATCCTGTTTTTTCATGTACCTCTGTTGCTTAGTTTATCCTAAAAGTTTTCAGTAGCTGGGATCTGCATTTTAAAAATAGAAATATGAGGTACTCTGGTATAATTTGGGGGGTTTGAACAGTTGATTAAAACTGTCTCAATATGGAGCTTGCTTTCAAAAATGTGATTTCCTTCAGCAAGTTGCTTTCTGTAAATTCTCTTAATCTTACATTCAACCGTGTCTTGAACATGTTAAGTCCTCTGACTTACATCTTGCTTTCTCCTGTCACAGTCTCTTTTTTTGCCCTTTAATTATTTTTTTTCCTCCACATACAGCAGTTTTGTTCCCATTCAAAAATGAAATAAGTATTTACTTTGGAAACTACCATATCCTGCTTTTTACCTCGCTATGTCCTTATTTATTTTGTTGAAATAGTCTTGGTTTGTTGGATTTGTTATGATATATTTTAACTGTTTTTCTACAGATCCTTGAGTTATAACTTAGTCTGACTTCTTCAGATATAGTTTTATTTCTCTGCCTTTTGTCCTTACCAAAGCAGAGGGAAATCTTTGAACATCCCAGGTCTTGCAGGTGTTACTTGTACAGGGCTGATATTGCTTTAGTTGAAGGCCTTAGCTGATAGACTGGTTTCATGAGGTAGAAATTGAAATTAACTTTCCATTATTATTTTGAGAAAGTCTGTGTTGGAATTCTGGAATTCTTGGAGCAGTTGGTAAAGCTCCTACTGAGTTAAGCACATTATAGTGTTGCCCCAAGAGGTTTTTTTTACATTAGTCTCAATAGAAGAAGGTATATAGCATGAATGACTCTCACACACCTCCCAACAATCTGAAATAAGTTTGCACATTTGCTGCCTTCTGGATTTGCAACATGACAGGTATCAGGATGCTGAGAATTGATGGCAGTACAGGTTAAATAAAGGCATTTAGCATGAAAAGATGTTGACCTGTCTAAATCTAATCTGCAAAGTTTCTTAGCTGCTTTTTATGTTTAAAACTTTTTAATCAGTTCTCTTGCCATACGTTTTTATAACTCTTGAAGTTGCAATATAAATTTTCAGTTTTACAAGGTATCATAGGCTTTCTAACAGTGTGACGAATTTTGCATGACATAAGCCAAACCCAGTAATTAATAAATCACTAACTGAAAACTTTGGATGCTTCAAGTACTATTCTACTCTTCTGTAAGTGAGGTAGATCTAAAAATCCCAATTTTTCTTCAGGCCACATTCAAACTGGCAGTGACTGATTATGGAACAATACTGTTATTGGGCAATTGTTTTTGTTTCTGAGTCATATATACAGTAATATATAAAATATGTTCTGTGATATATAAAACATATTACTATATATTACATTATATATAATATTTATGTTAGTAATGTATATGTAATAAAATACAGTTCTGTCCCCCTTGTGTTTGAGGCTACACCTTTATCATTTGGGGTGCTGAGTCAGTGATGTGCAGGACTGATTGGCATTGTTTGCTACTTTCCTTAGGTAAGGTAGTAATAGAGGCTTGAAATAAATATCCTACAATATCTTCCTTACAAATCTGTTCTTCCCTAGGTGCAATGGAGTTCCTGTTGCCAGATGGCAGCAATGTGTGCTCTGGGTGCTGCCATGCTCTTTGCTGTGCTGTGGGGCTGTGGTGGCCCATGTTGTCTGTTGGTATGAGTTGAGAGCATCTGCCCCTTGTTTGTTGTAAAGTGGTTCCGTGGCTGTCAGTGCCAACCCAGCTTGGTTGTTTACTGGGAGGGCAGCTCCCACCCTGGGGATCACCCAGGATCTCAGCTCCTCCACTCTGGGTTATGGCCCCTTGGGATCTTGGCAGTGGACCCTTTCAGCTGAAGTTTGTGGTTTAGTCCAGGCTGAACACTGGAGACTTTCTTAGTCTAAAATAAACAACCAACAATCCAAAAACCAGCCACAGAGAGCCCACAGACAGCTGCTCTGGCCATGAGCTCCCTGGCATACACAGCCCTCTGTACATTACCATCGTCCTCTTTCCAGTGCACACGTGATCCTCCTGCACGGGCACAAAAATCAATAATAAACAGTAAATGAATAACGAGAAGCCTGCCAACCAAAATCTCTCGTTTGCCTTCATGTTTGTTTTCCTTTTCTAATCTAATGTGACAGAGAAGCATTTAAGGGAAAGGGGTGCTGGGAATGATGAAATTTTATAAAGCCTTTTCTCACAAATGCCTTTGTTTTAGGAGTGAGGCAACAGCCATGGGTTCCTGGGCTTAGTCCCTCAGAAACTCTATCCTTGTGTAATCATCAAAAACTCATGACATTCATGCAGTAGGTAGGGACACGCCTGGTTCAGGGTGGGCTCTGCAGTTCACAGGATGTGTTTTATTTATATAGAGAAGGCAGGTTTAATCTGCCTTTGGTCTTTAAAGTGAAGATAAATTCTCATTAAAAGTATCTTTTCTGTTCCAGTTTGCAACATTAGTTTGTTTGGGATATGTATTTTAAATCACAGACTGGGATTATGTCTGCAAGGCAATGTTTTCCGAAGCACCTGGGGTATTTAATTACCTGTGCCTTAGTCAGCCATTAGTTTACTTATTAACACGTACTTATTCATGTACTCTTTAAACTAAGCATAGCAATAAACTAAACAATGATTTTCTAACTGAAAGAAAAGCATTTAATGTCTGACACACGTGTTAGGTGCCTCTGTAATGGCACAGTATTGTTTTACTCATATGCAAGTGTAATTCTGTATATCATACTGTTGCCTTTGCAGGAAGTTAAGCTGTCAGTTTGGAATAAAAGTTAATATTAATGAGAGATGTGAGAATACCGTAAAATAATAATAAACCTAAAATATGCGCCAGTTCAAACAAATCTGGTTATGGTGTTTGCTTTCTGTGAATTGCTTGCTGTAGTTCAGCAAGAACAACATCGACTGACTCAGGTCCTCGGTGTTGTTCTTAAAATACAGCTCCCTCTGGTCTGATGATTGCCAAGCACTGCGTGGCTGTAGAGGGGAAATGTCTCAGGTTTGAATACTGTTCTTAATTTATAGTGAACAAAATAAATGGCATATTTACTTACAGAGACAGTTAACATTACTGTTTGGCATATTGCAGTTTTAGGTTTAGTAGAAAGGATTAGTTGAATTTGAAATTGAAGTTTCGATACGCAAGATGTTTATCATGCAGAAACTGACCAGAAGCCAGTGCACTCGCGTTTGAGCCATTTCCATGTCCTAGTGATTGTTATTCACCTGGGAACAGTGAGATCAGATTTTTGTTCTGTCCTGTTGGTTTGTACAAGTTTTCTTTCCCTTGTCTTTGATGGTTGCCTTTCAGTCTTTTCCTTAGTGTTTGAGCCAGCCCTCCAGCGTGTCTTGCCTCAGCTGCTGTAGGTAGATTTTGCATTTGTTTCTCAGTAATGTGGCAGAAGTAGAAAAGGCCTTGGACAGTTCTCGCACTAGAGGGCATCCTTCTAAAGACACGGGAGTCATGCCGGGACAAGGGGAGGGAGCTGCGGCCTGTGGGAAGTGAAGTCTGACACGAACCTGGGTCTGCTGGCGTGTCAGAGACCTAGCGAAGGGTCACCGGCTTCCACAAGCAGGCACATGCACTAAGCGAGTGTGGGGGAGCCCCTCCATCTGCCAGCGGGGACCCTAAAATGTCACTGTATGGCAGCATGTTACCCACACAGGGGAAGTACGACTCTGGACACAGTCACATGATAGGTAACAAATGAAGTTGTAGGGTCATCCTGCAACTGGTGTAGTTGTATGGCAAAGTTAAGTCCCACCCTTGAGCTTCCTAAGTCTGCTTGGGACGGGGTCCTGTAGATGGCTTTTACTAGGTCAGATGAAAGACAAGCTTCATGACCTGTAGATCTCAGGCTACAGAAAGCTGAAGGAACTATGATGACTATCATGAAGGTGGATTATTTTAAGTAGGACAAAAAATGGAAAATGCAGGACTGGTTTTTGACTGAGGGTGTCTCATATTTGTTTTCCTGAAGTGACTACCACAAAATAAGCTAAACAGCGAGTTAAAACCCGTTGTGGTGATAGGTGCTGCATTTATGTGTCCATGCTCCTGCAGACTGCAGGCTTTGAGACAGTGAGGACAGTTTACATGGAGGTGCTGAGGAGGTGACTAGTACCAGCCTGACTTCTTTTACTCCACCCACTGCCTCAACTGTTAAAAAAACAAAGTGTTTTTACAGACATAAAGTAGTTTCTAAGGCTCTGGAAAATTTGTGCTAATTGCTGTGGTTTAACGTGTGTCGTGACTCTGGCTGACTTATTCTGTACAGACAGCAAAATTATCTTTATTTCCTGAAGGTTTTTCTCTTCCCCAGCTGTTATTAGATAGATCGCATGTCTAATCTGTCTGAGCATTTGTGCATACATGCAGACATGGCTTTGTTGTTGGTTTTTTATATGTAGAAACAAATTAAAGATGTTCGTTGTTTTTTGCATATTCCTTCCCCCTCCAGTACAGCTGATCTGTTCAGGCATCTGTAGCCATAGACATTGATACAAATGTTAAAAAATGTCCCTTTTGTTTCAATATAAGTCTTATAAAAAAGAATATGTATATTGCTTATTTTAGCATTTGGTGTCTTTTATAATGGATTTTTCAGGAAAGAAGTCACTGCCTTCCTTTGATACTTATGTCTGCCTTGCTAAAAAAAAATGTATACCAGGTTGTTCTTTTAGAAATCAAATCAACCGAGTTCTAGTTCTGGTCATTCAGTTTATTCACAAGCTGCTTTATATTCTTTCTCTGGACTGCCATTGATATTTTGCACGTGCACAGCAGCATTATTTAAAAATGTAAGTGTTGGAAGCTGATCAGACAGTTCAAACAGACTCCTCGACATCAGGGGCCTCTAGCATGGTGCATGTCTACTTCATTGGGATTTTGTCCCTGAGCTTATTTGGGAAGTTTCAACCAGGTTAGTGCTCAAGTGCCTTGTCTTTACATGGCTGTGTGTTAAATTCTAGCTCCCACGTTTATGTCATCCGTCCAGACAGACCAAAGATAAATTTTGAGTGATAAAAGATGAAAAACAGCATTGCAGGTAGGGTTTAGAGTAGGTTGCCAAGTGCTGAACAGCCAGCTCCCCACCTGTTCTGCACTTATTGATTTTGTGTGTGTGGCTTGTTGTAAATGAACCACAAGGTAAAGAGACTTCTAATGAGCCATACTAGGTAGAAGCAATTTAAGTACTTAAAATTTTTCTCTGTAAAGTGTTCTAGTGAGAATCGTCTCAGCTGTGACATGCTTTTATGACAGTTATTCATAAATGGAACAAAACATTTGCTGGTGTCTATCAAGGCAGCACCTTAACTTTAGAGAGATTTGAAAGACAGAATACAAGAAAACATTTGTATGATTACCAGCAACTCACATGGAATTTCAAGGGCATAGGCACAGGTGTTCTGTTCTGGTTAGTCGTCTCCTGTGTCTCTTTTCATACTACATCTTTCAGTCTTGTCCACTCTTGCACTTAACATGGTATAAATATTTGGGAGTGCAGTGACTTTTCAAGAATAGCTGCCATGGTAGACAAGCCCTTGGCCTTTCCTTAGCTTACTACATTTTCTAATGCTGAACAACAATGGCTAGGTCAGAAGAATTAAAAGAAGTTTGAATGTGAAGTAGTTTGCTGTAGAAATACTTCTCATAGCTGAATTTGCCCAATTGTATTGTAACAACTGCAGCGGTGAACAAGTAAGTGAACATGAAATATGAGCGGTGCTTACTGTGTATTTTTTTAATTAAAAATAATTCTTATGAGAGGAAAAGGCAAACGCCTGATTTATTGATGAATTTCTCAAGTGTTTCTCTGTATGTATTAGGTTTGCATGGCCAGGTTTTGGTAGCAGGAGGGCTACTGGGGTTGCTTCTTTGAGAAGCTGCCAGAAGATTCCAGTATGTGTGGCAGCCAATGCCAGCCAACTCCAGGATGGACCCACCACTGGCCAAGGCCAAGACAATCACAAATGGAGGTAGCACTTCTGTGGTAACAGATTTAAGAAGAGGGAAAAAAAAAGTTACTGCACAGAAGTAATTGTGGCCAGAGAACAGTGGGGTGATAATATGTGAGAGGAACAACTCTGCAGACACCAAGGTCAGTGGAGAAGGAGGGGGAGGAGCTGCCCCAGGTGCTGGAGCTGAGATTCCTCTGCAGACTATGGTGGAGACCATGGTGAAGCAGCTGTGCCCCTGCAGCCCTTGGAGATCCATGGGGATATTAAGATCCACCTGCAGCCCCTGGAGGAAACCCACACTGGAGCAAGTAGAAGCCTGAGAGAACCTGTAGGAAATCTGTGCTGGACCAGGCTTCTGGCATGGACCTGCAGACCCATGGCGAGAGGAACCCATGCTGCAGCAGGTTTCCTGACAGGGCTTGTGACGTTGTGGGGGACCCACACTGGAGCAGGCTGTACCTGAAGGATTGCAGCCTGGGGAAGAGTGAACCACAGTGGAGCAGTTTGAGGAAGACTGTTGCCCTTGGGAGGGCCCCCACACTGGAGCAGGGTAAGGACTCCTCCCTGAGTGGAGGCAGAAACAACAGATGAGGAACTGACCGTAGCCCCCATTCCTTGTCTGCCTGTGCCAGTCTGGGGAGGAGGTAGAGCTGGGAAGGAGGGAGGAGTGGGGGAAAGGTATTTTGTAAGATTTATTTTACTTCTTGTTATCCTGCTCTGATTTTGGTAGTAATAAATTCAGTTAATATCCCCAAGTTGAGTCTTTTTTGTCTGTGATGGTATTTGGTGAGTGATCTCTCCCAGTC
This sequence comes from Illadopsis cleaveri, assembly GCA_013399915.1. Classification (NCBI taxonomy): domain Eukaryota; kingdom Metazoa; phylum Chordata; class Aves; order Passeriformes; family Timaliidae; genus Illadopsis; species Illadopsis cleaveri. The sequence goes on along the minus strand of VXBB01003356.1, from coordinate 1,146,979 downwards.
CTTAACTCATGAACCCTTAGTTTTATTTTCTCTGTGGAGGGCAGGGTCAAACCACCACACTATAACCCAAGGGGTTTTATGTGTTCTTGATATTTCTGAGCAGTGTAGAGAGTTTGTGAGTGCAACTGGACTGTGCTCCAGAAACTACACAGAACATAGAAACCTCTGTGGTGAAGTCACTCAGCGCTTCTAGTGTTACTTTAGGAGAGGTGTGGACAGATTTCTGTTTTTTGGGGGGGTTGTGTATTTTTTTCTTGAGAATAGGTAATACCAGATGCAGATTCAGGAAACAGTGGAAAATAACTTTAAATGAGCAGGTGACAGTTGTGATCTGCCTCTCCTTCATTTCTAGTTAACTTTCTCATGTGAGTTTTTTACTTGGCTTGCCTTTTTATACTCCTATGGATAGTCTTACTGTAATTCCAGTTTTGAGTTTTCATAGTTCTTGACTTCAGCAGCATCTTACCATACTGACTGCTGCAAGTAAATGATGTGTTTAGTGAATGCCTGTCTTCTTGTGCAGTTCTCAGTTTGTCCCTTATCTTATTGAATGGCTGCTTTTTTGCAGTTCTGCTGCTTTATTCTACAGATACTTGAAATATCCTTTCTCTTATGTGGCATAAGCAATACTGGTTTTTTTAATCTTATCATTTGTATTAACATGGCTACATGTCCCTCCACAGTCATGTTTTTGGATAGGTGATAGTATTCATAAGATATAAATAAGTGAACTACAATGCATAAAATAGATTACTTATTTCATATTCCTTGCCATTTCTAATACCACATTTTGGTTGGTTAGCGAACTTAAAGAGGTTTCTTTTTCTGGCTCTGCTGCAGTTGTTCATGGAGGGAGAGAATTCTGTTGAACTATGTACAGCAGAGCTTAGATTTTGTGCTCAGTCTTTTACACTGTATGGGGAGAGAAGAAAATGCAGTCGTTGTGTTTTAAATTTAGTAACTTCTAGTAATTTTGATGGTTACTAAGATGCCTTTTCCGATTATAAATAAACCACATTGTTTAAAATATTTTTGACTAGACTGAATTATGTCCCAAAATTGGAACAGGCTGAGGAGAGTTTGGGAAAGAAATTACCATCAAGTTTTTGCATTCTTAACCGTAAATGGAAACAGAAGGGCTTTGACTGACCAGAAGCTTTAATTCTATAGCTCCTCTAGCTAATGTAAAACATTATATACTAAAAATCCTGTCAGACTTAGTTTGTCGTGCTTTGGAGGTTCTCTTGGAGGTCTGTAGGTAGTGGGAGGTGGCAAGCCCTGCTGTCTGTAGCTCATTCAGCAACCTGGGGAGCACTAAAATCTGGATAAGTAGGTATTGGTGTCCTATGGGACAAGCAAAAGAGGTAACCCAACATCACTTCCACCAGGAGACTAAGGCCAAGGTGGCAGACACTTGAGGGTAACCATGGGCTGTTGCAAAGACAATTTGAGGACTTCAGGAACTGGACTTTGATAATTCTTGGGCATCTATGACTCTGTGATTTCAAGTCATTGAAAGCAAAGTCTGAGGAATTCAGTGTCTTCCTTGCTCAAACTCCTAGGCAAAGGCTGCAGAGTTTGATGAGTAGCTAGGTGGTTATTTGAAATAAGAAGGAGAGATTTCCAGGCAAAACCTCTAAATCTTGTCATTGCTTTTGTATCTGTCAGAATGTATTTGCTTCCATGGAATCAACTATCTGTACAGGTTACTTAAATTGCTTGAGAATCTTGCTTCTTTTTATGCAGTTTTGTTAAGATTTATAAAATTAGGAGATAGCATGTGGCAGACAGGAAGGTCATTGAGCTGAAGTTCCTGATGTAGCTGAACAGGAGCAAACCAGTGGTTTGATGTTCTGGGATGTATGTTTGCCTTCCAAGAGCCTGTTTGCTTTCCTCTATGTACCATGTGTCATCTGTCCTTGTGTGCATGTACCGTGAATTTTGACATCCGTGAGATGGAAATGAAACTCCTTCCAGTGTCTGACTAATAAACATGATGGATTTGGGTGTCTCTTCTGATGTCTCATTCTGGGGCCAGAACGCCTGTCCTGTGAGGAAAGGCTGAAAAGGCTGGGGTTGTTCAATCTGCAGAAGTCTCCAGGAGGACCACATCAAGGCGGCTTATGAGAAGGATGGGGACAGACTTTTTACCAGGGCCTGTAGTGACCGGAGAAGGGGCTGTGGTTTTAAATTGAAAGATGGTAAGTTTAGACTGAATATAAGGATGACATTTTTACTATGAGTATAGGAGGTACTGGTACAAGGCTGCTCAGAGAAGCTGTGGATTCCCCCTCCCTGTAAGTGTTCAAGGCCATGTTGGATGGGCTTTTGAGCGACATGATTTAGTGGAAGGGGTCCCTGCCCGTGGCAAGGTGGTGGACTCCTTGAAAAATCTTCACAAACAAGGTACCAAAGTGTTTTACAGTTTGAGAAATGACAAATAATTGTGGATCTTTAATGTTGTAAAGTCATACACAGGAATGTTCCACCCATAACAATATCTTGCTGTGTGTTGTGGTTTGACTGATTTGTATGATGTAGACATTTGATGAATTTTTCCATTACACATTTTCTCTAAAGCCATAAAAGAAGTATGAATATTTGCTACTTCTTTTATGGACTCAGAAGGGTCCATACTCTTGGAAGAGATTTCAAACAGTAGGTGTGTTTGAAAAATCCTGCTTCTCTATCTCAAATTAATACATAGAGCTTTATTTTAGGTTAACAGGTTTTTACCAGATACTTGTTTTCTTTCTTCTTTCTGTGCTTCATCTTACAGTTTTTAATCTTCAGCATCAAACAGAAGCAGAAACCTAAGGAGTCACTGTAACTTTTTTGTTATGTGCAAATAAGTAAGGATCTCAGGAGCTTTTAGGTGTATTTGTAACCATGTGTGATATATCCCTCTATGAAGTTATGAATTCCTTTTGCTGTATGAAAACCATTGATAGTTTTAACTGGTGTTCTGGTTCACAACATTTCTGTCTCAACATTGATGTGATGCTTTGTGGACAGGCAGGGACAGAGATTTTCTGGCACAGCAAGCCAGCAGTTGTTTTCTGCCAGTGAGACCCATGACTTCAGAACGTCTCCTTGTGCAGTTAGGTGGAAACCAGCCATGCTTATGAGCCAAGTTGAATTTCTGCTCTATGAATTTAATGAACCATAAGAGAAATAGGAGATCCCATACAGATTAGGTCTTTCATCCTAACAGACAAAAACGACAAGAGGCAAGAGGACTGCTGAGATCTGGGGTCTTTGGTAAACCCAAGGCTCTAGGATGGGATAAGGTCCAACTTGTAGGGTTTGTTTTTCAAGGTATTTGTGACTAGAAATGTTGTTCTGTTTAGCCAGTTCCTTTGGATGGATTGCTCCGTGTAAGTACAAGATCAGTGGCTCATCCATACTCCTTCTCTGGGAGACATCTGCTTTAAATATGCAGAGCTGCAGGAAACTCGTTTTTTAGCTCTGGGTCTGAAACCACTGGACTCTGGCAGGAATTTGAGATGAGAGCATGTTCATCAGTATTTACAAATAGGTTTTCTGAATGAATCTAATTACAAAAGTAACTGTGGAGGTAGAATTGTTTTTCTTTTTTAGTGTCTATTTAATACTGCCATGGAATGTAGGTATCCTGTGGAGCTCTGTGGCCATGGAGATGGATGTCCTTCTCTCAGCAGGTACTCAAACAGGCTCTGGTCTGTGGATGTGTAAGGTCTGCCCAAAGGCATGGATCCTCTTTATTGCATATACTGTCATGTGTGCTGTATTTTCTAGTCCTGTTCTTTGCACTCAGTAAACCACAGTGTTAGCAGGACAACAAAAGCTGTAGCTTTTGAACATCAGACTGTTCTGGTTCTGGCCAGTAACAGCATTAATTTTTGCAGTAGTTGGGATGGGACATGGCCAGGCCCAAATGTTATTGAGCAGCACCTCCTGATACTGCCAGGGGCAAGAGAAGGGGACTCTTGTTGCTCTTTAGGAGAGAAGGGGTTACTTTCAGTCCAGAAAAGGTAGGGAGGTGTAAATTGTTTTTTTGTCTTACACCTTTTGTTACTAATATTGTTGCTGCTACTGTTGCTTATTAATCTCATTGCTGTTTCCGGTAATTTTTTTTAATCTCAAACCATGATCTATGCCTTTAGTTCTTCCAGTTGAAGGTGGGGGGAGTGAGAGGCAGCTGGATTTTCAATGGAGTACTAAATTGGAGAATACCATTTCTAAGCCATGATGCAGACATGCTCCATGATTCTGTCCGTGTTGCCTCTGTTAAGCAAATTTTAGAAAACAATGTTTAGAAAACTGCCTTTAACCTCTTAACGGAGTTGAGAGAAAACGCTTAATACAGGTCAGACCATTTTATGTTTTGACTGCCACTTGGTCTTTCAATTCCATACGGCATTATCCTGTTACATTTTTGTCTGAATGGTCTGACTTGCTCACAGTGATGTCAACAGCAGCTTGAATTAAAAATATGTGTTGGTGTTTGGTCATGAATTCATGGTTTCTGCCTAAATTGTATGTGTTTTGGAATAATTTTGTGGGAAAATAGCAAGATTTCATGTACAGCCTATTCCTACTTTGTTTAGTAGAAAGAACATAAAAATAAAAAGTCATTACAGTAAGCAAAGTCAAAGTAATAATTCAACTAAAGGAACGAAGAAATGCAGCAATTAAATGAAACTTTATTTGTTACTTATTTTTTCCTCAGCTCTTTATTTGTAACTTATTTTTTCCTCAGCTGTGCTCAGTAAGATACATTTAGTCAATATAGTATCTCATTTCTTACAAAGTCCCTGAGTGTAATGAAGATTTTCATCTGCTTTTATACTCTATGGCAGGAGAGCTTTTGTACCAAATTGTAATGCAATAGTCACAGAAACAAGGAATATTATCTGTTGATGACCAGAATTGCCTGCCCAGATTCATGGTGTAGATCCATAACCTTGGCATTTATAAAAAACTTAATTTGCAAAACCTTACAATTTGAACCTGATGCTTCAGAGCTGACATATATTCTCCCTTCCCACTGATACAAAATACATCTTTATCAGTGATGTGTGGGAAAAAGAGAACAAACTAGAAGTCAAACAGTCATTTAACCTCATTTTCTGTGCATATTTGATGTGCTTTTAAGAACAGGAAATGATGGTGTAGGAGACTTCACCTCGTCTGAGATAAAAAAACCTTCTTTATGATAACAGATCAGTTGCCATCAATGAGAATTTGTTTCAGGAAGGCGATTTAGTTTTAGACCTATATTACCTCCTAATAAATATTAAACTTCACTTATTTGAAGACCTAGGTCTGTCATGCTCTTAACACGGACAACCTAATTTAAGTATTCATTTCAGTAATTGATGTCACACTGAAATAGGGTGTACCTTCCAGACAGATCTCTAGCTGTTGACTAGTGCTAATGGAAAGAATCAGTCTTTATCTAAGCTTTTATTACAGCAGTTTTTTAGTATTGTTGAGATTTGAAATGAAGACCTGTGGACACTTGCTAATAGAAACTCATTGATTTTTATTTTGTTTGTGTTATGAATAATATTTTCTCTGAAGGGGTTGAAATATGGAAATGATGACTAAGAACATTTGTTTTAAAATATATTACACTGTATTCTTATCCATGGATTTAAAAATAAATTGTCTGCTGAGGAAAAAATGTTGGACATGTTCCAATTTCACAACAAAAAGCGGGGGTGGGATTAGATACTTTGTACTTGTGCTGAAAAAGAAAAGAGCAAAGTTATTGGGTACAGGCATTTCATGGCGACCAAAGAAGTCCAGCTGCACATCTTGCATAAGAGAAAAGCTTCAAAGACTTTCTTCATATTTCTGAAAGTTGATGCAACTCTCAATCAGAAAAGGAGAGTCAATAGATGGAGTGGCAAGAACTTCATCACTAGAGCAATTCTCATTTTCATTTAACTTTTTCTTTTTTTTAAATGTTGCTCATTTGAATCTTATTTATTTTCTGTACTCAGGTTGTGATGCAGAGAATTGAGTTTGTCTAAGGGTAAAAGGCCATAATTTGGTATGTTCCATGTCAAATGTAACACGGGAAGAAACTCTTGTGAGTGCTGCAGGAGATGCTTTAGTACTTAAAGCTTCTAGCCTTTGGACATCATCCTTCAGCCTCTGGTTTTCATCCCAGACTTTCATGGTTTGTGTGATTTAAACAGGCATGAACACAAGACCTCTCTGTTCTTTGCAGCATTCTCTTGACTATCAGCAATAGAAGACTTCGGTAACAAATGATGTGCATGTGGGTCAGTGATGGACTGGTTAGCGTCTCCTAAATGAAGATGTTCTCAATTTCCTTCTATATCATCATGCATCTAAATCCTATTTTCAGAAGCGGTGTGACTTTTAAGAAAAAGTCAATGGTACTTAAATAAAGAAGTTCCTAAATAACTTGAAAAATGTGCTTGAGTTTCTAAGCATTTCAATGACATAGCTGAACCAATATTCAAAAAAATACATGTAGGTAAGACCTGAAATGTTTTTTGAAACAGTAATAGCGGGGCAATTAACATGCCCTGTTCATGTTAATTGTTGATTGATTCAATCAATCATGAAAGCAAAATGTATGTACTCCCTGCAGGGCAGATGGCATAGCTGGCTTTGATACCATTGGATACTGGTTCTTTCCAGGCTGTAATTTCTGTCTGCAATACATTTTTTTTTCCTCAGTAAAAATCTAGTGGCAGTAGATAGAGTGAAACAAAGGTATGTCTAAAGGTCCTTCTGAAATGAAAAGATCTTTAAGTGGTGCTTTGGATTTTCTGAATATCCAAACAAAACAGCATGAAACAATGCAAGAAAACACAAGGTGCCTTGGGGAAGTGAGGCTCAGCTGGTTTGTGGGTGCTGGTGGCTGCATCCTGGGACATGGACTCCTGCTTCACATCCATGATCTCTGCCTTGCCTGGCTCCTGGTCAGTTGAATTGGCAAGAGCAGTGTCTAGCAGGGAAAGAAGCTTTGATCAAGGACTGACCTGCACTGATCTGAGCCAAAAAAGGTAAATTGAATGCGCCTGGTCATGGATAGGGTTCAGTCTCCGGTCTGTCTTAGCCCAGGCTAATGCCCTACTAGGGCCTCTGAGGGGTCCTCCTCATGCCTCGTGATTTGCAAGCTTGTGTGGGCTTCCTTGGCAAAGTGTTGCTGAAGTTCATGCACTTTCGTGAAATATGTTGATGCAATTGAAAATGCTGCCAGCAGAGAAATCCCTCCTTGCTCTTCTAGGGAGACAGTGAATGGGAGACTACTGAGAGATATTTATTAGAATTAGTCTTATAAACCTGTCATAGTGTAATTTATACTTTCCTTTCTGTGCAGGCTACAGCTTTCCTGCTGTAAAGATTGTGAGAAGACAGAGTGGTCCCAGACTGAAAAAAACCAAAAGTGTCTGTGAAATCTTGTACTCATACGAATGCTGAGAAAGATGACTTGAAAAATACATAGCAAGAAAAATGACAGTGACTATCACACATACAAGAAATAGTCTAGTTCTTAAGAGGATATAAGCTTTGCCATATGTTAGGGAAACTTAAAAAAAAAAAAAAGAAAAAATAATGAAAAAATATTTGAAAAATTTGTTTATTTTTTTGAAAAGCAGTGACGTTTGCCATGTTGTCTGCATGGCCATCACCACATTTCCTTCCTACAGACAGATCTGTGAGACTGTAGAGGTAAAGAAAGCACTTCAAATTCTTCTTCAGTGTTTCTTTTTTCTTTTCCTTACTTCTTTATTTATTTTCTCTTTTTAATATTTTGTCCTGGTCATATACATCCATAAGGTTCAGACACTTGTTTTTGTCTGATGCATGGGGGTTTCTGTCCTTTTTCAGGTTTATTAAGATTTAGCCTCTATTCTTCATTTGAGTTCATGTCACTGTGCTGGCCATGTGGTTAACGCGTATAAAATCTGCCGTGCTGTAGTGCAGCCAAAGGAGCATTGCTCCTCACCATTTTCACCGCTTTTCAGAGTTTGTTTGTCGTTGAGGTTGAATGTGTTTTTCCATCTGCTGGAATCCCAGGGACGTTACAATGCAATATTGTTCCTGACACAGAGCAATGAATGTGATCTTTACTGTGGGAAAATTCCTCCGACAGCCGTGCTGGTTCAGAGGAGGTTTGTTGTTGATGCTCTCCTCAGTCACAGGATGTGTGTCAGGCAGCCGTGTCTGCACACAGAGAGGTGGCTGATGCTCCCTGCCATATTACTCTGTTAACCTTCTGCCGTCTCTTGACATTCTTTTTTGCTCACACCTCAGTCCGCCCTGACTCTGTCTGTCTCTTCCCTGCAGTGCACTTTGATTGCCAGGTCTCTGGCTTTTCAGCAGAGCCTGTTTCCTGAAGCTCTCCACTTCTCATGAAGATTTTATATAAAATGGTGTTGCAAATTCAAGTACATCCCTGTAGCAGGGAAAACCTTTGCTGACCTGGGAAATGAGTCCAGTGTGCTGTGTGGATTGCTGCCACACAGCAATACAGCAGTGTTTAATTTGGGTTCTCCAGTATTTGCTGGAAAGGGCTCTGTATTGCACTGCTGTAATGGCACTAGACAGTCTCTCGCATAGTACTTTCATTAGCCTGTTACTTCTCAGGCAAGACCTTTGCTGTCCATTGGGTCCTGTGAAGACCCCCTGGGTTTTGAGAAGAACAATGTATGGATACTTGGTTTAGATCCCTGTGAAAGCAAAATCAGGGATTTGAAAAAACTGGGATAGCCACGTTCGTCCTGGGATGGTGAAGGTGGGCTCCAAGCCATGCAAGGAGGCTCATGATGTGAGCATTTTTTGGGGGTAGAGTGAGTGATGGCGACTGATGAGGATGTCTGGACCCCAGCTGGGTGGACACCTGCCCCCCATTCCTCAAGCGGTCACTATTTCCTTGTCTTAGAAGCAGACTGTGTCTGGACTAGAAGTGAGGAGTAGGAGCACAGAGAGGAAGACTTGTGTAAGGCTTTGGTCATGGTTGTGTAAAAGGTAGGGACATGCCACAGGGGAGAGCTAACATCTACTACTGCAGAAGCACATCTGAGTCCTGTGTAGAGAGCACAGATTTGAAATTTGACTACCCCGCTCCTTCTGGCAGGGTCTGAAGCTTTTAAATAGAAACTGCGCTGGAACTCTTGAGAAGCTGTTCCCTAGGGGAAGGGTCTGGAGGTGGGGGATGCACTGGGAAGCTCACTGCACTCTGCTGTCAGCACTTCCTGATTAGTTATGCAAGTTACAGAAAGGCAGCTTGAGAGTTGCAGTATGGAAGTGGAAAGAGAAATGGTTTGAGTGTAGGAGGAAGTAGTGAGACTTCAAAAGGGCATAAGCCTTCTTAAGGCTCCACATGACATCTACGTGATGTAAACTCTGTGCAACAAATAAACAAGCAAACAAATAAGAGAACAAAATAGAATGTGTGAAAGATGCCTAATGAGCTCTCCATCAGCAGTGGGAAATCAGAGGCTGCACCAGATCCACCTTAGTGGGACTGTGCTTCATTTCCCTGAACTACCTTTGTGCCTTGGGACTAGCAGCTGTCATTTAAGATGCAGCATTCTGTTTTAAATTTAAGCAGCACCTTTAAATCAAGACAATTTTTTTTCAAGCTTCATTCAGAAAATACTTCAATGATCATTGAAATGAAAAAGGATGGCTTATATTTCCCATAACTGTACTCTCTTTGGAAAAATAGCTCATGCATACACTCTATTGGTGTCTAAAGACTATTTTATCCAAAGGCTGGATTCTGCCTGTTTGGAGAACAGTATGTTAGTTCTGTTAGTTCCAGCATAATGGTCTGGTATGTAGAAGTACAAAGGTGACCCAAGGCTCTATTTGCTCATGACCACAACATTTGCTGCAGTAAGAACATGCCTGGTAGTGGGAACCCTCTGACCCTGCAGTTGTGCAAAGGTGGCAGAGATGGCTGAGGGTCAGTAGTGACGTGAGCAGTTTGCTGTGTGGGGTCAGCCTGTCTTGCTGTGTACTCTTCCCCATATTCTACTCAGCCAAGTCCATTCCAAGACCTGATTGCCCACGGGCTGCTCAGGAGAGCGAGTGCCAAAAGGTGGGTTTGAGGAGCAGGGGCTCACATGGCTGCAGTGAGCAGTTCAGGAGCACATGGCAGCTGAAGGCTAGGTAGCAGTGCATGCAACTGAAGGGGATCATAAAACAGCTTTGTAGAGCTTTTAAAGATGTGGTTTAGTGAAATTTTGACGGTAAGATATACAAAAATACATTTTGTTGCTGCAGAAGCAACAAAATGATGCCACAGTGTTATTAGAAGTCTGGATCTGTCTGATTATGAAAGAAAATTAAAACAGGCGAGGTTTTAATATTCACCCTGATCTAAAATGCTGCATCTTAAGAGGATTAAAAAGTTTTGTTCATTGCCAACAGCATATTAATTCATCTGTCAATTGGAAGAAAAAACCAAAAGTGTGATTAAGATCATATTTTCTCTGGGGTCAATGGTGCCTTAAATCAAGGAAATTCAGAAACTCTCAGTTGTTTCACAACAAAGGTAAATAACCAATTTAAACAGTTGTCTGATTATTTTCAAGAAACAGTAAAAAATACTGTAATTTAAAAAAATATATAAACCGTTATTTGGTTCTGAACTATTGTCTATTCCATTTACTGTGCAATACCCCAAAGTACATTATGAAAAAGTCCTTGGTTTGGAAAATCAAAGGTTCTTATGAGCTCAGTTTTTCTTCAGAAACTTCAGAACTCCCTGACACAATCTGTTCCATTGGGCTTGATGACATAGAAATATTTAGTCATGGCATCACTGTAGACTGCAGTTGAAAGTGTTACTTCTATGCTATTAGGTCTGCAAAACTGTCCTGTTACTATTACAATTTATATTTTTTTTTAAGTTGTTAAAAGGGGAAACCAGAGACACATCCTATGGCTTACAGCTAGTATTTATTAATGTATTAAATTATTTATTATGCACTCTTAAAACTAGTTCAGTCTAAGCATTATTTCAGTCTTAATTTGGCAAAAGTCAATAATTGTTAAAGTTTTCACTGTAGAATGTTCCTCACAGAGATGTGTATTTTTTGCTTCAGTATCTCTGCATTAGGGGGAGGCACAATGTTGTGCTTTTGGAATGAGGCTTCCTGCTCCATTATTATATATAACATT
>VXBB01003356.1:949209-1135780 GCA_013399915.1 Illadopsis cleaveri | reverse complement strand
AACATTATATATAATAATATATACAATATAGAGAGTACTTATTATATTTTTTGTTATTGTTATTATTAGTATTATTGTATAAATTTGCTGACTTTATTATATGTCCTTTTGCCTCAAATGCAGTGATGGACAGAATACTTTCCTGACATGAATAGTCTTGGACAAATTATAGAAGCATAAAAAATACTCAGCTCTTAAGGCTGAGTTTCAGTTTGAGGTTAATTCCAAAGACATGCAGTAAACTTGATATTCAGATTTTAGGAAAAAGGAAGACAAAAAGAATCCAGGTATATATCCATCTGCTTTAAGTACCATTATTGAAACAAATTACGCACATTGTTGTTTGTATCCTTGTTTTCATCCAAGGATACAACAATGTGCGTAATTTATTTCAGTAAGGGATCCAAGAGATCCCTGGTGGAGACAGAAGGGTATTTTGATGGAAAGATCGAAAGGAATGGCGTATTCTGGGCCGGGAGGGGCTGCAGTCTTTGAGATGGACTTGGATACACAGATTGGATTCCCAGTGGTGGAACAAGAGGCAACAGGCAGATGCTCAAACACAAGAAATTTTGTCCAAACATGAGGAAGCATTTCTTTGCTCTGAGGGTGTTCAGACCCCAGAGAAGATTGCCCAGAGGGGCTATGGGGTCCCCATCCTTGGAGACATTCAAAACCCAGGTGGATGGAACCATGCATAACCCACCCCAGCTGGTCCTGATGGGACGGGGACTTGGACACCCTTGCAATCTGTGCTGCTGGAGGGTGACTTTGGAGAGGCTCAACACAGGATATGGAGCAAGGCAGACGAGAGGGGAGATTTTTCTGTGGGCTTGAGGAGGGAATTGGCTGCGTGTTGGGAAAGGCTGGGGGCTCTCCAAGGGGAGGGGTGGATGCTGATGCCTCAGAGCTCTGGATTGGGAAGCATGGGGCAAATGAGGGGCAGGTCTGGGTAGAGGGCTGGGATCTGAGCTTGTCTGTGGCCAGGTAGGTAGAACAAGTAGCCACCTTGTTATACCCATTTCATCCAACGTGGATTTTTGCTTGAATAAAGTTCTGTGAATGTGACAGTATTGCTTTGTTTGAACCATCCTCAGAGGGTCGCTTCACCATGGCTTTTTGCAAGGGGGCTGTCCACACTGTCACCTGGCCCTGTAGGCTTTTGCTTGATCTGGTTTTGCTTTGTGTTTACTGCTGAAAACGTAGTAGTCCATATCATAAACTAGTGAAGCACTCTGGCTTAAATTTTAATAGCAATAAAAACTGAGAAAAATTTAAAAGATTTTAGGATAAAAAGGTGCTTTAACTGCAGCTTGCTAGCCAGAAATTACCCCTTTAGAGAGCTCCTGCCCTGGAGACATCTGGCTCTGTAACAGTACACGTAATTCTGGTGCACTTTGCAGCAGAGCTGAACTGTGACTGGCTATTCCAGTAAGACATTCCAGTAACTTTCTGGCTTCCACAGTGAACATGCAGCGTTGTGTCTGCCCACTGTCTGAGCCAGGGTGGGCCCTTGCCAAAAGACACATAAAGGACATTTCAGCAAGGAGTTTTTAAAAATATTTAATCTTAAGTCACAGGAAAATAAAAGTTTTTGGCATTTCTTTGAGTGGTGGTTATCTAACTGTGTTTAAACTGATGTTAATTCGAGATAGTAAATGACGATGAAAAGTCCACAAAGGATTAGTTTTCTGAAATACAAATTCACATATGTGTTGCTTTCAGTTCCATCTGTAGTGCAGGGATAAAATAGAACTGAGTGAACTATTTTTTTTCATAGACTACGTTGTATAAAAATAATTGCTCTGATAAGAAGCAATTATTTCATTAAAAAACCCCAGTATTCCAGAAGACTCTTAATTCTTTCTGCACAGACATAAGGAACATAATTGGAATAAGGGACATGTTAAACACATGATTAAAACACAGTGGTACTTCCCACTAAGGTCTTTTCTGTGGGACCTGATTCTGCGTGCCAGGGGAGTCTGTATGTGTCTGGCTGGACACTTGATAATACATAGCTTTTTCTTACTCAAGTAACTAACCCTTTGCTTTTCCCTATCTGTAGTGTGTTGTATCAATTTCAGTCAAATGCATTGTTATCAACAAAAATAATGAAGCCTGTAAGTTTTGTTTGTACCAGTTTATAAGGAGATACGAAGGTTGAGGTCAGAGAAGGTGCCATACTGGACTGCATTCATCCAGTGTACAGTTTCAGCTGTGATGTTTGGTGTGAGGTAAATGCACAATAATCTGTGTTTTATTTTGGAATACATTTTCTTGAGAATTTTTGTTTAAAAAGATTTTCCGAAGATGTGATTCTCATGCTGTTTGGCTGAAGTTTAAGGGACTCACAAGCCTCTGCCCTTGGGGTGCCCACAGGGGCAGCCTTAACCCACTGAATACAGGGGGCGAGTCAGTCCTTGTGCTTGAGTTCATGCTTTGGCCAATCACCAAACCATCTTATGTGAAGGATGGGTGGTATCAAACAGTACTTGCTATAGTGTAAACTAAGCGTACACTAAGCCAGAGGCTCAAGTGGGTGAATAACACTGACAACAAACAGCACTAAGGAAAGCTGGTGGCTATCTAAAGGCTGATGGGTTTCAGGAAGCATCAAGGACGGATATTTGGAGGCAATCTCCCCGCCCTGCAGGCTAAGCAGAGCCATATGCTCCTGCTTTGCTGCAAGGTGAAGCTCTTCAGGCTGGTTTGATAACTGATTAGGTGGCATTAAGTAAACAAATCAGGTATATAGGAAGGGCCACAAACACTTTTACTTTAAGAAAATAATGCATGTCCATGCTTAAATTTGTTAGGAGGTAGCATGTCTCGGCAGGGAAGGCTCTGGTGAAGTGATGCCTGCTGGTTTTATCAACTTGTATCTGCAGGCTGTGCTCAGCATGACCTTCCTGCCTGGGCTGATGAAGTTGATAAACTCAGTGTGCCACTTGGTACTGGACACAAGCCCTTGAATCTTTCATGGCATTGAAGGAAGAGAAGTGTCACAGTGCTTTGAAGTATCAGGAGATCTTTGCAGGTGCAGGAGACAAAAGGGTGTCTCTCTCAGCTGAACAGCTGCTCTTCAGATGACCTATCTGGGACCTGTTCAGGAGGAACACCCAAAGAAGAGGCCACAGTTTAAAGCAGGTTCGGAGTGCAGGGATCTACATTTTCCTCCTTGAATTATGGGGGCTCTGACATTAGCATAGCCATCTCCTTTTCTAGTGGTTCCCCTAAAACTCACAGACACACAGGAGGCACGTCTGTGTAGATGTCTGCACCTGAGCTGCTCAAACATTACTCTGTGTGTGTTCTCTCTGTAGTCAATGGAGAGAAATGGGCACTGGTGAAGTTGACAGCTGCTGAGCTGAGAACAAAACTAATTTAGAAAATCAGTGCTCTCTAACAGTGCTGACCAGGACTTTCTTGGGATGAATGTTGTGGAGATTGGAAGCTGTAACCTCTATGTCTCCTCTCTCCTGTTATGCCACAAAAGACAGCAGCTCTAAGGGTTCCACCACTCCAAGGTGATACCAGCACCTTGGCAGTGTGGTCTGCTCAGAGGGAGGCCCACTATTAGTACCAGAGTTCTGAGAAACTTGAGTATTGTAATGTCTGACTTGTCATTAAATTGCCAATGCCACTTACCTGTCTTGCCAGTCTTGAGTCATGATTCTGTATGGTGTTCATTCACTGACCATCTCCAGGAAGAAGCAATAAGCTGTGGTTGCTGATACTTCGTTGTGCTTTGGCAGCACCGTGGGGTGCTGTGAGAGGAACCCTGTGAGCCAGTTAGTGCCATGAGCTCCTAGTAAAGGTCTGCTCTGTGTCCTAAGATGAGTTTCCACTTGGAGTTAAGACTTGGGAGTCTGTGCATTTTTCCTTTATGCCTGGTGCCAAGTGAGGAGGCTGCTGGTACAGTTCACTGTAATGAGGAGGGCAGATGCCACCACCCTTTCCAATCCTATTTTCCTCTAATTGTCTACATAAGGTTTCTATTACCAGGACTAAAAGCCTGACAGTTTTTCTAGTGCTTTGCTCAGGAGAGCTTTTCCAGGGTGTCTATCAAGTCTAAGAGCCTTCTCCTAAAAGCCAGTAATACAATGCCTAAGTGCATTGCTGGGGCTTTTTCTTCATCATACATTTGTTCCTCAGGCTGGCACTTACCCACGTAATTCTTTTTTAGAACTTGCAGAACGTTGCTTTTCCAGGAGGGGTTTTATTCTTCTGGTGTTCAGTGTTCAGCAAGTGAGGGTGCTGTGCCCAGGCGTTGTGGCTGGAGCCTGCAGTCGGAGGCTGATGGACAGACGCGAGTGCAGCTGCAACCTAACACCGGTCACAGTGCAGGATCGGGAGGGTCTCCGGCTTTGCTTGTTTCACTGACTCACAGAAGCAATTCTTTGTCGAGAGAAGCTATGATAATCAAGCTATCCAAGCATTTACTAGTTTTGTGGTTAATCTTTTTTATTCTGAGAAAAGAATTTTAGACTTTCAGTCTGAGGCTGGCACTGAATCGAAGTAGAGTGGAACCCCTGGAGTGAGAGACTGGGACATCACCAAAGTGCTGTATCTTGGGAAAACTGAAATCCTTAAATGTGCAGTGCCACTAGTCAAACAGCTTCCAGTGGACTTGGTTTCCCCACTGACTCTGCAATTTATGTGTTATATTTATGACTGCAGTATCAGCTCATTCACTGTTATGCACAGGAGTATCCAAATAGGAAAATAGAAATAAAATTCACAATTGAATTTTTTCCCATGGCTATATTATAGATTCCTGTATATGTACTAGAAAGTATGCTCACCACAGCCCTCACCCATCCAACAGGGATGTGATTACCTTGTTTTGTGGGTATGCCCTTGTAGGCTTAGAAGTCAATTTTTCCTGTATTTATAGTGAAATCATGGCTATTTGTAATGTTGGATTGAATGTTCATACTGTGTTTACTCAGGCTGAGAAGTAATCTAAATTTGATCTTCCTCTCTCAGCAATCAAACTTTCTGCTAATCATGAAGATTTGACATTAGATCAGACATTATTAGTGCAGATTTTAATGCAATGTTGGCAATACTTGCTGCTCCTCTAAGTCTCTCTGACTCATTTTTATACATATAAATTGGATATTTGTGTTTATATGGGGCACACATGTTCCCTCTGATGCCAGTTTGCAAGTGGTTTATTATGAGTTGGCCTTAATCCTAATTTTTGATCCCTCAGAGTCACATAAAAATCAAGACAGTTTGTTTATAATCCCTTTTTTTAATTTGTTATCCACCCCTGTTTGCTCTGACATTAGAAACTTTCATGTCTACCTCATGTGCAGGCCTGTGGCATAGGTCCTTGGAAATGACCTGAAATTAGGATACAAATAAAAAACCCCAGAAAACTCAAAATATTTCAAGTATTTCCCTCAATGTAGAAAATAAATACCTTGTTTTTCTTCTAATATTTTATTCTTTTAGAAAGCTATCTAAGTAGCAGGTGATTTAAATTAATTTAACAAATAACACTGAAGATTTATGTGCGTCTTTTGTTTCTAAGTACTCTTTGGATCATACTGAAAGGTAGTGTGTTCTGCTGGAACGTTTTTCAGATACTGTAGTGGCCCCATTTCATCACACAGTTGCATGCATTTGGGACCAAAACCTGTTCTTAGAATTTAACAAGCATTAAACATCCTCTGGCGAGCCATGGGTTGAAAAAATAACATATTTCATTTGGGTCTGATATATCATTTGCACACTGGGAGTAGATTATCACAGTGTTGGTAACTAAGATATTTGTGGGTAAAGAGTTCTGTGTTTAAAAGGAAACCAACCAAACTGAAAACCAAACCAACCAAACTGAAACAAAAAAGAGGTGAATCACCATCCTAATCTTTTGACAATACTATACAAAAAGTGAGCTGTACTCTGCTACTTGCAAAATAATTTTTGCCTTTTTTACCAGTCTCACCCTGAATGATGTAAGGGAATTTGTTGAAATTTGAAGAATTGTTCAGTATCCTCTGCTGTAGGGAATGGGAATACCATTCTGTTCTGTTACTGCCTGATACTAGGTGCCAGATATGCAAAGAAATCTAGCTAGACACCTGCCCATGATCCACGATCTCAGTTGTACTCTAGAATTAGGTGCTTAAGATGGGCTAATATATTTTCTTTTTTTTCTTTCTCATATGCATGTATGTATATATGAATATTCTTATATCCTTTACAAACAGTTTTCTGTGTGTAATACTCTATCATTTCATAACTGCTGGAACTTCACATCCATTAGATATGCCTCAGATGGCTGGGTGGCCTGGGAGAAACAAAACACAGAGAAGATCCTCTTTTAATGGCTGAGCATGTGCTGGGAGCTGCCTCTTACTGCCCCTGGTGAATGGCTTGCAGTAACCATGTACAGAGCTGTGGTGAAGCTAAGATCTTCGGTAAAAGACATGTTGAAAGGCATGACACTAATGTAATAATTGATTATTACGGTTCATTGTGTCCCTTTCCTGAAAAGCAGTCTGTCTTTTGAACTTCATTTCTCAGGTAAGGACCAATGCAGACATAAAAATATTTTTTGGTGGCAAAAGGTACTTGTTCTTCAGTCTGCCTTGTTATTTGTGTGTGTATGCATGTATATGTTTACTCATGAATTTTTCTAGGCATTAATTGCCTAAAAATTGTGAAGAAAAAGAATTTTTACATGAAATGGGATTGCATAAATGTGATGTGGACTGCACAGAAATATTTTTAAAAATCAGCACAAGAACAAATAATAATAAAAAGGAAAAAAAAAATCCCTGCAGTTTGTGAATCAGTCTGGTACAAAATCTTTTGTTTATGTTGAACAGGACAAAGATCTTAAATTCTTTTCTGCCAGCAGTCTCCTTCCTTTCTGTGCCAACATAACAAGGGAACGGTATGTTGCAAAGAGAGAATGCGGGTGGAAAACCTCAAACAAAATGTGATAAGACCAGGGTATGAGGAGTACACTGAGGACTTCAGACAGCTCAGATGTTCAAAGATGTTTTCCACTGTCTGGCTAGCCAGTTCTTTTGTCTCCCTGTCTCGGCTGCCTGGTGTGGTCCTGGGTCAGCCTGCTTTACTCCCTGAGCTGCTCCTGGTTGTCCTGTGCAGCTCCATGTGGAAACTTGCTGGTATTTGCACAAATGTAGCACTTGAGACATTTCATTCCAGTGGGACATACCTTTCTTGGCTCGACTTGGCTCTGAATGCTCTCTAGTCCAAGCTGGCAGACACCACTGGACCTGTGCCCTGCTGCCAGCTTTCCTGCTGGGAAGGGCTTGTCAGGGCTGTCCTCCATCCCAGCTGGCCAAAGTCCCTCTCCCTGTTGCCACGGCTGCAAAGTTGCTATTTCTGGGACACTGGCTTCATTTAGTGATGGAGGTATTGGAAAACACCTCTGCCCTGGGGACTTGATGGTACAGCATCAGTGCAGGGTATTTGTTTTGGTTGCTTGGGGGGTTGTTTGTACCTTAAATACATGCCCCTGTGAGATGAGAAGCTGAAGCTGTTGCACCACACTGGATGACATTGGTGTAATCATGATGTCAACTTTTTCACCAGAAATGTTTATTAAAGATAATTGGAGTCAGCAAAGTTGAGCAAATCATAAAGCCAGAGAGCTGCAGGTCTGTAATATGTGCTGCTGTATGATTTCATTTTTTTCTGGAGCGTTAAAAACTACCTTGCAGTATTTTGTGGGTACCATTTTAATGGATAATCGGTGCAGCACCTTTTGCTAGAGCTGACAACACCTACAGAAGCTGGAGACTGTCACAGTGTGGGTTGCTGGGGGTCTCACTGCATTTTTAGGAGGGAGCTAACTAACATTACTACAGACAAAATAAATTCCTTTTGGAGGCCACTGAATGGTGTGGACTGATTGCAGAGTCACTCAGAGGTTTCCAATAGCACATTAAATGGATTAAGTTTTTCAATGTCTTAAAAAATCAGTTTTCAGGCATTAAAAAGCTTACAGAACAGGTGACCTTGGTAAGGAAAGGCAAGTTTAACTAATGTAGTAAAAATTCTTACCTACCTTTGAGGCTCATTGAGATTATCCTGTACTTCCCCTCCAGAGACTTGAAGGTGTGGGACCTGTTCCCTTGCCCTGGGGAGGACACAGGTGAGAATTTCCTTGTCAAGGTGAGCTGCTCAGGGCAGTAGGAGAGGAGAACCTCACAGGTGGGATGGACTCATTTCCTGCTTCCAGAGTTTCTCCTGTGGAAGAGGTTAAATGCGAAACGAAATGTCTTTCCAGTAGCAAAAGAGAATAAAGATTTATGCTTTAGTGGATCAGCATAAGGCACGTGTACAAAGCTGCCTCTGTTGGTAGCTCAGATTTCCTGCTTGCACTGTTTTTATAGAAAGAAATTACTCTAAAGCAGAAATTTACATCTGTATAAAAAATTTAATGTTTCATTATCCAGCTTCATTATTAAAACTCAAACTATGCTTTAGGGCCTAGACACATGTCCTTACAAAACAAAGTGAAATATGACTATTATTTTTCTTCAGTGATTAAGTAATAAAGAGTATCTGCTCCAAGAGTGTCAGTGGTTGAGAAGCATATCCCTTTCTCTGGAAAATGTGAATGTACAGGAGACAGCTTTGCATAGCATATATTATTGCTGATTTAAATATTTCATGCTGGTTTGTGGCAGGATGTATGGAAGTACATTGTAAATTAATCTAATACTTGAACAGTGTCTTGTGCACATTGTAGGCAAATCACAGAAATGCTGGCTGGACATTTCCTTCAACATTTTCTGTACACTAATTACATTATCTTCACTGCTGCATAAGACAGAAAAACCATTTGTTGACCTTTCTTTGTAGAATAAATCAATAGCAGCATTCAGCATTGGAAAGAGAAATATGTTACTCTGCTAGCAAACTGAAAAGTTATGGTCTTAAAAGAGCAGTAGATTGGAAACAGATTTTGACACTTTCTCAAAGTCATTTGACAAAATGTTTTAGGCAAATTTGAAAGAATTTCAGAGAAAGTTCTCCAATGGCCTGTGGTGGGTCACCTTTCCCACAAGGCAAAGTACTGACCTGCCAAGCCTAAGGCTAATGAAAGAGATTATTATGAAATCCTTCCAGAGATACTGCATGGGTTGTTTGGGCTTTTCAACTACCTATATGCGTCAGTGTAACAGGAACTTGGCAGAGGGCCTGGGGTCTGACACTTTCAAGGATGTCGTTGGAAAAGCCCTGAGGTTTTGTCTCTTCCTTGGAAACAATGCTGTGGAAAGGTCAGATCTGCTCATCAGAGCAGAACTTATTCTTCAGTCATTGCATGAGTGCACTTGGGATTTTGTTCCAGAGACCTGTGTTTAAAGATGCTTGGAAGCTTACAGATGTATAATAGACACATTTCTTTTGTGAACTTGCCCCAGTTGCTGGAAAGTCCAGTTACTGGAAAATCCAGCCAGAACGTAGTTTGTTTGATGCACTGAAGCTTCTTATCAATCTGTTTTGACTGAAGGAGATGTTAACTGCTCCAAATAGTCAAAATAACTAATTCAGTTCTGGGAACAGCCAAGCTACAGTCCTTGTCAGAGATTTTGTGCCACTGTCGTGGTCAAAACCAATTTGGACGTGGCTTCTTGGTGCTGTGCATCCATGCACATGATTGCAAAAATCATGACAATTGAACAGCCAGGCTATTAATTCAGGTGCTTAAGTACAGATTTGAGGACATCTGGTTAATTTAAGACATCTGTGGACTGATTTGAGTCACTGTGATTATGAGCACCGATGTCCTGTCTGCTGACAGAGACTAAAATCTGCCTGTTACAAAGTGTGTTGTGAGATATCTCACCCCAGAATATGGCCTCTCTCATGACTTTCTTCCAGCAATGAAATACAGGTAAATGTTGCCATGAGCTTAGCGGCCCTAATTATTCTTATGGTGTGCACAGAACACAAAGTGACTGTTTGATGTGTGAAATAGAAAACAGGGAAACAGCTGAAGAGCATTTTGTGCCAACAGATGTTACCAGGAGAGTAGCTTGGTGTGCCTTGTAGGTGCCCCCCACTGCTGTGGGAAACACAAGATCAGGCTCTATACATCCTCTTGCCCTCTTTACTGTCTCCCAGCACAGGGCTGTTGAGAGACCATAAGGATGTTTGTGGGTAAATACACTCTGTGAGCTTGGGACCATGTTCCCCATCCACAGGACCAGAGGGACTGGCCTGGTAGTGAACTGCTGTGGCTCTGAACCCCGTATGTTGCTTTCCAGTCTGTCCTTCAGGCTGAAGTGCTCCCAGCCAGCACCTCCCCACTTCCCTAATGATTTCAGCATGGTGAGCTCCTCAGGTGGCAGGTGCTGCCAGCCTTGAGAAGTACTTGTTTTTGTGGCCTGCTGGTCATGGTGGCATTAGGTATTCTGCAAACAGCACAAACCTCCCCTGACATGCAGAGCAGTAGGAGTATTTGGGAATGGTTAACCCACAAAAACTGAGAAATGGGAGGAGGAATGGTTGCTTGCCTTTAAGTGCTTCCCTTAATGGACCTGCATCCATGTCCATTCTCCTCGTCCACCAGCAGTACTTTTCAGTGTCTGACATCGTGGGAACTGCATGTACGTGTTCAGTGAGACTTTGCAGAAATGTTCTTGGTTTTGCCCCCTCTGGACGTCCATTCTGTGAATGGCCCCCAATGTCTGGTAGCTTCCAGCCATCAGCTTCCTGCTTGGCTGCTCTCACCAGCACGACACAAGCAACTCCTTTTGTCTGTGAGAGGATCGAAGGAGTGAGCTTAGGGCTTTGTTTCTGTGTTTGAGCATTTTTCAGTTACTAAATGTCAGGAAAAAAATAAGCTCAGTGCACTAAAAAATGCACTTGCAGATGCACACTAGATCTAGTTGGTTTTGAAGAATAAAGAAAAATTAAGGACAATATTTCTTTGGTTGCTAGGATGTCTTTTTATCATCAAATTCAGTGTGCTTTGGGGTTTTTATTTTTATTTAGATGTGTGACTCATTTATTGTGGTTAGACCATTGTTACGGTGTATTCTGGTGATAAATTTAAGTAACTGAGACAACTGGCTAACACTTTGATGTGAAAATTAGGTCTGGAGCGTAGACTGGCCTAGGAGTTTAGTATTTCTTTGAGGGAAAAATAATAAAGAGAGTTAGTGATAGAAATTTGGGGTTAATCTTTACTGAAAATGCTGTAAGTGGCATTTACTAGGATATTTGTCCCTGAAATTTATCCTGTTCGCACAGACACCTTGCATCTTGTGCAGCTGAGAAAAGGAGCATAAATTCAAGGCAGATATTTTCCCTGCTAGCATTACAGTCTCGAGTGGGAGCTTTAGCATCACAGAGGGAAATACATGTCTGGCTCTTTGTCCTCTGCTTTTTGTGACAAAGGAATTCCCATCTGAATCGCTGTGCTCTGTCCAAGCCCCCTGCGAGCCTCTGGGTTACAGCAGTCAGTCTTTGCAGTGTCCTGACGTCATCCCGTGTGTGCATAAGCTCCGCTATTGTCTTACGGCGAGCAGGGCTGGGGATTGCAGTATCTGGTGCCCGATACCTCTTTCTGCCTGCCGGTATCACAGAAAGGACGCCGGCCTGCCCTTATCATTCGGATTTAAAACAGAAGCTCCTGTTTTTTGCTTCCTGAAGAAGGACCGTCGCTGCGGCTGCAAGGAAAAGCTGCCTGCCGTGTTGGGCAGAGCGAGGAGAGGAGGAGAGAGGAGAATCTGGCAGCTTGGGTAGCTGGACTGCATTGTCTGGCTTCATGACCCCTGCTGTGTAGCAGTCTCATCCCTTCTCTCATACACTCCCTCTGTCTTCCACTCTTTTTTCTTCTTTCCTTTTTAAAATAGCAGCATCTGGGGCGAGCCATGTTTGGCACTGAATCGTCATGTAAGTAAATGCATCCCATTTATATCCTTTTTCTGTTGAGAACAGGGCTTGTTTTACCCTTGCTGTACCCGCCGCACTTGCATTCTCTTTGCTGTACGTAGGTCGTTGGCTAAAAGCTCTGGTCCTTGCCCGTTTATGAAGGGATGAAAGATGCTGGAGGGGAAGCATCTACCTCCTGACTGTGGGTGCATCCTCGATGCAAGCAGCAAGGCAGCGTAGGGCTGTCAGCGCTGCTGAATTCAGGCCACTGGAAGATTGGGGGGAAAAGGCAGTTTTGCTTGAATGTGTCAGTTGATAAGATCGCATCTGTCAGTGATCAGGAGCTGCAAATATTCTAATGAATGCACTACTCAGATGGTACATTTGGGGACTGAGAATGCTGCAGTATTAGACGGGCAAGAGCTGGGGGAAAGTGATTTAACCAGCAGGAAAAGACTGCTATGTCATGTCTATCTCATTTACTTCATTTTTGTTTCTGGGAAAAAGGAGGCTTCTCTGCAATCGCCCCCTCTCCTGTGACTGCAGAATCCGCAATTAAATTAGGTGGAATTCTAAATATGAGGTTAAAAATGCAAAATAAAAGGATTATTTATTTTTTTTCTTCCTCATCTTTGTGCTGGAAAATCCTAACTGAGGCAGTCTGCTGTATAATAGCAGTGCAGATGCATGTCATTGAAAGCAAGCCAGTTTTGCTTCAATGGAAACAACAATTACCTACCTGGCAAATCTGGCTGCAGAGGAAGGCTGGGAGGTTTATGTATAAATAATGTTGCTGGTGACAGTGTGGCTGTGTGGGGACCAGTCTGATCCAGTGATTATTGGGTGACCGAAAAATGGAAAACAGTTCACGCTGTGTTTTGTGCACAAAGCAATACTGTGTGTTGAAAACATGTCTCATTTGGATATGAAGCGATGGCTTTTGTAGAGCATTGTCACATCCAGTGTGGTATAATGTCTCCCCACTTCTAGGCTGGGACCTGTTCTGTGGCTCATCTCTTCCTAGGAAGTGATAAGAGCACTGGAATACCTTATGGTATGCCTTCCTGGCTGTTGAGCCTCTTGCCCCCAAAGGGTTAATTGATCCTGTGGCCAGGCTCTGGCGGCTCCCCCCTCCTCTGCCACAACACCCAGTCAAGGTCAGACAGCATAAAAGCAGAATTTGCCTTTAGATTTCTTTTGTTTAGGGACGCATTTTTCATGCACAGTTGTAAACACGTCTGCAGCTCTGGGTCATCAGAGCATGAACAGAGATGCCAAATGTTGTAGCTGCATCTGTTTTGCCCTGGCAGATCTGTGAGCCCCAGCGTCTGTGTCCATGGGCTCTGCTTCTGCAAAATGGACATGAACAGGCTTTGAGATAAAATCTTTGCCCTACCTGCCCTCTTGCAGAAATAGTACACACTCAGATTGTTCAGTCTTGTTCATTTTCGTGGTCCTTTTTTGGTTTATGAAGTGCATTGGCTAAAGTCACAGAGGTTGTGCACCAGCAGCTGTGGCTGCTTCTGCTTCTATGGTTCCCACAATTTAGAAAAGGGCAATGGGGAGCTTCCATAACAGCCACTACCTGTTTCCCAGAAGGGTCTAGAAACATTTCTTGCTTTTAAAAATGGGATTAAACAGAACATGGGTCAATGCCATCGATTCGAGCAGAGGCTAGATCAGTGAACTCTCTGGCCAGGTGAAGAGGAAGGCAGAAAGTGTGCTGCCCAACTGCCCAGTGCCTCTGCTCGGGACTGAACCCCCCACCCAAGAGCTCCTGTTCAGGCTGGACAGGCTGTCCCATTGCCTACTGCTGCCAGGTGCTGGCAGGTGGGACGAGAGCAGGGTCACTGGTGCTGCCCCACTGGCTGCTGACCCAGCCTTTGCAGGTCAGTGCCTGGGTAACCAGCCCTGCCCTCACCACTGCTGGAGGAACAGTGGCTTTGCTTTCAAAGAAAGAAGGTAGTATCAAAATTACTTCAATCAAAATGCTAAGAGGTTTTTCATCTTCCCTCTCCTCTTGTCTTCTTTGTATTTCCAGGCTGTCAAATGATAATGGTGCTACTAATTGTTAATGTTTCTGTCTGGCTAGAATGTCAAATGAGATAAAATAAAAAGGAGTCAGCATTATTTGGACATTGGAAATATGACAGAAGCCATTGCTGCTGCTGCTGCTGTCCAAAAAGCATGAAATGAGCAGATTACAGTTTTTTTAATCCTGCTGTTTACACTTGGTATTTAGGATTTTATTTCTCTCTGCTCTGATTAAAAAGCCAAGAAAAATGCTCAGAAGCAAATACTGGTTTAGAACCTTTAGTTTCACTCAGTATCAAAATAGTTTACATGTCAAAACAATTATCCTTTGGCAATTGTGGTGGTTTGGGTTTTTTTTTTTGCTTTTAGCAGCAGTTGGAGAGGCAGTAAAAGATAGTCTGAGAGTCTTTGTAGGAACTGGCATCTGCTTATCACCTCCTGAGTGCAGGGAAAGACAAACAGCCAGGGACAGTAGCCCATAAAGGGGGATAAGGCAGCAGGCAATGCACAAACAGCTCAGCAGCTCCCAGTGCATGATGAGCAAGGACAGAGTGTGGAAAGCAAAAACCCCAAGTAGTGTCCATGCAAGGGCACAGTGGGAGGGTAGAGTAGTTGCCATAGGGTCATGGTCACTATTTTCCATTGGTCACGTGTCCTTTCTGTAATCCCCACAGGAAACATATGTGCCAGAGACACTTCATTTTCAGTTTTTTGTGCTGATCCACTGTCAGGTGCACTGCCAGAGTGGTGTGGGGAGCTGTGTGCATGGGGGGGGCAGCTTTCCATTCCATGTCACCACTCCTGCTGACCTGAAAGATTTGTCTGCTCACCATAATCATTTCACATTCTGTAGGAGGTAATCTGGTTTGATAAAAATTGAGAATTAAGTCTTTTTTAAGGTGAAATGGTGTTATAGGGCTGCACCAAAGCAGAGAAGTGGTGGGCTTCTCTGAACAAGTGACAAGGTGATCCCCACAAATAGAACACCCTCATCTCAGGGAGAAGAGCCTAGCAGAAATAACCAGCAAGCATTCCTTGTCTAACTAGGAATACTGTCAGTTGCAGGCCTCTAGGAGAGACAACAGAGGCACAAATTAAACTGAATAGTGAGAGCAACCACAGTCAGTGGGGCTTACCAGTGCTGGGAGAGGTCAGGGGAATGGAGCTCCATCACATCTCACTGTGTATTGGTAAGGAATGGGACAGGATGCAATTTACAGCCTGTAAAGCAACTAAAGAGGCACAGACAGCCATTTCATGCATGTCTGAGAATATGCACAGCATGTGCTTCAGCTACCCAGAGAAACTCAGTAGGAAGCTGCAAGGAAGGGAATCACACACACATGTCCATGGTGCTTGCCCCAGTGCTGTTACAAGGCCCCAGATGTGTGCTGTGAAAGTCCCAGGTGATGTTCTCACTACTGCTGCATTTCTTCATTCCAGTTATTTTTAACCTAGCAGCAGTACTAAACTGTGAGGGTTATTGGGGGGGTTGTCTGGGAAATGCTCTTCCAGCCTGGGCTGTTTGGGAGACGTTCGTGGTGGTCCCTGTCTGGTAGATCAGCAGCTGCACTCTGGAAAGCAGAAGGACTCTGAAACAAAGGAGAGCTGACCAAAGGGCCAGAGAAATACAAAACCAAAGGGCAAGTGGAAGTTTCCTCTGCTGCAAGGTTAATGCTAGAAGGCTGCTCTCTATGGGGAGGCTGAGGACTGCTGTGGGCAATGGGAAACCTTGCTCACTTAAATGTGCCAGGAAAAGCTTCTGTGCTTGTGCCGGGCTCACTGTACTGTCTTCTGCTCTGTCTGTTCAGGATGTGCTTTTGTTCCTAGGCACTTTTTTCTCCAAACTTTCTTCCAGCCAAAATGCAACAAATGGGAACGGTTACACCAAGATAAGTGATTTTATGGCATCAGAGACGTAAGTAGTCTTATAACCCTGTGCAAAACAGCAGCCGCCAGCAGTTGAGAAGTGGGAGATCTTGGCATCAGACATGGAGATGAAGGACAATCTGATTGGCATGGATGCTGCCATCCTGGGTGATGTGCCTGCCTCCTCTGTTCCCAGCACTAGTACTCATCTCAGTTGTGGCAGGACCAACCAAAACCTGATCACTCCTGCAGGTAGTTGGTTTTGAGCATATTGGCTCTCCAGGCTTGTTCATGGGATGGTTAGATGAGCAGCGGCGCAAGGAAGGGTGGGACATGGCTGTTGAAATTCTTGTGGGTTAGCAGCCTTGGTGAGACTGGGCTCCACTGTACCAGCAGATGACCAAAATGATCCTTTTTCAAGCATAAATAGCACACTGCCATCCTAAAAGGCCAAGAGCAGTTAAGTACAGCCCCAGTTCCTCAGTGATGTTACACTGGTTTCTCAGGCAACAGTATGCCAAAGAGGGGTTATGGAAAGTACCAGAAGTTGTAACTTCAAACCATTATATGTGTGTATGTAGCTGCTGAGGTTCCTGTTGTTCCCCATAGAGTCAGGACCATTGAAAATACTGCAGAACCAGGTCAAAGAGAGGCTTAGTTACACCATTGTCAAATGCCAGAATAAACCTGGGTTATGGAAGGGGTTGAGGTTGTAGGAGCTGTAATAACTTGACAAATTCATCAGTGAAGCTTCAAGATACTTGGAGAGAAAATGTAGTCTCACATCCCACTTACAGTAGATTTTGAGGATTGACTGCATGCTAGTAGTGTTACTTTCTAAATTAATGTATTTTTAAAAAACACAAACCTGATATAAGAGAGAGTCCTCTAAACTCCTTTGGGTGTAACACTTTGTTAGCCTGAGATATGGTCTCCCAAGGCGTGACTGCATGCTCAGGAGGTCAGGGGCTTGAAGCCCAGCCCTCCTACTCAGGCAGCACCAATGGCAATTTGAACTCACTGTGTTGAGCTGTTCACGAGGAGGCAGCTGTTGTGAGAGTTTAAGTGCGCCTTACCCTTTCTTTGTCCGAAAACAAAAAGTGAACTGAGATATCTCACAGGCTGGATATGACTCATGAATTTGAGTGTCTTTGGTGGTTTGTGTCTTGCTGCCCTAGAACACCTTTCCTCTCTCACTGGTTTAGAAGTTGCAAGGATGTGATGTAAAGTTACTGAATACAGTGGTAGTCTCCCAGGTAGCTGTGTCCACCACACAGCTTCTGGAATGAGGAAGAAATCTGAAGGTACATGAAGGGAATTTGACAAGCTTTTCTTCAGCTTGTCCAATTTTTTGGTCCTCGCCCTTAGCTAAAAACATGAGCTATAGTTAGTGGAGGAGTCTTTGATTGATCAATGGTGACAAAAGGCCTCTCAGATTTAAGACAAAAATAATAGAATAGTTTAGATTTGAAGGGACCAGCACCTCCTTCAAAGCAGGACAAATCTCTAAGTTAGAGCCAGTGATAGATACGAGCTCAATCAATCAGCATGTTTGCAAAATGGTGTGAGATCAAAACAAGCTTCAGCTTTGACCGGTGTAATTTACAGAACCAGAAATAGGGAAAGATCTTTATGACCAAGGACATCTGAAAGATTATTAGAGTCCCTCTGGGCTGTGTGACCCAGATAGGTAGAACAGTACATGCAGAAGACTCTGTCATGTTATTTGAGCTGGGGTAGAAGCAGTAGTGTTTCTTGTAATTTGGGGATAATTAATAGGTATGCCTAGCAAAAAAATTTATTCACAGAACAATCTAAGCCATTTCTTTTCATCTGAGCCAAAATGCCCTGCTTGATCCCTGAAACACCAAGAAAAGGTCTGTGAAGTGCTATGAGAAAAGCATGTGGAATACAGAGAGACAGAGTATTCCAGATTTTCTAGATTAATGTATTTCTTTCCCTTTCGGTGAAAATCACTTTGATATGACATCACTGTTTACACCCTTTCATATGAAGGTCACTGTGTATAATACAAAATTAAAGGATCTTAAAAATGACAATATGTTCCCTATTGAAAAGGATAAGATGTGATATTAAGCAAATAAGCTGGACAACTACAAAGAGAAACATTACCCACAATCTGATGGAGCTCAGTGAAAAATTGGCTGACTTCGGTGTGTTTGGTCAAGGTGAAACTTACACTGTGAGATCAACTTAAGATGCCTAGAAAATGGGAATGGAAGAGAACCTATATTCTGCCTAGACAAAGAAATGTGCTGTTGCTTCCCAGAATTACATGGACGGTATTTTAGAACTTCTTAGGGGTCTCAAAAATTTCATTTGGAAATGGTATCTTGAGGTGTTTTGATCAGTACAGGAGAAGGGAAATTCTTGTGAAAATTCAGGGCAGTGATACAAAATGGAAGTATGATATTTCTGACCTCCTTTGAGAAATAGAGTGGCTGGGAAGGTCTCCCTCCGTGCATGCTTTGAGAGACGCTCAGCAGACCTTTAAAACGTGCTAGGTCATGTTTCAGCCTAGAGCCGGAGCCTAAGGTGAAAGTGACACAAAGTCGGTGAGCTTGTCAGAGAAAATATATAGCTATACTGGGGGCTTTCCACATTTGTATAGCCTTAGATAGCTTTTTTTAAAGGTTTGAGTGAGCAGGGAAGAAGGATGAGAGAGAGTAAGAATGAGCTCTAGAAGAAAGTGCCTTTACTCAAAAGGTCTGTAGCCTAAAAAGCCATGAGGAGGTTTTGAAGATGCCCAGTGGAAAGATTATCTGTCTCCCTTAACCTCTCCTGTTTACCATGCCACTCATTAGCCCAGTGATTTTGCTGTTTGCAGTGATGATTTCATATATGTCGTCACTCCAGCAAATGCCAGCTTTCATGTTACCACTAGGAGCAAGTCTTGGAAAGCTGTTGTGTATTTGGATTTCCTGCTGCACTCTCTTGAGTGTGGAAGTACCCATATGATAGTACATGAAGAAGTTTTAAGAGGATATAGTCTTGACGTTGGTGAGCTGTGGTTGTGCAAGTTAAAGGAAAATGTACTCAATTACATATTTTAGAAGTTCCTGGATGTGAGTAGAAAAAGACCAGGTATTCTTTTACTTCATGTGTTAAATGCATTTTTTTTACAATGAAATAAGGGATTCTGTGATGAGGACACCACTAGAAAGCAAGTTCTGAGAGGTTCTTGCAGAGTTCTGTGCAGTTCTCTGCTACAAGAGAAGGAAAAACTGCTGTAAGAAGATACCATCCCAGGCAGAACCTCAATTGCATAAACCACTGGCTTACAGATACCTAGCAAGAGTCACACTGATTCTGAACTGACTTAGCACAATGAAAATACTGCTGGTCACAGAAGAAAAGCATCCTGATTAGGATACTAAAGGATGCTAAAAAGATACATTTAACATTTACTAAAAGAGCTGAATGTGGAAAATACTGGCACCACTAACCTTTTTTTCCTGTCAGCTGCATTCATTACTGTCATTAGTGAGGTATCTAGGACTGTTGCAGTGGCAACAGTAAATTGTGCTGCTGTATTTTCATGGGGGTAGGTAATCATGAGTCATTCAAACCATCTGCTAATAAAATACTCTCAGACTGTTTAGGTTATCAACAAGACTACAGTAGCTGAGAAATGTCAAATTAACTGGCAAAGAAACATGGCAAATTCTGTGTGAAGATCCTATATGCTTTGTCATCCACAAGGACATGAGGCCACGGAGTCCATCTGTTTAATAGACTGTGGGTGGAGGCAACGGTCTGCTAAGAGTTAAATGAGCTTGAGAAAGCATTCCTCTGACTATGGAACATGTATCAGCCTGGCTGTTCTCTGCATCCTCTGCTGCTTGCATGGTCTGCAGTGATAACTGCAGATAAGCTGTACAGAGCAAAGAGGGTGATAATCAGGCTGCCTGTGTGATTGGATGGAGAAAAGCTCCAAATGATGGAAGTGAGCAGCAGCCAGATAAAAAAGCAGCAAGATCTGAACCGTGAGCGTCACAACCAAGAGTTGAAGTTCCTCCAGGAATCCACCCGAGTGTGAGAGGCCTGACACAGGAACGTCACACAGGAGGATACACTGTCCTTGGTCACAGGACAGAAGAGCAGTTCCATGCCAGTACAAACAGGAGCAGATTCCTCTACAACTGCTGGCCTGCTGGAGATGTCTTCCTGAGACTTTGGAATGTTCTGATAGCACAAGGAGATAGCAGTGGGATAAAGGCTTTCTCGAGTGTGTTAAATAAAACATACTACATCATCTTTAGTATCATTTGCAGTTACCACATCATAGTGGGACCAGGGGTTGTTGTCCCAGCCCATAGGGATACAACAGCTAGAATAACAAAGAGATTAAGTTCCCTGCTCAGGATAAAGCACTAATGGTCTGTCACAGCAGGGGAGGTCCCACAGGGAATGGGCATTTAAAGGCTTTTACACAGGACCCTTTCTTAGGACTTCATCTTTATAGGTATGAATATTTATACAGCTGGGGTTCTTGCTGTGTTAGGCTACACCTCCGCACCAGGGAGGTGGGTCTGCTGTGGGCATTGCGCATCACAGTGACCGTCTGGATGCAGAGAGACATTCGTTTGGTTGCTCTGGGGCATTGCATGTATGCTAATGACTTAGAGTCTCTGTGGGGCTTGGCTGCCTGTCAGAGAGGAATGAAGCTGTAGATTTAATGAAGCTGTAGATTTCAAACCAGTGCTCTGTACTGCAGCAGTTTGGTGAACTACGTGCCTGGCATTTAGTTAGGTTGTGTCTTGTTTGTGCACCTGTAGTGACATTCAGTTAATTCTTCCATAAAATACAGATAAATATTCACACAGAATTATACAAAAAGACAAAAAAAGGGCTCATGTTTGGACTTGCCATCCTTAATAGGATCTCCCTAAACA
Organism: Illadopsis cleaveri; assembly: GCA_013399915.1. Lineage (NCBI taxonomy): Eukaryota > Metazoa > Chordata > Aves > Passeriformes > Timaliidae > Illadopsis > Illadopsis cleaveri. The sequence continues at coordinate 1,115,084 of VXBB01003356.1, read as the reverse complement.
GAGAGGCTCCCCTGGGGGAACAAAGCAATATGACTCTCTAATGTGGAACGTCAGTGCAGCCGCCGTCACTGTCAAATGAGGCGCTGCAGGCAGCAGCTGCTGTGTGCAGGCTGGCAGGAAATATGGGTGTCTGCATTTCCTAGACTTTGTATGTACTCTTGATTTGGTTTGGTTTACAAAGGAAGAAAGAAGTGTCTTTATGTCATTGAACAATCTAACTATGGACAAAGAAGTTATAAAAAAATCTGCCAGTTCTTGTTTATGTATGTAATTTGTGTGTACATTTATTTATCTATTTATTTCTTTATTTTACTTTAACAGCTGTTGTTGGTTAAAACTACAACTGCCTTCTTTTTAACAGACTAGTTTAGTGAAATTAAAGCATTTTTCTTCCCAGTGAAGGAAAGCCTGAAGCTGTCGCACTATACAGTATATCACTGCTGATGAGAAACTGTGGTCTTCCTGCTTCTTGCCAGTGAGTTCAGTACCCTGGCAGGCAGTAAGTCTTGTTATTCTTGTATATAGGTATGCCAGCAGTTTACATAAATACAAAAGTGAACTGTCCTTTCATCTCCAGAAGCATTTCAGACATACTGACGCAACGGGGGTGGAGGTGTATCAGAGACACCATGGGGAAGCCTGCATTGCAGCTGGCTTAGGTGATTGCTGCCTTATGTACAGGTCAGGGAAGATCATACTGCCAAGTTGGCTTTCAGAAACTGGAATTTCATCTCTGAAAATGATCTGCTGGATGTAGCCAACTGCTTTCTTGGGATTTTTGATTGGTTGGTTGGGATTGTGTTTTTTTTTAATTGGCTAAAATCTGGACATTAGTCCTGTCTTTTTTTCTGAAGTTTTGTCTGAAAATACCGTTCAAAGGAAAAGATGAACAGCTATTTCAACAGTTAAATTCTAAAACTGAATCACAGTTATCTGGCTGTCCATTTGCTTTCTAGCATCCAAACTCACGGAATTGATCTGATTAATAATTTTGAAGAAGAAAATGAGAACAGCCAGTCTAATAATAGCTAAAGTTATTAGTGGTTATAGCCAGAATGAAATCTAATCAAAATAAACTTTTAAACAGTAATCTGAGACTAAGATTAATCTGTAAAAGATTGATGAGTGAAATAGTCATGATAGGACAAGAACATGACAGGTGCACTCTTTGTTCCTCTGTACTCAGCACTGGTGAGGCCACACCAGTCCAGTTCTGGGCCACTCCAAAAAAGACATTGAGGTGCTGAAGCTTGTCCAGAGGAGGGCAATGAAACTGGTGGAAAGTTGAGAGCCAAAGTCCTAAAAGGAACAGCTGAGGGAGCTGGAGTTGTTTAGCCTGGAGAAAAGGAGGCTTAGGGGAGACCTTACCACTCTCTACAACTCCCTGAAAGGAGGGTGTAGCCAGATGGGGGTCGGCTTCTTCTCCCAGGCAACCAGTCACAGGATAAGAAGAAATCATCTCAAGCTGGGCCAGGGGAGGTTCAGGGAGGGGGGAAGTTTAGGGAGAATTTCTTCATGGAAAGCATTGGAATGGGCTGCCCATGATGATGGAGTCACCATGCCTGGAGGGGTTCAAGAAATGGCTGGACATGGCACTTAGTCCCATGGCTTAGTTGACAAGGTGGAGATTGGTCAGAGGTTGGACTTCATGATCCTGGAAGTCTTTTCCAGCCTCGGTGTTTCTGTGGAGAAATATTTTAAACATTATAAAAATGACCATATTTTCCAACATTTCATTTGCTTTCATTCTTTGCAAGAAGAATAGAGAGCTGGCTATGAGCAAAAGTAGAGGTAACTTCCTTTGTTCTTCATAAAGTTGCTTTTTCCAGGGCCTTAAAAATGAGTCCAAGGTAAAAAACAGCCTTCATGGACTCAAGTTTTATCTTTGCAAATGATTTCACACCAGCTAGTAGGATGCTAATGTGCAAAAAAAGTCAAGAACAGTAGTTGTTGCACTGCAGTTGAGTTTTGCATGTTGGTCATTTGCAGCTGGTCACCTTTTCTTTGGAAACAGCATATCAAGGTGGGTTTGAGCAATGAGAAAATTGTACTAAAAAGGTGTTGAAAGTCTTTGTGCTGGGCTCTTAAGAGCTTAGGCTGATTCATGAGATCAATCTTTTCTGCGCTTGTTGTTCTCAGAAATAGTACATTATCTCTTAAAAGGTTGTCTGGATGTGTTCTTACTTAGGTTTAAATAAAAGTGTGACTTTTTAAAAGAAGTTTAATTAAGATGGTATAAAACCCTTACAGATTCTCAGTTGAGACTAGACTGAGTTAACAGGGTGGGGTTTAAGGTTAATTGAAGTAAACTTTTCTTAGCTAAAATAAGAATGCATGTGAACTACCGTACAAGAATATACATACTGCATCAACACGTGTGCAGGCAGGTCAATTTACTTGTAGTAATATTGGAGTAAAAATGTCAATGTGGTTTACTGTTTTTGGTTATAATGCATTTTGTGAGACTCCTTGTACTTTTCAGAAATTCAAGATGAAATACCGCCTTGTTTCCTGTGCTCTCAGGTTTCTTGACAAGCAGGAATGACCTCTGATAAAGGGTTTGAAGTTCACATCTGCCAAAACTGAACTGCAATTTCTAAGCATAGCAAATTAATACCTTTGTTTTCTTTCATCTTGCTGCTGTGCAGTCAGCCCTTAGGTGATATTTTTGCAAAGCTAATCATAGATATTTGGAGGATGCCAAGAAAACAGGTACTAGGAAGTGTTAATTGCCCATCTCATGGATTGGGCCATCCTTCCCTTACATGCCTGCTGGTGGGAAGGCCTAGAGATGTCTCTCTTGATCCATAGTAGCAGAGCATCAACAATTCTGAGAACATGAGATGAGAAAGGCCACCTTAAATTTTTGAGGATTTTATCTGTCATAGTCAGCACTTAAGCCATTGTCCAAGGTAGTGTAAAAGTTATTCTTTATATGGAACAACCTACTGTTTATGTACTCTTTAGAAGCTAAATACTAAACTTGAGCTGGTTTCAAAACTTACAAGCTTCTGACAAAAAACAGGAACTGAGCACAAAATATATTCTGCAAGCTGTTGCAAAATCAATTACAGGTGGCAGATCTGGGGAGACTGAATTAAACTGAAGAGAGTGGTTGGAAACCTGAAGGAAGAGGTCAGATCATCAATTTTCTTGAAAAATGAGAAAATTGAGCTGTGATGAGCTGGAAAAGAGAAGGAAGTCTGCAATATGGAAGATCCTGGAATAATAAGTTCTCGAATTGTGGATGATTTGGCAAGTGAAAGAACTAAAATCTCATATGCCAAATAGATACATGTACTGTATATGTGTAAGATAGGGAGGAGGATGGGAGAAAGGGGGGGTGAGGGGGGAAGATATGAACAGGTTTGATGGTGGATTTCTTTATCCTGCCCATCCTTCTTTAAAGAGTTCTGCCATTCCCATGAAGAAACCAAGAGACATCCTTAAAATCTAAAATAGAAATGGTTGAAAATGCTGCAAATGCTATTTAAGTGATTTTAGTAAATCCGGCCATTTTAGAAATTAAAAACAAGACATCAGTCTCCCTTTATTCCAGTATCTACATGAGAAGGTGGGTGGCAGATACTTTGCCTTACTAAATGATACGACACTGTTTTTGACTTAAACAAGAATTCATCGTGTCCATAGAGCCCTGCCCGTGCTTGGGGTGGGAAGATGGGGCAGGGTCTCTAGGACTGGGGTGGTGCTAGAAGCCGCAGTGACTGATATGTTCCGGGCTTGGAGGAGTTGACACAGCTCCTACTTTATTTTCAAATCTTTCAGAGTTTGGAGTGGAAGCAGGCTCTGTTTTCCTTCCCTGATTATGGCTGATGGTTTCTTCTGTGATTTTCTCTAAGTCTGTCAATCCTGACTGTGGTCTGTTTTACTGAAAGTATCAATTAAGTGGCTGAGCATTTGCTCTTCTTCCCAGATGGTTCCCGGTTCAATCCGGGAAGCAATCTGTGCTGTAGGAAAACAGGCAGGAGCCCAGGCTGTGATCTTGCTCCCGTGTCGCTCAGCCTGCATTTGAACCTGCATTAGTAGTGGGATGTGCATTGACACTGTAGTAAGCAGGAAAGAGCAGAACTGGGGCCAGGAGGGAGCTGGGGACAAGAGAAACCGCCTGATGCTGTTTTGTGTGAGCCTGGCTTGTTCCTAATCCTGCTGGCTGTTCAGCCTTGATGGTAGCAATAAGCCTGAGTACCAGCTGTGCTTTCCCATGGGCTGCCATGCTACTTTCAGCTGCTGTGAAAATGAGGTATTTCCATTTTTTCCTTTCTCTTATGAACAAATGAGATGCATTTATGCCCTACATAGTGATGCCTTCCCTCCTTTTAGCTCCATCTGTGGTAAGATCCCTTTCAGTCCATTGCTTCCTTAGGTCTAGCACCTTGTAGTTAAGGGAGAATAACTGGAAGTCTCTGCTTATTGACAAGATCTCCTGCAGCTTCCAGCTGCAGCACTGGCATTTTTATTCAGAATTTGGATTTCTGAGCATAGGCTTATTCACTCATTCATCATCAGTAGTATGGCCCCACAGAGATTTTCCTACTGCATAGAAAAAATTTACTCTGCAAAATCTCCTATTTTCAGAGTGTGTATTATGAACTTGCTGAAGAGCTGCCTCAGTTTTCCTTCCTATTTTTCATAACTCTAAAGATGACAGTGGAGAAAATGACCAAGCATGCCATGTTGCATGTGCTGTATGGTCACTTCCAACATTTGGTATTTCAGATTCTTCCTGGGCATTTAGTCTTCACAGTCCTCAGCTGTACAAAACACAATGCTCCTTTCTATTACAGCCCATGTAGCATGCCAGAGAGGTTGCCTGAGCATAAAATGGTGCACTAAATTAATTCAGTAAATTTGTAAAAATATATTTATCAGTTTCTGGTGGACAGATCTGATTTAAAGAGCATAATTTGCTATAGAGAGGGCTTAGCTAGGTGTCTGGCATGAACGAGTCAGTGTCCAAACTATAAGTAGCCAGAAGATAGTATGTATTTTCAATTAACAGATAGGCATTAAATATTTTGAAAGTAGATATAAATCTCCTCTGAAGATAAAAGGCTTAAATCTTTTTTGATAACAATCCCTGAAATGGCGAGAAAGATAAGTAAGACCAAAACAAGCCTACCCTCTCAATAATGGGAAGCAAAGACATGTACAGAAAATAGTTACTGTTGTCTATGACATGGCCTTCAGTTATTTGGCATGGAGCACTCTATCATATTTTTGTCCCATACCTGTCACTTATTTATTTGTTGCTCATGACTGACTCCCAGCACTGCATGTGATTTGGCTGATCAGGCTCAATCTGATGCAGAGCATATCTTAGACACCAGAATTACTCATTTTGTCTACTGCAAACACATCTGACTGGTCTTCAAGCTCCATGCTATGGCCACTCTGGGTTGTGCACTTACAGTTCATGACATTTTCTAGGAAACTGGTGAGTTATTTTATTAAGCATCTCATTTTGACTTTTCATCAAGTCCTGTTAGGTAGTTAAATTTTCTGCCAAGTGAGATTTTCTGATCTCCAAGTGGACTGACACCAGCCATCTTTAATAGGTAAGGAAGAGAATTTGGTTCTTCAGCTGCAGCTTCACATCTGGAAGCACTTTCACCCCAATAAATCATTGTACAACACAAAGTTACTTCCAATTCCTGTCACTAATTTCGTCTGCTTCAAACAAGATTTGAAAGTTGCTTAGCAGCAAGTAAGTGCCTGTGGTGACTGGAAGGTACCTGCCATGCCTGCAAAGCAGCACTTGCTTAAAGCAATGGCAGAATTTTTTGCTGTAGTTATTTATACCCCTAGTTTTGTGTTCTCTGCTTGTTATTGTGGTAGTTATGGGATAAAAGAATAGGAGCACATGTGTGTGCTAATACTGTATGTTGTAAACATTCTACACATGCATACAATGGGTTTTTTTCATAGCTAGTATGTAATAAAGAAGCTTTTACATTACATCCTCTTTCAGGCAGAAGGCTTGTTCTCAGTTGGGGGTTTGTGGGTTTCTATTGCCGGTTTTCGTTGTTGGTATATAGAGAGGAACTGAGTCAAGGCTGTGAAACATAAATTTGGAACTGAAAACAGTGACTTTAAATGAAATAATTTCCCAGGCAAAGACATTTTAGTCATATGCCAATTGAATTAAGTTCTGATCAGCCAGTGGATCTTTTAGTTGCTGAATCCCACTTTGATTCTTAGTATAATTTCAGATTGCAGGAAAACAGTGATTTTGTCATTAATTTGATCCTATTATTTGAAGTAAAACAGTGAATTACAACAAGAATTAGTTTCAAAATTGGCTGATTGTTTTAAAACTTTACTTTTTAGCAATTCTTTTTCATTCATCAATATTTTAGCTGGGCATTAATGTAATATACCTTGGTAAAATGGCGTGTAAGATATCTTGGTTGAGGTGCTGTTTGTACACTTATAGTTTTTCATCATACCTTAAATGTTACTCTGTCACCATTAAGCAAGGTCTTGGATGGCAGAGAGCTGAGGCAGGGAAAAAGATGTGTCTTCTGAATAAAGGTACTCAGGTGCTTCCTGAAAAGCCACCAATCAGATAATCATTCAGATAATTGCCTTCTCCCGTGGGCTGGGAGTGCTGAGTTCAACCAACTACATTTATCCTTGAAATAATATTGCGAGTGTCAGTCACCCAGGCTGGAATCATTTTGTCCCACATACGTGAATGACCTAGGCTTGTTCTCTTCCTGCACTGTCCTTCTGCAGCAGCAGGATGCCCTGGGACAGGGACTGGACTACCTGGCTCTTGAAGTGTTGTCCTTTTGAGTCACCTGTCCTAGTAGTATCTTTCTTCAGACTTGAGCGTTGTGTTTACAAGATTATTCCCTTGGGTGAGTGTCTTCAGTATGTGGGTGTCAGAAGAAATACTACATTTTTACTCTTTGCAAATGATTTCAGATGTGCTCCCAAATGCACATCCTTTATGTCTTTGCACTTTCGTACAGGTGCTTTTAAATAGCAATGCTAACTCATTTTTATTTGTGGGTGGTGACACAGTTGAGGAATGCAAGATATAAAAGGGTTATTTGGGGTTCACATCAGTTGCCTAAATGATGGCAACTTAGGCATTTCAGATGCCCTGAAACATATTTCACTTGGCCACCAGCTCTCAGTCCCTGGGGCAGTCTGTGTGTGCTTTGTGTCAGTGTGTCAGCTGCTCCATGCATCTCAAACAGCTTTGGATGCACCTGCTTAGACAACCAAATCGAGCTCTTTTTGTCACAAGAGTTGTCATTTTTGTATTCTGAAGAGATCCAGTCCTGTTAAGTAACGTGGGAATCTCAGATTTCTGAGTAACTGCAGGTTTTTGGGGGTCATTTGTTTGTGTTTTGTTTTGAACAGCAGAGAGTGAAAGTCACAGTGATTGTGACAAACTTGGACTCTGGCAAGGCGTGTGTGTCAACTGCTGCCGTGATTAACACCGGCTGCTCAGCAGCACAGGCTCAGGGCTTGTGGAACATGCTGTACTCAAATCATCTGGCTTAGAAATGCCCTCCACTTGCCATTTGCAAGCAGGGACAGACAGAAGACAAACATTTCTTCCCCTAAATATGGAGCTTGTTACAGCTTAGTTGCTTGGCAATCCACTTGACTGTAAAATAAGCAGACTATTAAGCAATGCTACTGGTTTCCTTCCTTCTATGGCTTTGCAGGATATTCTGTGATCTTTGTATCATTACAGCCTGTGCAGCCATCTGTTTAACTGCAGTGGGGATAATGTACTGCTGCCACAGGTCTGTCTTGGGCAAGAGAAGCTCACTGCATTTTAGGTGTTTCTCCTGTTGGTTTTTCTGTATATGACACTGTGTATTCCCACCGTTTCCCTTTCTTCTTCGAAGCTTATTGTCAACATGTTGCTGCTGTCTATAATTACACTTGGCACTGGGAGAAGGGAGAACCTGAGTGAAGCAACAGCCTGTGCCCTCCCTGTAGGTTTTCATGTATTAATGATTGTCATATATTAATATAATGATATATCTAGATACCTTCATCATTTATTCCCCTTGGACCAGAAAAAAATTATTCTTTCTCAACCCTGTATTGACTAAATAGTAATTCTAAGTCCTTCCTTGGTGGGGAAAAATTGAACTAGCTGCTGTCAGAAAACACATCCATTTCCATATCAGATTATATTTTTAGAGCATGAATTTAAATTTATTTCTCTCCAAAGGTTCTTAGCCTTGAATTTTGTTATGTCTCCAGGGTGCTGGTGCAAAACAGGGTGTTCTTGTTAGAAATTCTTTTCTTGAAAATAATACTAAACAGAATTTCAAGAAGGTGGCATAATATGTGAGAAAGGGCAATATATTATTCTAAAGTGTAAGAAAATGTTAGAAACTATACAGCTATGTACTAAAAATCTTCAATATATATAAAAAGTTAAAAACCTTTAGGCATCAGAGTGACTGGCTTATTCCCAGCATCTGCACTGTGAGAGAGATGCAGAAACGGCAGAAATACAGAGAATGGTAGTCAATCGAGCAAATTATTATTATTATTTAACAATTATTTCATTAGTAAAGATTCTTGTGAAGTATATTAACACCAAATGAAATTAACTGAGCAGAAGTGAAAAATAAAGAAATTGGCTCTGAAACAGATGTATTTTGTCTATCAGGCCTCTCTCTTTGCCTGGAAATAGGGCCTAGATGATGCTTTCTTCTGTTTAATATATATGACTGTTAACCATAGCCAACATGCAAGGGAAAAGATACCCAAGAACTGTTCATTCTGCTGCAAACACTTAATGATTCCCCTGCATATCTTAACCACTATTACGGTGACTGCCTTCTGGAGGCAAAATTAGCAACATAGCTTTACCTGGGTGTGAGGTTTTTTGGAATTGTTAACCCTACCAGGGAAATGGCAGAGGCAGCAGATTGCTAGGGTGAAACCCTACTCCTGTTAACGTCAGTTGCAAAACTTCCCTGGCTTCAAGATGAGCAGATTTTCCCTGTGATTCTTGTCTGAGATCAAACACAGAGTCAGTGTTCATCAGTAATTCTCTCTATATAAGTTTTCCCTTCAAAGATATGAATTTATTGCCCGCTGTTTAGCAGTGCATTTTGAGATCTGCAATGGAAAGGATGCTGAAGTGTTAAGCAAAAATTATTAGACAAGGTAATCTCCTCAGATCATTTGTTACAGTTGGAAAAAAACAAGTATATTTCCAACCTGCAAGCCTTTCTGAAACAGAAGTCATGTCACTGGCTCCTGTTTCCTCTGAATCATAGAGCCTTCCCTTTGGACATCAAGTTTTGGGCTGTTTCATGTTGTGGCTGCAGAGCTTTTATGATTGTGATGGCCTGAAGACAGAAATGAGATTGAGAAAGAGATTACAGTCACTTCACTAATTCTTTAGCAGATGTCATTTCGTCTGTTCAGATACTGGGATTTGTTAAGATTTTCCTGGATCTGTCCTTTTTATTTGGGTAAAATAACTTACCAAATATTGAAATACAATGGTAAATTGCAAAGGTTTGTAAACGTACCTAGAATGAGCAAAATTATTATTTAGGCAAAGACTGAGCGATTTTGGTTGGCAAAAGCTGCTGAGTTCTATTAATTTCTTTGTATACCTGCTTTTAGTCCTGTTTCATGATAGGCAAGCACCAGTCCATGTACTGCAGATATAGGCAAAATGCTCTACATGCTGTCTTTTCACCAGTATTTCATGTTCTATGGTAATGTGACTAAAAAAACCCCAAAACTAACAAATCAGCAACTGGGATGTTCTGACTATTCTCTGGAGTCTCAGTTCTCATTGTAATGTGTATATGTCATCATTATGACATCATTAATAAAGCCTCCTTTATTAGATATCCAGAAGTTACTCTTCTATTAATTTTATATTAAAAGGCATATTATGCTGCAGTCCAGCAGCTGCACTTAATCCCACTTTGGAAAGTGGCTTCAGACAAGACTAGAAATCTAAAAGTAGAGCATCAGGATGGGCATAAAGAAAAGGGGAACCAGAGTTTTGGGGTGCACTTCTGCCCCTTTACCTCTGATTGTGTCAGTATGAAAATTGACATAATATCAGGCTATTTGTGCAGGATTGGAAAGAGTTTTAATTTCTGTTAGGTGCTCTGTGCATTGAGAGAAAAGAGGCAAGTGCAGAAGACAGTGATTATTAACTTTTTATAAAATCCTCATCAACATTATGATTATCCTGATTTGTTACAGGCTTTTACAATGCTGTAACTTCTAAATTGAAAGTAATATCTGTATCAAAATACGTAATACAAGTCTAGTTTGTTGGAAGGTTTTTTCATTTATTGTTGTATGAAAGGCCAAAATATAACAAGTACATTACTGAAAACTTTCCTTCAGAAGAGATAACAGACAAGCAGATTGGGAAATAAAATCCCATCAGTAAGACAGGTTATATTTTCCATTTAATATAAGGATATTTCAACACAGTCTTTTTCACTGGGAAGAAAAACATGCCAGTTAGGGCCTTATTTTAGGCTGACAATGTCCTTTTACTGTGAAACAAGACAGTAAATTATCCCATTTTTTGTGGTTCAGAAAAAGAGATGTGAAAATACTGCTGAAGGTCGTGAACCTGAAAAACCACTGAGTGACTGCACTCAACGACTTGTATGTATTACTGGGTACAGAGCTGTCCTGAAGCTTTTGCTGTTGGAGCAAACAGCTTTGGAGTAGTTCCTGACTTAAATCAAATAACCAAAATGAAACCCCTCAGTTTAAATAATAGTACAGGCAAATGCTTGGTGCTACGCACAAAGGTTTGGCTGCTGAGCTGCTGGTACTCTTAGAGATGTAAAGCTAAAACCTTGGGCTGGAAATCTGCTCCTTAGAATCCATCTTAAGCATAGATTATTTGAGAAACTGCCTGGAGAATCTGTGGCTTAACATCACATGAAAGTGGAGGAGGAGGAAGAAAAGCTGAAGAAAGAAAAAAAAAACCAAGAAGAGATTTTTGGCTTTTCTAAGATATATTTTAACAAGTACTCTTTTGGCATTAGAAGGTGGGTTATAATAAACCCTACTGTGTCACTCTTTGAATTGTGAGTCAGAAATGAAGTTACATAAGGTGCAGCACACGTGATTGATGAGATGAGCTGTCACTGTGCAGTTGTGTTTGCCCTGAGTGCTGGATACTGACACCTGCAGCTACATCTCTGGTCCAGGCAGCCCTCCCATGAAAGCTGCAGTCCTCAGGCAAGATAGTCTGTGGTCTGTGATAAAGAAGCAGAGTCAGACCTCAAGCCCTTTGGCACTGAACTGGTTTTAACCTCTTTCTAAGCTCTTTCTAAAGGAAGGAATGATGTGGCTCTCTGTTTCCCTGGTAGTGCAGCTGAGTAGCTGAGTCTGTTGGGATGGTGTAGGAAGTGGCAGTACCTGGAGGATTTTAACACAAAATCTAGGAAGTGTTGGAATCTAGGCAAAAATAAGGCATGTGGATTTTTTAACAGATAGAAGTGAAGGTAAACAGAAGGCAAACTCTGATTTCAGCACCCACCAGGTTTAGGGGCCCCCTTTCAAAGCAAGGTTCAGTAGTACAGAGGCTGCCCTGCCTCAAATCAAAAGAAGCAGCTGCTGCTGCATCCCCAGGTTATCCCCATGAATTAGCACCCCTCCAAGAATCCCACTGCCTTCATCCCACCAGGCAATACAAAAATTGATTACAGACTTTATTCTTGCAATAGAGCCTTGGCAGTGGTGGTTTCATTTTCTTTACAGGGTTATTTTCCTTCAAGGCTAAAGGAACTTTTTATTCTTCCTTTAAATAAAATAAACATCTGTATTTCCTGATTATATCCCTTTGTCCTTCAATTCATCAACCACTTCTTTGTAGTTTCTTCCCAGCCTTTTTAGCTGAACTACAGGGATATCTGATTTCAGGGAAAGCTTTGCAAAATAATTTACTTGGAAATCGTTCTGTGTCAGTGGGAACTTTGACTAGAGTTTTGCCCATCAGCATTCATTATACATTTGGCCCATCATTGTTTACCATATGATTAGATTTTAGAAGTGGCAACAGCTGCTGAACTCTTCAGAAATGGGTGCTGTTATCTATTCCTGTCAGAAAAGACACAAACAGAAGTTTCACACTCTGGCTCCTTCTCCTTTTGAGACCTTCTCCAATGCATTGGGATGGCAGGGGAAAGAGGAGAGGATAAATCTCTTGTGCTATATTTGAATGACATTGCAAATTGAAACTAAATTGAGCTAAAGGACAGAATGAATAATTTACAAGTCAAAGAGGAAGGAACTGCAATGGAAGTAAGGAAGTGGATGCACATCATGGAAGTGGAGGCAAGAAGAGCCTTTTAAACCACTGCAGCATGGAAGAAAGTAAAAATGGCCTTGTGAACTGAATGCTGGTGTGCTGGGGAAATCAACATAAAAACTGCAAGTGTGCCCTGAAGAGATGGAGGAACAAATAACTCAGTCCTTTTAACCTATGTGACCCCTTCAGGTAATCTGATGTACAGACAGCACTTTGGTTCCACTCACGCTGGCCTCAAGCAAAAGATCTTAATGGACCCATCCTCTAGCAGAGGCTCTGCTTTCCCTGGCAGCTCTGTGCAGGGCTCCTGGTGATGAACAATTCTAAAGAAAGGGAGTATAACTGTGGTGAAAAAAATTCTGTCTGCTCAGAGCAAAACAGACAGTAGTGGTCTATGCAGAAATAAAACAATACATTTCAGGACTGTTAGTAGAGAATCCAGATGTTTCATTTTATTTGTCAATTTTGCTTTCCTTTTTTCTGCTTATTCAATCTTATTGGTGAGGATTTGGCAGAAATTTCTTGGGTCCATACAAAGTAAGTGTGAAACTGCAGGATAAAACTCTGTTTTCACTTTGCACCTGAGCTCAAGGCAAGCTGTGCTGCTCAGTACCAGTGTAGGCTGCACAGAAGGAGGTTCTCCAGCCCGAGTCCTTGTCTGCTTCAGTGAAGAGGTCTTTTGTAACCACTCCTCAGGAGCTTGTTTTCAAACACCCAGGCAGCAGGCTGCAACCCAGGAGGATTTGCTTTAATTATTCATTTTAATATCTGTGCTAAGTATTTACTTGTAATTTTGCCTCAGTGATGCTCAGCTTGCCAAATTTGCCAGAATTTCCCAAACCTGACTATGGGAAAAATGTCAGTGGCCTTCTGTGGCACTTCAGTTCTCATCACTCATATCCATGTAGTCAGCATTTTTTCACAGCCAAGCAGCATTGATGGCAGTGCAGCTGGCAGAGGGGCAAAGAGAGCTTTAGTTTTATAAACAATGTTTTCTTGCCTTTTTTTTTCTTGCTTTACCTCAGAGGAACAATCAAGCATAGGATTAAAAATGTTTCCTTGTTTTTGAAAACCGGTAAGAGCAGTATACTTAAAATTGCAGCAAAAACAGCTGCAAGTTGTCTGCCTAGCTCTGGTTTGAGACTAACTAATCTCTGAAGGATTTACTTATTTGGTAGTATTAATTTAACTTGGGAAAGCTGGCAATGTTAAATTAAATTGTGAAAACTCCTACAGGAAAAAAACCCCAGCTTTAGGGAAAAGATAATGATTCTGTGCTATTTAGGTAATTATCAAAGAAATTGAGTGTATTTCAGGAGCAACAAACCTGGAGTAGTTTCCTCAGAAGTTTTACTTTTCAGAAAAAGGCATCCACCATTTTGGAGAAGTCTAGAAGCCTGTTATAATATTTCCATTTCAAGAGGTGCATTTTTCCCACAAAGCCATGTTCATAACTCATAAGGTAAAAAAGACTGAATTTATTTAATCTAAAAATCAAGTGTCCTCAGGGCAAAGAAAACTTGTTAATGGGAAAAAAATACGGGTTTTGAAAAACAGTTAAGTTTGGGTTTTTTTAGTGTTATGCTTTGCTGAGAAAACTGTGCATGTTTTTGGGAAAGAGGTAATTTCTTTCTTGAAGTATTCCTGCAACAATAAACAAATCTTGCCCCACTGCATGTCAGACAAGTACATTTTTTAATACAGCTAAAAGATGGTAACATCTCTTGATACTATTTCAAGCTCACAGACCTATTTCATGCCTTTGGTTTCTGCTACCAGTATGGACTCTGAGCTTGGCTTTGCTGGCAAGCTGTGGTGTGCTGTTTCCTTTGGGCAGCAAAGCCTTAACAAGCCCAGATGGTTTTCCTTAATTCCCCTAAATGATGATGTTTCTTACTTTCAGAGTTCAGGTTCTGCTTGCTCAGTGGCAGCTCTTCACCATGAGAAGGATTAATTACATAAAATGAAAAGTGTTCTTTCAAGGGACCGATTCTTTAATAGTGCCAATGTTGCTGGAGCTCAGAGAAACCTCCTTTGGGGAGCTGTTTTTATAAAGTAACAAAGAAAAGAGGGAGATCATAGCCAAACGCAGGGAGACCCAAACCCAACACAGTAGGTTATCTTTAGTGTTCACTTTTTCTGCTAAAAATGAGTTCTTTAGTCTGCAAGACTGTATTCGTTTTTTTGTTCTAATCACCTTTACGTTTCCACTCATGCTCTATTTTATCTCCCAACCCCTTTATATATAGTGAAAAGCAAGCAAGTCTGCTTCACAGACCACCATGGTGTAGACAGACTGCCATGCTGTCCTGGGACAGACTGGACTTCGATCAGGTCTGCTGGAAAGTACTGGATGAAAGTAGCCTTCCTTTGGAAACAGTCAGCTATTGAGTGACACTACCAGAATCAATCCTTGGAAAAGGCCAGAGCAGTTTATTTTACTGGGGTTTAGGAAGGTGCTACATGCAAGTGAAGAGTCCAGAAGGGAGGTCAGAAATTAGCGCGAAGATCTCTGCTGCTTTTGCTCACAAAAGGTTACTTAGGTCTCTTCCCAAACACAGTCAGGGATCCGAAGCCCCAAAGCACTGCATTGAAGGACTGCAGGCAAGCCAGCCATGAAGCTGAGAGCAGAAGCCAAGATTTACTGCAAGTTCCATGTTGCTCCAGTATTATATACCCCTAAGCACATCTCTCTAATGGGCACCTCTAGCCAGAAAGTCAGCTGCCCTCTTGGTGGTACTTTGTGCTTTGAATAATGAGCAATAGGGGTTTTGTTGGTCGTTTAAATGCTGCAGTTCCAAGTGTTTAAACACACTTAGCAAGTTCTGAATCTCTCTGTTTCTGAGCCAAGTGGCATTTTGAAAAGCATTAAGTAGCCTCCTACAATAATTTTGCAGTCCCTCTTTGAGCTTTCTGTATCAGAGCCCACTTTGCATGTGTTGTTGTATTGATTTTGGTATTCTGCCATTCTCAAAGTTTTTTTCTGAATTTTTCTGTTGAAGCAGTTGCTCATTCAGATGTGTGTTCAGAGGGGAATTGGCTCCACGTGCCACACACTTGGAGGTCACTTTCCTCCCACTCAACCTCAAAGGCCGGATAGAAAGTTAGTTCCTGACCACAGGTGTAGGGACAACTGGGAGTGGATGGGAGGTCCCCCAGCTGTTGAATCCTTTTGCAATGACATTCCCCTACCCAAAAAAACCCTAGAAACTTTGGTACTTCATTTAGAGAAAACATGGCAAGTTTTAGCTTTATAGACAATTTTTCCAGGGTCATCTAAATAGGTCAAATTAATGGACAGCAGCAAAAATTCCAATGCAGTGATTATCATAATAAACCACCAGCATCTGAGCATTAACATAGCCATGGTCACTAGTCCTAGATACACTAACGTGACCAGAAGAGGAACAAGCAGATGCAAGAAAACCACAGCATTTTGGTGGGCTGTTTTTGCAGCATTGCCTTCTCTGGTCACCGCGTGCACTGATGAAGTAGCACTCAGCCATGTTTGGAAATCAGTAGAAGCAATGACCACCACATGTGCTCAGGTCTTATAAGCCCTAGAGAATGGAAAGCTGAGCACCTGAGGTTTGTCTCATCTCAGCGACATTGCCTGCCTGACCAGACTTTGAAAACCACTTCCTAATTGTAGATGTTCAATTTGAGCCATCTTGGCCTGATTTTTGAGGAACTTGCTGCAGTCAGTGTCAAGGGGGGAACTTGCAAAGAGGATCTTCAGCCATTACCTGCCTGTTTTGAGACCCCGATCTGCATAATGCAATGGAATGGAAGGGTTGAGTTGCTGACAAGCCACCCTCCCTTTAGCTCAGCATCTTTCTCACAAGCAAAACCCAAGGCACAGACACAATCACAAAGGGAAACATAGCTCAGCATCTTTCTCACAAGCAAGTGTGCAAAAAACTGTGCAAAACCCAAGGCACAGACACAATCACAAAGGGAAACAGTTTTGGGGTTGTTTTTTTTAAACTGCTTTCTGTATCATCATTTCTAGAATCCAGCTACAGTTTGATACAGATGACATGCAGAGTATTTCCCTAGAGTTATTTACCAAAATGTGGGGGGTGCTCTTCAGCTCCTTGATGTCTGCCTGGAGAATTCAGACAGGTAAACAAGAGTTTACTTTCACACATCCCCAGCTGTATCTAAATGTGGGAGCTTCCAAATACAGCTTTGAATTTTCAAGTTAGAGATGATACAGTATATGAGTGGGGCAAGAACAGGGATGAGAACACAGCTTACACTAAGTACTGTCCAGGCGTTGCTTCTCATGCGAGTTTCACATCTACCAAGGGTGGCTAAATTTGGTTAATTTAGTCCTGCATTTTTCACTTGTCTCTCCATGGTGGTTGGCTTTGGAGGAAAAGAAACCTGTCAGTAGCTGGCAGGTAACTCACAGTGCTGGGGTTAATGTGTAATGGGGGTGGGGGTGGTGTTTCTTTACAGCCTGACTGCTGCCCAGGGAGAGTACCAGTTTGAGTCCTCCCTGCAAGTCCTGCCCCACCCCTCCTGTGCTCCCTCCTACTGCATGAGAAGAATCACCTCTGAAAAGATTCAGTAATTTTAAGCAGAAGAAAGGAAAAATAAAGAGGACACTTTTGGACAGAGTGCTATTTCAGTTAATTTCAGCCAAGTCAGCCGTGGTCGTATTTGGAATTAAAACCATCAAATACTCAGTAAGAAAAATATTGGGTGTCTTGCACTGCCTTTTCTCGTGGGATTTCATCAAAGGCTAAATCAAATAATATCATTATTCTTAATGTTAATGAGGTAGACTAAGTGGCATTTAATTTGTCTTCTCATGAAGCAAAGCAAACTTTAAAACTATGGACAGTCTGGTTTTGTCATGCAAACACACAGAACCTTTAGAGGAAATGGCACTGGAGAGAGACTCA
This sequence comes from Illadopsis cleaveri, assembly GCA_013399915.1. Taxonomy (NCBI): domain Eukaryota; kingdom Metazoa; phylum Chordata; class Aves; order Passeriformes; family Timaliidae; genus Illadopsis; species Illadopsis cleaveri. The sequence goes on along the minus strand of VXBB01003356.1, from coordinate 1,097,861 downwards.
CTGCCTATGGGGACAGGAGGACCACCCCAGCCACAAGATGACAATATTTTAAAAGTATAACTTTGTGCAATATGTCCATAAGTCTGTGTGAGAAGGGTGCTCCCTCAAACTCCACTGCAGTCATGTGCTTTGCATTTGGTTGGAAATTCTTTCTCTGGTGCTCATTCTACTGAAAATCTTTATTATGCAAAATTCCCCCCTGACGTTTGTCTCCTCAGCAGTCAGGTCCTGAATGCAGATTGCAGTTCTGTCTGCAGAGTTACTGTAGAGCCTTTTCCATTTTAATAAGTGTTGGGTATCCCAAGAGACTGGTAGACAATGGAGATTATACAGTACTTGTCAAACCTGCTGCTATGCTTTCTTTGAAATACCCCAGAATGGAGGCAAAGAGGTAAAAGTTTTCTACTTGACTTGTCTTCTTTTTCTTTTGGTACAATTGCTGTGTGAGTCACACAGCCTTAAGAATATTTTGAAGGGGAAAGCTGATTATTAGATACATAGCAATAATGAATCACACTTGATGGAAAAATCATTTTTCCCTTATTTTTTGTGCCACGTTACCCAGGCCATCAGTTACTGGGGGAAAGAAAATACAAATCCCTGCCTCATATAGAAATTTATCATAGGTTGATATTTCTTAGGGAGAAAAACGGCACAAACACCTTATTGATTTTGTAAGTAGATGAGTTTTCAATGACAGGATAATGGTATCAGCTACTGTAGATCTCCAGGGAATTTTCATGATGTTACTGGCTCTCTGTTTTCTAGTCACGTCTATTCCAAGAAGCACCTTGTAATTTCTTGTATGCAAAGAGATCAGCATCTTAGAGACTCTCAAAATAGATTTACTGTATAGAGTCAGGCGGCCAAGGTTAGGACAGAAATGTCTGGAATACAATGTTTCTCCAGAATTTAAAAAAAAAAAAAAGGTTTAGTCAATATGCAAATTTCAGCCCAGTTTTCTGATTTTTTTTCATTGTTGAGACAATTTCGTTTGTTGCACAAATCATGGTGCTCCTGTCTTTGTATGCCTCGGAATGCAACACACAAGCAAGGTTTCGTGCTCGTATCAAATCCTGCCTGGAACAAAAGGAGGCTGCAGGGCAGCTGAAGGTGCTTTGTTCATATGTCTCTTTTGTCTTACCATGGGAATGCCTCTTCTGAGAGAGGTTCCTGGATAATGGGGGAACCCATGGGATAATTTCTCTTTTGTGGAATGCTGGTGAAAACTCTTTGCATGATTTGTCTCTCTTGAGTAGATTAGCCTTTGTTATCTGTGGCATTGGAATTAATCACTGTGGCAAACTTTAGTTTAGCTTTACACAGCTAATGAACCAACATCAAAAAGATTTAATGGTGCAGTTACCTCCCTGAGTGTTGCATGAAAGAAGAGCATTCCATACCCATTCCATTGAGAGAGCTGTACTGATCTGGTGCTTGGAACAAAAGCCCTTAATTTTCTTAAATGACTCTAGATAATTAGGTTTAGTAATTGGCTTTTGTTTTAATACAGCTTTGAAAGGCTAAACCACATAAATCTGTGTAATGCCTCAGAATAATCAACAGTTAAGGTAGCAGGTGTGTTAACTTTGCACAGAATGCCTGTGAAACTGGATAAAGATCTGTCAGTTCAGTTACATGAATAGTTAGTTGATATTAAGAGTAATCTTGAAATAGGGATTTCTTTGAACACTTTGGGGTGCAGAGTGGAAAATAATGTATTTTGTTGCAGTGTTTAAGTACTTTTTTGCAATGAAATACATTACTATTGATTTTCAATAGAGCTTAATTGCTGTGCACCCTAAATTGAAGACCTAAAAGACTTTAAAACATCTACTGATAAGCTGTGCAACAGCCATACTCTTGCCCTACTCCTGCTTTCTCTTACAAGTGTGTATCCAAGAGAAGGCAGAAGATGTCTCTGCAGGATGATACTCTGCAGTCACCTGAGAGACCTCTGGGCAGTCCATCCTCATTTAATTGTTGTATCACATCAGGATTTCCTTTGCTTTTGTGTTGGGGAATTCGGCAATACACATGCTGGTATGTGTGTGATTAGAAAAGGAAACCACAACCTAACTGTGAAGGCGCTCCCTCCAGTATCTGGACTGGTTCTGCCTACAAAGACATCTATCACAAATCTGATCTGAGAGAGCACGTTCTCATGCAGTGCAATGCTGAAGTAAAAATTAAAACAAGGATTCATGATTCTTGAAACTAAATCTGCAGGAGAGAGATGTGTGACAGTTTTCAAATCAATTTGCAAGCAACCTTATTTTAGAAGAATTAAAGTTGAAAGTGTTGCAAGAGAATTTGACTGACAACCAAGCAACAACATGACTTTATACATCCACGTCTCTAAAAATCCAAGTATTAATATCTCTAGTCAACAGGTCATTGCTCATCCTTGATGCCTCATTCTTATTTGACCCAGTCTTTCCTTTTCACTTGTACATTATTAATATCACTAGTCTGCTTTTAGCATTAGTGATGGTCATAAAGAAATGGACGGTAGTTCAATCCCTGATAGCTAAGGGCTGCAAGGGAAGTGGTTTCTCCCTTGTTTTCTTTAAATGGAAATGCTGTGGGGGTTTTGTTGGTTTGGGGGGAGGGGATAGGTGAGTATTTTTAGAAGGGTTTCTGCTGCCAACTATTAGCAAATCGTGGTATTCATGCAGCATGCTCTGCAATAAACAGAAGCTATGTAATTAACTCATGTCACCATTGCATTGTGAAAGCAAGAGCAAATGTTCCTGTCCCTTGGCAGGGGTAACTGAGACAGAAAATTTGCATTATAATAGTGGCTTGCATTCAGGAAAGTTGATCTTCTTTTCTTCATATTTTTACTCTCCCCAAATCCACAAGGTAGGGAGTTCATGATCTCAGACAAAAGGAATAGCAAAATACTGTGCTCGGGTCTAGTTATACTAAGTTGGCTTTAGTATTGAAATTCCCAAGACAGAATGTTTTCCTTGGGGTGGGTTATAGTGCATCTTTAGCCTGTATGTCTAACCTCTCTGTTCCTGAGGCATAATGTAGCTGTTGACCATAGCAGAACATTCTTGGAAAATATAGCTGGGAATGGGAACCTTTAGTAGCACCTTTTGTTGAGGGTTTAATAGTTCGTGAGAAAAAGCTTTGGGGTGTATTTGATAGCAAAGAATAACTTCTGGACACCATCTCTTCCCAGAAGACCAAAGCTGTGATTGTTGGCAGTCCTATTTCTCCCAGTGAAAAGGTACTTCTGACATGCAAAGCATCTCTTGCTGAAATAAAAATAGCCTTTGTTTACATTCATGTTGCCTGTGTCATTTCTTGTGTCTTTTTTTACTTTTGCTGTTCTTGCCTGTATCATCTTCTTTCTATGCATGATAATTTTTATTGCCATTCCATTTTTTAATTTTCTTTTAGCTCATTTCTGTATTTTACTAGTCTACCCTGGTTTTCTTTTCTTTTTCCTTTCCCAAGTCGCAATAGGGTCTTAAGTGCTTTTTTGTCTCACAGATCTGATTTCCTTGATGCACCTGTATGCCCTTCTGCCCTCAACTCTGTATTGGTTCGTATCTCTTATCAGTTACATTTTCCTGTATACTGTTCACAGTGGGGATGAGCAAACTTACTGTAACAGACTGAATGGCTAATGCACTCTGAAAGATGCAGTATATTTGTCTAAGTCCCAAAGCTCCACAGCCAGAACAGACTAATTCCTGCTAGGAGTGAGACAAGAGTTTTGATCGATCCAATAACTTTTGGACATTGTAATCTGAGTATAGACTTGATGTTGAAAAGCAAACCAGCACAGATCATTGTGTCACTTTGGCCTTCAGATATTTATTTAACACATTGCCATGTTGGGAAGAATGATTAAATGGAATTTGTTTCTAATCCTCAGGCAGCATTTTTTTGGGAAAAGATGGACTGAATTTAGTAAGATTTGTTTCACTTTTCTGTGCTGGATATAATTTGCTCAGTGGGCAGTTGGGTCGCAAAGTGGAAACAATGTTAGTTACCATTTTGTAAACTCTTTATTTTTCAGTTAGAAGTAAATGAACCCGAAAGTTTTTGACATTTAACTGGTCCTGTATTTACTACCATCCGCTCCTTCTTCTCTTTGATCTGTGCTTTGTGGCCAAAGCCTCTCCCATCATACCCAATTTTTCTCCAGAAGACTGCCCCTACTCACTTTCCCTTTTCATTGTGTTATTCTATTGAAAGGGAAAACCTGCATTTAAGATGTGGAAACATGGAAGAGAGAGTGTGGTGGTCTTCAGTCCAGAAGGTTTTATTTCACTAATTTGAAATATCTGTGTGGGCAGAACTCTGAAATATCTGTGTGGGCAGAACTCTGCTTATGCACAACAGTGTAGTTAATCAGAGTTGAAGTAACAGGAGGCTTCTGGTAGATCACCATTCTCTCTCACCTGGCCTGTTAGCAGGCTCCAGGCTTCTGAATGTGATTCTTATTCAGTCTCATGCCTTTAGGATGGGACTGGGTGGTTGAACAAAGTCAGTGGGCATCTGGATTTTCTTGTACTCAGATAAGACACCAGCTGTTTCTGCCTGGAATGGCCACATGTTTGTTTACAGGTGAGAAATTTTTTCAAGTTTTGAAAACAGATCTAGACAAAAGGCCTTACAGAAGGAAGCTGCACAGCATCTGCAACAGGTAAATGGAAAATCTCTACGCAGCATTCTGAAACTTTTGAATGCTTACTTCTCTTTGGTAATTTCTTTAAGAAGTTTGAAAAAGTTAAAAAAACCTTGGTAGCTTCCCAGGAAAGATCCTGGTAACTGGTAAAAGTGGTTTTGTTTTTCTGAGACAATACTCTGCTAGCTTTAAATCTGAGGGGGTTTTTATTTTGTATTATTATATTTAGCTGGAGACCATCATAGTATATAATGCATAATTCAGCCTGACCCTAGTGTGTTTTCCCAAAAGTGTATTATTGGCAACATTCTTACAAGGGAGGCTTGAGAGTTCAGATTTATGTACAAACAGTTCAATTAAAGTCAAGAGTATGCAGTGTTTCATACTCAGAGAGGGAAAGTTCATACATTTAGTAAAAGAAGTTTATTGAACTTAATTTTGTCCTCTTTGCTGACACTTTGGTAGAAGAGTTCTTCATTGCTGCAAAAACTTTGAATTCGGGAGCTTCATTAATCCAAACAGAGACTGTTTGAAACAAGCCAGTCACTGCCCTGTGTCCTGTACCATGTTGGAACAGCAGCCTAAATGGATGGTTGCAGTGAAAAAAAATTAAATTGCTGTGTCAGAGGTCTCCAACGATGGGTTTCTTAGCTTGTCCCCTGTCTAAGGGATTTGGGGCTCTTGGCACTGGTGTTGAAAGAGTTTGCATCAGTCTGCATACCAAGCAAATATTATGAAGGGCACAGGCAGAAAGTGCAGCAGAATTTCTTAGTGACACAAATATAGCCATGATGACTTAAGGACTGGTAATGCACTAGAATGGCTCTGTGACTATAAATTTTTATATGTTTTCTGGCAATTTGCTCTTACAAAATTAACTACTGTACCCAGTTATATTTTTATTTATTTATTTAAATTAATTTATATATTACTTATTTATGCCTAATATATTTTATTTAACAAGGTTATTGAGATATGTATCATTTTACCTGCATTTTGAGATAACAAAGAAGTGCCCTAAATTATACTGGCCTGCCTTTGCTTGATCTGTTTGTGTATATGATTTATGTTACATTGCTATTAAGTTTTTATTTGCACCTTACTGTACACTTACATCATCTTAGGTTCAGAAGTAGGTAATGGGGCTGTCATAGTAGATGTGCATATGGGAATAGTTGGTAGTTTGCAGTGCTCCCTCCCCTCGTGACCTTCTAATGTAATTAACTGATGCAGCAGTTAATATGATACTTTCAGCAGTCCAACCCCAGTATTTTCTACTGTGGTTCCTCACATGCTGGAATTCAGAATGCCTCAAGAGGTTGAAGAAATTTATAAAGCAACAGTGGTTTTTTATCATCTTGAGTGAAACATTTTGCATGTTTCAAAGATTTTGTTACTTGAAAAATACCTGGATTTTCCTCTTGTGTTTATTCCCAGGTTCAGAATGAATCACAAGTATTGGAAATGAACAATATATATAACAGGAATGAAATGGCATCTGCTTTCAAAAACATTTCAATCACGTCTTTCGATTAGTCTCAAATGAGAATGCTGGATATGACTTCTGTAACTTGTCTGCTGTGAATTGAATAGGGTGTAAATTCATCTCTGTGAGCATGCACAGTTAACAATGAAATAACAGTCCTTCCCTAGATAGCATATAGAAGGATGAAATGACTTACCAGTGTAACTTAGGCACTTCTGAAAATGTAAATATGCCTTATTCTGGATGTCTCAAGTATTATTAAAATAAAAGCGATACAGAGAAGGGAAGAAAGAGGGGATGGATATTTGTAAGGCCAGGAGTCTCTCATAAGTAGACATGTTTGGCTTTTTTTAAACAGAATTTATGGGTCATGCTGGTTTCCCTTAAAAAATACAAAACAAGCTGTACGAACACACCTAAAATAGATCATTCATTGTCAAAAGCCTGTGCAAATAATTGGGATTTGACAGTAATTTCAAACAAGTTGCCACTGTAGGAACATCAGGCAAGTTTGGTTTTTTGCCTAGATACTCATTACTTGCCGTTTTTAAGTCCTACCAAGTTACAGACAAGAGATGATATTCTGAACTGAATAGCTGTAGGATCTTCCCTTTGTGAACAGAAATAATTAGGCATACACTGGAATTCAGAAGAAATTACATACAGTGTTACCTTTTGCTGGTGATTCTATCTGGTTTCTTTATTCTGCAGTCATCTGCTATTGTCTTCAGCTCACATTTCTCATAAATCTCTCTCTGCTCCTCAATCCTGCTACATCATCAAATGGAAATGCAGACGAAAAATAGTGCTATCCAAATTTAGGCATATGGACAGACAGCATTATTTAACAGCTCCAGTTTACTGCAACACATCCGGGAACCCTGATTCCACTGGGAGATGGAGATATTGGATATGATAGTGATTTCTTCAGTGTCAGAATGCTGACTGTAAAGAAATGCTCCCTTTTGGATAATGATATATATATATCACAATGCAAAAGTGGATTGATTTTTACTCTTGAGGTTAAGTATTATGAGAACTAGGCCTTGATGTAGTTTCCACTGAAACAATGATTGAATTGTCATTGACATGAAAATAAAAATAGTCGGACCACACATGCTTAGTTTTACTGTTTTGGAGATACGTTTCTTATTAGAAAGTATTTCCTTTTGTTAATAATATTTATGGAGACGGGAACTGGGAGAGCAGCTAATAATTGGCTAAACATAATACTTTTCATAATGAAGTAGAAGACTCTTATATTTAATAAGCAGGAAAAAGAATGGCCAAAGGATTAGAAAGATAAAGTCCAGGTACACAGCTCTGGTCTTGAGTGCATGTGTGTCAAATCTACTGAGTTATTTCAGTTTTCTGGGAGTCTGGCCCATAAAATCTAAAAGCATCCAACATCATATCTGTTCACCTTGCGAATTCCTGTGACTAAGCTGCAAAAGTGAAGAATTGCAGCAGCCTATAATAAGGAAGATAAAGGAGCACCAGAATATGTGCAGGGAAGGAAGAAAGCAGTAACACTTGTGGAAATTATAGATAAATAAAATTCAATCTCCATTCACATCTTCGAGTTTCTCTATAAACCAGTATACATTGCTTGTAAAAGAGCGGTGACAGAGGAAAGGTAATAAATACCATTTCCTATGAGACTTATTCGATCTACACCACTGATGAGCTCCATAGAGCTAATTTGTTGAGAGGACTCTTCCAAGTGGGGATGTATTTCCCAAAATAATTTTTATGGATGGAAGTCAGTAGTAATATTTAAAGCAAATAGGCTATATCTTTATTCAGTGGATATGCTCATGTGGAATCTTCACAGTAGACTTAGATGGCTCAGAACTTCGGAAATCAAATTACCTCCTGGGCAATGGGAAATTTTAATAGAAAAAAAAATTCTACTCTTCCATAAGCTGTATGGGAGAGTGGAAGAGAAAGCTCCTCTGTAAAGTCTCTTGCTGCCTGGCTTTTCATGTTAATGTTGGCACTGCAGTAGCACTGTGTTACAAGGCAGTACACAGGCATCTATATCCCATCATAGCATGTTCTCTCTCAGGCATATCCTGACCTGAGCAAAGGAAGTAGTTTCACTGGCTGTCTGAAATGTCCCCAGTGACATATTTTGAGTATGTCTCTGGCTTACATTTGCATTCCAAAATAAGGGATGTTTCTTCTAAAAGAGTCATGGTGGTTGCTGAAGCCAAAGCTATTTTAGTCTCTCCGTTCCCTTTCCTTCTTAGTAGGTGCTGTGGCTGAAGAAAGCAGGGACTATTTCAAAGTCTGCTTTTATTGGACAGGACAGGACAGGGAAAAGAGGAAGGACTGAGCCAGTGTGGCTGTCTTGCACACAGCACTTTTGAGGATGTGATGCTGATTTACACTAGATGAGAATATGGCATCCAATGCATTTAGGAGAGAAAATGTACAATGGCATTAAAAACCACCAGGTTTATTCTTTACTATATCAGCTTGGTGCTTAATGCCACTCCAGTGGACTAGGAAAGGACAGTTCCATTTTAACACTTTATGTTAAGAAGCCTTCATGAAAAAGACAACGCAGAAAATACGCAGCCAAAACCTGAACAAAGGAGCTGAATTGCAGGGTTTTAATCTCTTTTAGTGATGCATTTCTGGAAAACTTTTTTTTTTTTGTTTACTGGTCATGGAAAGTGAATCATATGTTTGATGGTTTGTATTCTGCTGTTGTTGTCTCCTCTTTATTTTTTGACTTCATATTATTTAATTTCTGCTAGGTGTTATTTCTAAAGAGAACAGAATGAACTGAGGGCCTCACACCTACATATCCAGGTCTTTTATCAATGTTTTTTAATGACTAGTACTCTGCTACAAGCCTTTTAAATTTACCTGCTAAACTATTGTCACTTCCGTCCCCAGTTCTGGATACATGTACATATACAAATATATATATTTGTGTATATACATAAATGTATACGTGTATGAGAAATTATTTGGGACTGGTTGAGACCAGACCAGAGGGTATCCTAACCCTTTTTGTGGTTTAATGCAGAAATGTTTTCATTTGTGGAAGATGGAAGTGATGGAAAGTTGCGTTTTCTTTAAACATCTAGAATTTAGTAGAACTCCAGTTCTCTCCGGTAGCTTCTGTAGAGTCATCAAAAACCTAGAATATTTTATTCTCTTAAGGCCAGCCATAGGGAATTTCTGTGGGGGATGAGCATGAGTACCTGGTGATTTTTCTCAGCAGCTTTCAAGATGGGATATGACTAGAAAAGCGCTTTGGATTTCCAGAAGCCCATACAGATGGAATTGCTCATCTGACTTCGCTTCTGCCCTAGATTTCAGATGGTCTGGACAACTATCAAGATTTTCACCCCTAACTAACATAAAGCTAGTTAGGTCTTTTTCTAATCACCTATTCACTGTTGTGATACTGAGTGGTTCACCAGCTTCGGAGCAGTAGAATGAATTAGGAAAATGCCATTATCTTCTACTTTGTAAGTGAGGAACCAAGGTAGTGAGAAGTAAAAAGCTTAAAAAAACTTCAAAAGTATCTACAGGATATTGAGACATTTTGAATGCAGGACATTGAGATAGACTTTCAAGATTTCTAACTGCAATGGAGTAGGAAAGGCATATAATAAAATATTTTCCATATACCATGGGGAATCCTAAACTCTATGTCAGTAGAGCACTGACTGGAATAGGAAAGTCCCAGACATGTGTGCAACTGTTTTCCAATGCCTTGTGATTGACTTTGTTGTGAAAACAAAATTCTGCATGTGGCAGTCTAATGCTTTACTTTACTGCATGTTAGGCAAATGCAACAGGATGTTATTTTAACTGTCTTTTTTATCAAAGCTAAGGTAATAACTTACCTGCAATTGGGAGGAGGAAGGAACACTTGGAGAACATGTCCTGCTCTTGTACTCATGGTGTCCTCTCTTTTCTTTTTCAGTGAGTATGTTTTTGAACACATTAACCCCCAAGTTCTATGTTGCCCTGACAGGCACATCCTCATTAATCTCGGGACTTATTTTGGTAAGTACTACTTACTACATCTGTTAATACCAATTTAGAATTTGATTTTGATATCCAGAATTGCATTTTGGGCTTCATACAGATTAATAGGTGTCTTTTTTTTCTTCTGTAAACTTACAGTTCTGCAGCACATAAAATTTGTCTTTATTTGTATGTCTCTTTCTGTGAGAATGAAAAAGGAAAAAAAGATGTTTCAGTGCTGTATCTTAGAAGAAAAAAAGCCTTGAAGAATAGTGTGACTCACTAACAACCCTACAGTAATTCTTAATGAGTGTTTGCACATTAAATGCTTTCCTTGACAAGTATTACAGAAATGAAAAAGGCCAATAAAAGGAAGACAAGGAAAGGTACCAACTATCTCAGCTTAGCGTGGTCCTTCCAGAAAGATACAGCAGGACTTAACTAGAGAAACACCAGTTCTGGTGCCAGGATTCCAAGGGATAAATGTTTCAGATCTTCACTTCTAGAATCTTTCCCAGTACACATCTGCCTATTTGCTTAAATGTCTGTATTTTTAAAACATTTAAAAAACCCTCCTCCCATATGTAATTCTTAAGAGCTTCTTCATGCAAATTGATGCAGTGGAGTGAATCATAATACAGACACAATGCAGGAGTCCAAAGCAGAGCATTTGCTCTGAATTTTATTAAATATCTTCATAGAAACAAATGGAGATTAAAAATATAAGGATGAACAGGGTGTACACATATCTATATTACTGTATGTGGTCTGTTCTGGTTTCCTCACTGCTGAGAGTTGGCTTACTGCTCACACAAATGAATAGTGTAGCATAACACAGAACAGAACAGAATGATCATATAGTCTAGCTGCCTGATGACTTCAGGGCTGACCAAAAGTAAAAACATGTTATTGAGGGCATTCTGCAAATGCCTCTTAAGCACTGGCAGGCTTGGGGCATCCACCACCTCTCAAGATATCCTGTGTTTGACCACTTTCTCAGTAACAATAATTATCCTAATGTCCAGTCTGATCCTCCCCTGTCACAGCTTTGAACCATTCTCATGTGACCTGTCTCTAGATAGCCAGAAGAAGAGATCAGCCCCTCCCTCTCTACTTCCCCTCCTCAGGGAATGGTTGCCTTTGTTTTAGTCTTGTTCATTCAAGTTGTACACTTTTAAAATCTGCTGGCTACAAGCTGTAGACCCTCCCCCACCACACCAAACTGGGCATGTAACTGGGATGACACCAAGTGTAAGCTATTGTAGTGATAAGTGGAAAGAGGAGAGAGAGAGAAACATGGCTAGAGGCTGGTTCACATCACCTCTTATCTACTAATCTCAGAGAAACCTGAAAGCAATTAGGATCCTAACTGAACATTATCAGTTTGGTTTGGGAAATCCACACCTCTTACTTCCACATTGCCTGTAGTCAATGTAGATAAACAAATGGCATCCTTGACTACTTAATTCCTGTGAGACTCTCATCAGTTAAATGATTTCAAGTATAAAGCAGCAGGTGCACTGCTGCTGTGCCTTGCTCTGAGTTTCCTCATAGCAGAAGGCAATTAACTAATGTCTGCACCTTGGGCATTCATCAGTCTTGTATGGATTCAGCCCCAAAGCACACAACGGAGCTCCAGAGAGATCAACAGAACTTTCAGAATATGAGCAGGAGCCAGACCTGTAAGACTTGGATTCAGTTCAGCAGAACTCACTCAAGGGCACAGGAGGAAAATAGTTACATTCAGCACTGTCACTCAGAAAGAAGAAAATGCTGGGCCCCACCCCCAAGATGAGAAGGATTGAGAGAAATAACATGGGTTTCACAGACACAGTTCCATATTTGTTGCTAGAGGGCAAAGACAGCAGGGGGAGGTGGCAAGACAAAGACAGCTTATTTTCTGCCCTACTGAATTACATTACAGAATCAAACAGGAATAAAAACTTGTGAGCAAGAAATTTCTAAGTGCTGTACTTTGATGGGAAGCACAGGAAGGAAGTGGCAAGACATACTCAAGACTATGATATGGAGAAGGGGCAAAAGGACTCCTATAGAAACCTTTTATGAAGAAATCAGTTTGAGCCTTCATCAAAAGAAATCCCTCAGTATTGCATGAGAAAGTCCATTATGAACAAGTTGAAGAAACAGTGAGGTGGTGGAGATGTAGACACAGAAACNTCTTTTTTTTTTTTAATCTTCACTACTGCTATCAGTTGTTGTTTGCTGTTCATATGGCACCTTCCTAAATGTGAAAAAGGTATATAGGCCAGACAGGTAACAGCCAGGTACCCCAGATTGTAGAGACCAGTGTCTGTGCTGAGAGGAACGTGTTTTCTGTAAATTTGATAATGGAGAAAGAACTAAGCAGATGTGGTCATGGAAAGAAAAAATGCAAGCTGAAGAGATCACACATCAGAAAAGACAGCTGATTAAGTTCTAGTGAGGTGGTGCTAGCCTGTAATTAGCCCAAATGTGCTTCAGATTAATTATTTCTTAATCTTGCTGTTTACTAGTGGCCCCATTTTACATGCTGTTTACCATGACCAGTAACATGATGAACTGCCTGCATTGCCACACATTCACATCAAACTACACAGTATCATCATTTCTAAAGGATTCTTAGTCCTGTTAATGGTATAAAGAGAAGTTCTTTCATAAAATAAACATTCCCTTGTCAAATCTACATCACTGGGGTACTTTTTAGACTAGATGTACTATTATTGCTTGAAATTTTCCACCATATGGGCTGGCAGATTTCTTTCCATTATCAGCTGGCTGCAGTTCCTAATCAGAAGGAGAAATCATAGCACCGCAAGTTATGAAATAATGGAAAATTCCATCATTTCATAAGTTTGGTAACTGATGGGAAAGGGATTTCTTCTTCTAACTCATGTTTGGGTCATGAAACAATGACTTCAAAGTTCAGTTTTGGACAGTTGAGTACTACATTACTCATTTGCAAAATACTACACTCCTGTCTTATTTTGCCTCTGACTTTGTTTTAATTCTTTAGGTAAAATTCTGACCTTGCTATAGGCAATGTGACTGAATAGAAGCAAGGATTTCAGACCTTTTTTCTTACAGGTCAGAACTCTACAGAAAATACTTCCATCTCAAGCATTTCCCTTAACAATTACTTGACTACAGCACATAGTTAAAAATGAACAATTTAGCATATATTCTCTTCATCCATGCACTGTTGTAGGCATCAAAAATAAGAACAAGATTTAGTCCACAGTTGCATTAGAAATACTGTATTGGAAATGTGGTTCTACCACAGTTACTTTTAATCCAGTAAAATACAGTGTGCTGTCTCACAGAATACAATGAACTGCATTGTATTCCATGTCTGGGAGCTGAGGTTTTCCACAGGTAGAGTAATAAAACTGCCATGAAACACACCTGACATCCATTAAATGCTGTGAACTAGAACTATGTAAATGCCACTGAGATTTCTAAATAAAGCCACATATTTAACATACAGTTATCACCAAAGTTGCTCAGCAAGCATGTGAGGCACTTGCACTGCAAACTGATAGAGTCTCAGTTTTAACAGAGGACAGGTAGAAATGAACTTCAGACTTAAATCTTCACCAAGAATTCCTAGTTATTCTACTTCTGAGCTTGGGACAGTAGTAAGTATCTTCTGCTACACAATGAAAAACATTCTGCAATGAACAAATACCAGGCCTTTCAGATGTAAGAATTAGAAAGCCAGCCTACAGAGGCAGAGCATGAGTCTACACGCTGCCTAGCATGGAGCAGCTAGGCTGTTTGCTGCTACCCAGGTGTGTAGCATTCTGTCAAGAGTCATAGCCTTTTGTAGCCAATGGTACCAGTACAGGAAGTCTGAGAGAGGACCTGAGTAACATAGAAGAACTTGTCTTACTTTCTGTAGATACTAATTGATCTTCTGCTTATTTCACTACCTTTGTGTAGTCTGCTGCCGAGGAGCAAAAGGGTGACTGAGTTCTGGGTGCTGCCACAGATCCTGTGAAAGTCTGACAGTTGTGCAGGGACAGTCTTGGAGGGCTGAAAAGCAATACATGGTAACCATTCAAAGTTTCTGCTCTGCTCAGAGAAGGCTTACAGGTCAGGAAGTACAGAATCATTGTAGGGAGTTCCTAAGAGACTGGAAACCCTTGCCAAGGAGCAGATGAGAGAGAAAGATCTATTGGAAGGTAGGCTGTAACCCAGTCCACAGACAAGAAAATGGTATTGTAACTAGGTGGGGTCTACACAGTGTTGAAAGAAGTAATACACTTAATCCAGGCAATATATTATTTTCTTTTGTGTTTCTGTATTTCCAGAGGTGGATGAAGTAAATAGATTTTTATTTCAAATACGCTGCCCACTAGCACTGCATGTATGTTCTCCTGCTGTCTCTTTGAGATATGACAAATGGGGATTCGGTAACCAGGAGCAGAGTCTAAGAGAATGCTGAGTGGGTGTATTTAATCCAGAAGGTATGGGGGTGCTTATCCTTCAAGACTGTCATTAAGGACATTCAGCGTGGTCAGAGGCATGCTGTTTCCTCGATCCAAGGTGGGAGCACTGGAGCATCTCCTAGAGTCACTGGCTACCACTAACAGCTAAATAAAACAGACCAGCAGCTTGCTTTGTTGGAAGGCAAGTAGCATTGTATAGTCACATTCACAGATAAACACTCTTGCCTCTCTAAACATGGATGACCTTTTCCATACTGTCTCCTGGAAACAGCCCCTGGGCTGTAATACACCTAGAGTATTTGCAGTCATTGCCTGGGAGAGTTGACACAGGCCAGGTAGTGTGCTAGCAAACAAACAGCATGGATTACTTGAGCCCAACCTGTGCTGTGGTCCCTTTATTTATAAAATAGCTTTAACCATGGAATCAAGTTTTGCTATCACTATGCTGTTCCTCCAGAGAGTAAGTTTCCTTTAAACCCATTAGATTGGTTGAAAGTACTCCAAATCTACCCCTCTGAGACCTGAAAGTCTCATTAGAAGGCTGAAAGAGAAATCTGAGCTGTGGAAGTTGCTGGAAAATGAAATCCTTTACTGTTTCTGTTGAAGACTCCATACATGGACACTAGGAGGGAATGACAGAGTGTTTGCTCTAAGAAAGGATGCCTGTCTCACATATGAGAAACAGAAAAGCACAATTCAAATCATTGATAGATATTGCTCCTTGGTCCAGTGAGAACCACCACCAAAACCATCCCTTGTGAATTGATGCATATCTAATGGAATATCTGTTCTGGAAAACTGCAGGAAGATCAGATCTGATAACCAAGTGATGCAGAATAGATTTGTTGCTACAGAGATAAATAAAAGTATCTGGGATTGTTTGTATGTGAGAGCAGAGATAAGAAGGAGGATGACTGTAACATTTTCATTGCACAGGGGAAGAGAAGTGTATTAAGAAGACAACATTTCCAAAATCAAATACTCTTATATTAGGCAATACTTATGCCAGATTAAAAAATAAATATTTCTTAATTTGCATTTCTTAACACACCAAGCTGGAAATGTTCAGAACAGTGTTTTAACTTGGCCCTTGTGAACATTATGGTCTCAAAAATCCCTTGAGGGTTTGGACATATTTGATCCTGTTTCAATTTGAAAGCAAAGGCACCAACTAGAAAGACTCCCAAGTTTGCCACTGCTGTGAATGGGAGATCTCTGGAAATGAGCTCCCCTCCCACTGAGAGGAGAAATGAGGTAGCTTTTTCCCTCAGAAGTGGTGCAGAAATTACCTTTCTGATTAATCTCCTCTCTACATCCGATCTCTGTCAATGGGTAATTAATCTTTATAGTAATTTATTCTGTCAGATGATCTCTCATCTGCTGAACTGTCAAAAGATTGTTGACTTCACATGGCTTTCAAACTTCATGAGGCAGTTAGACGTCAAATTTGATTTATAGAAATCAGGTTTCAAACCAGATGACACTATCTGAGAAAGATGCAAAAATTCTCAAAAGAGAATTTATTGGTTTGACTTAAGCACCAAATTACAGATTACCTCCTTATACATGCTGAACAAATCACTCCAAGCAAAGGCTCATGATGATGATGATGATGATCTGGCTGATGTTTCCCACCATTGGATTCATTCAACATAGCAAATATTTTTCAAAGCTGCCTTAAACAATTTATGAGCTTTAATGCCATTTTTAAAAATAATTAATGTATTTGTAAGTCTAAGGAGGCAGACACACAGCTGTGTCACGTTTGAGCAAGTTTCTGTCACTCAGCTGAACTGTAGCAGAGACTGCATTTATATATATATATGTACATTCTTTGTAATTGTCCCCTCAGTTTCATTGAAATTCAGTGTGACAGCTTTCCAGCTGGTATGCATTTGTGCAGGACAAGTGGGCTCAAGTGTGCTTTTGTGCTGCTCACTCTCTCTCTGGGTTTTACTGACCTCATCTAAAAGCTGATCATGATTGAAATAATGAGCAGGAATTTATTAGCACATTTTGCAAAACCTTTTTTTTCCTCTCTTAGAGAAAGTACAAAGCTTGTTAGATATGGTCTGAGTTTTGCACAGCCAGTCTGGCAGCTGTATTTGAGTCCCTGACTTACACTGTGGTGAAATTCTTACTGAGTGTCCCTTGCCTCAGTGCAAGACTATAATCTTTCATTCCTAGCACCCTCTCCCTCTGGGACTTTGGACAGGTAGAACTGTGGCTTTTGTGCCTTGATTTGTTCCAAGGTTTTCAAAGACAGAACAGAAACAGATGTTCACAGCAGACCTATGACTGTATCTTATGGCATAACCTTTCTCTTATGGTCAGCTGCATGCTCATGATGCTCTCTTAAATCATAAGATATAAACTTTAACCCCTTTAAAAAGTGTGGTGTGCCTAAGAGCATGAGAACAGCTAAAACCAAAGCTGACACACCTGCGCCAGCTCCCTGTCCACCATCTCCAGCTTTCAGAGGCAGTGATGCCAGGGGAAGCCTATGTGGAACAAATGTTCAGTGACACTGCATCAGCACCCTGTCCTTGGCACTTGGCATTCCCATCTGGGTGCTGCTGCAAGCACATGCTAGTGGAACCAGAACAGTGGCAAATGCACCTCAGAGTCCATGTAAGGAGGAGCTGTCCAGGCTGTGTGGGTTTTTGGTGACCTGAGTGGGAAGGAGTTCACAAAGATCTGAATATGTTAATGCTCTGGTTTCTCTGTGACCACCTGTTTAGCTTCCCAAATGCTATGTGTTCACATAGTCCTTCTGTCTTTTCCCCACCAGACTGCTCCATTCTTTCGTGTTGATATCTCTCAGAAACGCTATTAGATTGTTTTGGGGAGTGATCTCCAGAGCTGCCACACAATCTTGTGTGAACTCGTCCCAAGTAACCACCAGCTTCATTCCCTTTCACTCCTATGCAGATAGAATTCTTTCACATGAATCCTCTAGATGCTTTAACAACACATTTTCATTTAGGAGAAACCCCAGTGCAGTATGCATTGGAAGCATCTTTTGGAGAGGAACGTTTTCCTTCTTTGTCAGAAAATTTTTTTCCCTCTCCTTTAAAGGGAGTGGGGTAAAAAGTATGTGTTGTCTACAGACAGTCCAATCTCATGGAGACAGAAGTAATTTCAACTATATAAAGAGGTCAAGAGAATTTAAAAATCAAAAAATATTGAAGAAGGAAGTGTGTGAAGCCTGGCCTGAACTTTTCTGGAGCAGGCAGACCCTGAAGAGGCCTTCCAGAGCCTGCTGTCTATTGGCTGACCCACCAAAACCTGCCCAACAGCACACTGATAGTGACAAAGATGTGAACACAATCCTTTCCCTTATTGTTGATTGTGCCTAGTAAGAAGAGTTTTTATCAAAGCTTTCAGTACTGGTGTAACACATGGAGATACCGAGGAAAATGGGAAGGGCAGAGACAGTTCATTCCCAATTTTTTAGTGCAATCAGTATTACAAAGTCCTGCCAAATTTCTCAAAACTCCTTAGATTTGCTTTTGGTATGTAGATGTTTGCATGATGATTCAAGGGCTACTTATGTATTCATTTTAAGCATGTGTTTCTTTACAATTTTTACAGTCTAAACCTTTTCCATATTTGTATGAAATAGTCTTCATTTCCAAGTTTATGTGGTTTCCTGAAATATGTGTATGCTTATTGAGTAATATATTTTTTTGTGAAAATACCACAGACACGTTTATGTGTATAATTTCAATTTCAAGGTGTTCTCTTAGGCTGTGAAATTATTTTCCAAGTAGAGCTCTGTAAATAATAATTTCTTTTCTGATTTGCTAGCTTAACCAAATGCCTGAAAATAAAATTAATTCAGAGTCAGCCCAAGTCAGCCAAACAAAATAAAACACAGTTCAGCTAGGGGAAAAAAATCCAAAAAGGAACAGGATTCAGCTTCCTGGAGTTTGTTTTGCATTTTTAACATTTTTTAAAAAATTAAATGCAGTGAATGTCTTTGGAAGCATTTACTGGGGAAACAAGCAAATCTGCTTTTCCTCACATTCCCTGGACTGCAGAGGGAGCTCAGGCAAGGTGAGGCGGATTCACCCCTGACTGCAGCATCCTGTCGGCCTGGCTGATACCGGGCCTAATGGGGGATTGAGGAGGGGGTGTTCTAGAAGTCAATTTAAAGAAAGAGGCCTAACAGCTGGAATAATTTGAGGTTATTGTGTTTATCTGGGTTTTAAAACAAAAATAATTGCGTTGCATTTTCCACCTAAACTTGAGTCCCTTTTAACATCTCCGTGTGCTCGGGCAGGGATGACGCGGGCAGGTGCCTCCCCCGGGGTGCGCGGGGAGGAGGCCGCGGGCGGCCAGAGCTGCCGTTTCGCGTGGCGGGCTGCGGCGCTGAGGGGCGAGAGCGGGCGGAGGAGCGGGCTGGAATCGGGGCGGGGCAGCGGGTGGAGGCCGGCGGCCCTGACGGCGTGTGTGTGCCTTGCAGATCTTCGAGTGGTGGTACTTCCGCAAGTACGGCACCTCCTTCATCGAGCAGGTCTCGGTGAGCCACCTGCGCCCCCTGCTGGGCGGGGTGGACAACAGCGCGCCCAGCGCCGCCAGCGCCGCCGGCGGGGACGCGGACTCGAACCGCCAGAGCGTCTCAGGTGAGCGGCGCCGCGCCTGCCTTCGGGATCCTGCTCCGCTCAGGGAAAAGGCAGAGCTGCTTCATTAAGTGCTAATCGCATCCTTCCGAATTCACGCAATGTGTTTTGCTTAGGCTGCAAAATTAGTTAATGCATTTGTTTTCTTGTTTTGTTCTGAAAACCCTACGAAATTGCACATGCCCTTTCTGCACTATCCTTTGTCCAGCGGAGGGGCTGCAAAGGTGATTAAGGTGCTGGAGCGTCTTTTATGAGGAAAGGCTGAGGGAGCCGGGCCTGTTCAGCCACGAGAAGTGACGACTGAGAGGGGACCTCAGTGTGAAGAGAGGGTGTCAAAGGAATGGAGCTCAGTGATGCCGAGCAATAGGACAAAAAAGCAGCAGGCAGAAACTGATGCACAGGAATGTTCCTCATATTCCACCTGAATATGCGGAAGAACTTCTTTACTGTGCAGGTGACCGTGCACAGGAACAGGTTGCCCAGAGAGGCTGTGCAGTCTCCCTCCTGGAGATATTCTAGCACTGTCTGAATGCAATCCTGTGCCTTGTGCTCTGGGATGCCCCTGTTTGAGCAAGGAGGTTGGATCAGGTAACCCGTTGTGGTCCCTTCCAGCTCAACCAGTTTTCAAATTCCGTGATTCTAAAAGCAGGTAGTATTTTTACTGAAATAATTTTAAGTAATAACAAAGTTGTTAAAAAAACAATCAGACAAAGAAGTCAGAAATGTTCATCTGGTTTTGCATCACTTTTTTTTAGATAATGTGAGTAGTATGTAAACAGCATTTGGATTTCACCTGAGTAAGTGGAAGCACGGTGACTTTTAAGGCTTAAGGAACATAACAGCTTAAGGACTTGTTATGTTCCTGACTCTGCTACGGATTTGATCTGTGACATTGGGCAAGTCCTAACATAGTCAGGCTTTTTTAAAAGGCCTCCAGTTTAGGAAGCATGATTTCAGGCGTTTATGGCCTGATTTTTACAAACTTCCAGGCATTCACAGCTCCTGCAAGTTTCAGTGCAAAGAGTGAAGGTATCTGACCCTAAGTCATTCAAGCCTGAGGCACTCTGAGCCAGGTGCCTGGTTGCCTGGGCCATGGCTCCTCTGAGAACCATCCATCTGAGGCCAGCCTGCCTGAAATGAATCAGCCCTCCAAGCACTGAAATTTGTGGACTGAAGGAGCCGCAGCGGAACTTGTCTCCCTATTTGGGTGACTTAGCTGCCTGGGGAGAATGAATTGGAAATTTAGCCCATGAGTGATGAAAATGCTGATATGCTATTGCTTCTGGCTTGAGTGGGAGATACTCACTGTTAAAGTCAGGGCAGGAGCATCTGGATTTGTGTTCCTCATGTATAAAAAGAAGCTTATCTGTCTCTGCCCGAGCTTGGCTTACAGGCCATAATCTTAATATTGGAAATTAATTAGGGATGTGCCTCTTGAACCAACTACAATTTTATGAAATTTATTTCATCTGCAGGCTTTTAGAATACATCACAATTTACAAGTGAAGGAAAGGGAATGAAAAGAAAAAACCTCACTTATGGAGAAAACATTGTTCTACAGCTGAGCTGCCTATGTCTGCACCTGGCAAATTTTTATCTCTACTCATCAGTGTGCATGAAAACAGGCAAATGAAAATTAGCTCTGAACTTACATGTTAAATAATATAGGTGGCCTCACAAAACCTTTTTATTTACTGAGTAAGTCTACTTAAGGAAGCCTCCATATTGCACAGCAAATTCAGCTGTTGTCATTCTCATGTGAAGAGAGGCTGTGAATAGCAGCACTGCATGGTCCAGGATATTAAATTTGCGTGAACTGGCAGAAAGCATGGGATGGCTTGGAAACACCTGTGTGCACTCATCAGTGTGCTCAGTCACACTTCAGCAGCTCTGAAATAACTCCTGTCATTTTAAAACAGAAGGCACAGTATTTTCACTAATGAGGTTCACACATCTTGACTTTTCTGATACAAAGAAATAGTCAAGGAGCATGTTTGCTTTCAGTGCATTGACACGGAGCTGGGACTCTGAGTGTTGCTGGACAGTGTGTCTGTATGGATAGCCTGTTATTTGTGTCTTCAGAAAGGTATCAGTGCTCCAAAAGTGATCATTGAAAAAGTCTCTGAAAGGTTAAAATAAGGACATAATTATGTTATTGGTTTGTATAGTAACAGAAAAGGCAACCCTTTTGGTTTACCATACATTAACACTGGGATAGTTCTTTTGCTATCCAACAAGATGGAGATGGCTTTTCCTCTTGGAAAATGTGTTCCTGTGTTCCTATGTAGATGTTTGACTGTGGTAGAATGTTGCAGTAGGTACCTTTGTATTTTGAAAGGTAAGGAAAATGATGTTGTACTGAGGCCATGGAGTTAGCAGATACCAAGACAAAAGGAACAAGAGAATACCATGTTTAACTAGCCACACAGATGCCAAAACATCCCCAGAACATGAAGGTGGTAATTAAAGGCCTTCTTTACCTCTCCTTTTTGTTCCCCAGTTCAACCTTTCCCTGCTACAGTGCCAAAATTTTTCATGCTTTGGATAAAGCATAACGACTTGAATTTAAATAAGATGAACAAAAAGTGTCACTGCAATCACATAGTTGTTATCTAATCTCACTGGTTGCAAATAGAGTAAGTCAACACATTGGATTACACCTCTGGAACTGAGGAGTCTGTTGATTTAATATTTACAATGGTTTGAAAGTCATTATTTAAGAACTGTCAGATTGCAGCTTGTCAAACAGCCATACCTTCTGGCTGCAAAACAGAGCACAGCTGAATGTCAATCAAGCACTTCTGCTGAGTAAACCAGTGGAAGTTTCTAATATTAGCTGCCTGCTGAAATGGGTACTTGGAAGATACACTCTTCCCCTAAAGTCTGCCTGTTCCTGTGTCTGTTCCATGCATTTGCTGGGGGAACACAGCAAACTGAGGGCTCACCTCCTATTCCACTTGACTAGTTTCTGTGTTGCTGAGGGTGCCCTTCTGTTACTGCGAAGAATTTGTGCAAAATGCTTTCTGTCCATGCCACTGTAGCCCCACACAGATGTGGGAGCCACGTCCATGAGAAAAGAGGAGGACTTGACTTGCTGTTCAGTACTTCTTTTTCTAATGGAACAGGCATAAAGGGAACAGGCATATTGTTGCTGTAAAGATACCCTTCTGCCTCAATAGTCTACCAGAAATCTGTTGGTTTGATCTCTTTAGAAATGACATCACAAAAATTCATAGGGAGAAATGTGCTGGTTAACATTTTTAGTGGAAATCACCCTGTGGGATGTGGGAGGGCCAGTGCTACTGATGAGTTTTTGCAGAGCACCATGTGAGGGGTCATCCAGTAGCAGATCTGAGATGGAGTGACATGCTGCCTCTCAGTGAGTCTTTGTGGAAATAGTGAGGTTTATTCTGGTCTCACCTTCACTGGAGTGAATTGTCTTTGTTGTAATTAAGAGAATAAATCTGGTGTTAAATTAAAGGAAAAGCCAGAGTTCAAGACCTCACTCTTTCAAAGGCTGTACAATTTGATTATATTTTTTTAATTTTTGCTTTAAATTACATTGTTGATTTCATGTCTCTTACTTCTTGTAGTGTGAAGAATTCACAGTTTTTCCCCCAACGGAAATTTATTAAATGTTTTTAATATTCTGAAACCTATGCAATGCAATCAACTTTCTGCCAATCAATTTCAGCATCTGCTGCTATCTTAAGTAAGATCAACAGATGTTTCCATGGATTTTTACTTCACAAACTAAGGAGGAATTAAATTTGGCAACTGTAACTGAGATTCACAGTGATTTACAGCATTAACTGGACAGTGATGTTTTTCTGGAGAAATAACAAGTCCATAGGGACCAAGTTAATTGCTGCTTTTCAGTGCAATAACCCAGTGTGATCCCTCTTCAGTTCTGCATTATGGTAAATGTGAGTCCTGGAACTAATCAGTATTATCTTTTCATGTGGCATTTGGGGCTTTGTTAGTGGTTATTTGTCTGGAATGATTGCATTTGTTGACACTAATTTATAATTAAATTATTATTTAAGAAAGAAAGAACAGTCTGATTACCTTCATCAGTGCTCTTGATGGGTTTTTGCATTTGCACCTATAAAAAATAAGCCATTTGGTAAGGCTCATTATATGGTAACTGATGTTTTTTATAAACCTCAAGTACCATTGTAATTTGGGAGAAATTCCTTATGTGTGTTTCTGGTTCTTACAGAATGCAAAGTCTGGCGAAATCCTTTAAATCTGTTCAGAGGAGCTGAATATAATCGGTAGGTGCTACAAAATTACAGTTTTCAGGCATAATACTGGCTTAAGGAGCTTAACTGTACTTTTCCATTAATCTAACTTAAGAGATGAAAAAACAAAATCAACTGTGGATGCATGCACTCATGTCAGGTTTTTCTGTAATTCATAAAATGTTTCTGAGTTAAAAGGAATTTAAATTCATGCTGATACACTTTCTTATTTCTCTAATATTCATTATTTGTCCAGTTTCTGGCAACCTTGTAAAAAAAGATGGAGCAACCTAAGTGTGTACCTGGTGTTAATGCAACAATTCTGTTCAAATCCATTATAACAAAAAACCTAATGCATTCCATATATGTTTCATGGAGTCCTAATGTTTGAATATATGTGTTTCTAAGTTCCAGTGTGTGCTTTTCAACATCCTCATTAGCTTTGGCTCAGCTGCCGTTGCTCCATCAGAGCACAGTGAAATGCAGTGTGTATTGGTTAGAACTTACATGGCTATGCCCAGGTCTGTAGCCCTGGTTTTGTGCTTGAGATGTTTTAGTTTTCTGAAATTCTTTTCCCACGGAATTTTCTGTAAACCAGAGACATGTTTTTGTAACTGTAACGTTGTTTACATTCTTTTCCCTAGGAGGGACTTCTTCTTAATGTCCCTCTGGTCTGACAAATGTGATTAAAGAAGTTTGTCTTCTTGTCACAAATCAAATTGGTCTGTGTAAAAAAGTATATAAGGGAAACACATCCCATAAACAAAAAAGTCATTTTCAGCCTTCTAAAGTCAAAGTCTGTGTCGTTGTAGTGTACAACAACGTCACATGTCAAAGGTCTGGGATTCTTTTCTGGATTGGTTTTGCCAAGTGTGACCTCATTAACCCAAATGTCTCTTCGTTGGCATGTTTGCAGGTATACATGGGTGACAGGAAGAGAGCCTTTGACTTACTACGATATGAATCTTTCGGCACAGGACCATCAGACATTCTTCACGTGTGACACAGATCATTTACGGCCTGCAGATGCTAGTAAGAGACCTCGTGAACAAATGCTTTTGCTCGTAGAATAATGGCTGATTTAAACTGATGCAAGAAAAATGCTGTGACACATCAGCTTTTTTGCATAGATAAGAAAAGGCAAAAGTCTGATCATGCTGAGAAACCATTGTTGTTGAATTTATAGAATTCTAGGTCTGAGCAAGTGTCTGTATATGTAAACAATCTAATTTATGTTGCTGTGGTGTTCTGCTGTGTTGCTGGAGTCATTCAAGGTACCATTTAAAAGTGTAAAGGCTTGTTCCTTTCCTTCTCTTTCATGCAGTGGCTTCAAAGGTACATACCTTAATTTGCCTCCAGCTGCAGTGTAGTAGGTTGAGTTATGTTATCCAGGTTCCGTTTGGTCTGCAGTGACAGAAGAGAGAGAACTGATGAACATGATAAGCATGAATCCTGTTTTCTGAACTCAGTGATGTAAATGTGAGGTGGTAATATTAGCCTGAAAGTTGTTTCCATTTAGCATTCACTCAAAGCAACAGCACAGTAAGGAGCCAGAATAAGAATCCCAATTATCCCTTTATTGTTTTGTTCTCTGTGGCATCTACTATACCAAGAGGTGGTAGCTGTTTGTCACCTCTATACCTGACAGTGCAGAGAGCCTGTTCTCTCAGCCAGACTTTCTCCTGGAAAAAAAGTTTAATTAAATGAAAGAAGAGAAAACACTGAGTATTTGGGACAAATGCTCCTGTTTGTTATGTATCTTTTTGAAAGATCACTGAGCTGTATGAAATGCTCAGTAGTGAGTTAGGTTGAGATCAATAAATTCTATTGTTACAGTGCAGTAGATTCTCCTTGTTAAATCCTCTAATAACTGATATTTCTCTCTTGNCTCAGTAGTGAGTTAGGTTGAGATCAATAAATTCTATTGTTACAGTGCAGTAGATTCTCCTTGTTAAATCCTCTAATAACTGATATTATTTCTCTCTTCTCCTTTGTTTATTGAATAGTAATGCAAAAAGCCTGGAGAGAGAGAAACCCTCAAGCCCGAATTTCAGCAGCACATGAAGCTTTGGAATTAAATGAGTGAGTGATAACAACATTAACATTTATTTCCTGTCTTTCAGAAATCCATTTGATGGTATTTTAAGGCCGGGGGTTTGCTATAGTAATTTTTAGCTGCAATTACAGACCTGTCAAAGGAAAGCCTACAACAGAAGGAAAACAGCACAGCTGCATGTTGTGCTTGCTACCCAGAAGATCCTTAGGGTAGTGATGACAATGGGAGTCTTCCCATTGATGTCAGCATGTTTTGGAACAGCATAGAAAAATGGTAATTAAGTTACCTCCTGATGAGCATATGAAATAGGCATTTACAGAATGGAGAGTTCCCTTTTGGATTTCTCAGTGGTCAAGAACAGAAGCAGGAAAGAAGAGACTCATAAACACATTCTGAAATACACATTTCATAGTATGAGAGAATATGATGTAATTTGCTGTGACTTCTGGTCCTTGAGTCTGTTACTTATTTTTTCAATGAGAAGTGTAGTATTTTGAGATCCCACAATAAACTCAGTGCTGTGATGATTTACTGGTATAGAAAACTGTATGAATGTTGCTAACATGCATAAAGGGAATCCTTTAGGTTGCTGAACTGAGATTGCTACATTCTAGAATTCCATAAACTGGTGCTTTACAGTTTATCCTTTATGTGTTTCATCAGAAGAAGAGAAAGAATTGTTTCTTCTTGTATAGTGATTTAACATGCAGCATAAAAAGGAAAATGAGCTATAAGCCTGTCTTGCTCACATTTCACAGAATTACAGAATGGTTGAGGTCAGTATCCAACCCTTCCCTTCAAACAGGGCCACCTACAGTGCACTGCACAGGACCATGTCCAGCAGGTTTGTGAAGTCTCCAAGGAGAGAAACTTGACAGTTTCCTTGGACAGCTTGTACCAGTGCTCAGTGACCTTTACAGTAAAAAAAGTGTTTCTGAGGCTCAGGGGGAACCTCATGTGTCTCATTTTGTGCCCATTGCCTCTGGTCCTGTCACTGGGAACCACTAAAAAAAACCTGGCACTTTCCTCTTTGCCTCCTTACTGCAGGTATTTACAAACTTTGACAAATTCCCCCCAAAGCCGTTTCTTCTCCAGACTGAACAGTCCTAGCTCCCTGAGCCTTTTCTCACATGTGAGATGCCCCAGTCCCTAATCACCTTCATGGCCCTTCATTGGACTCTCTGCAGTATGTCCATGTGCCCTTGTACTGGGGAGCCCAGAAGTGGACACAGCACACCCACATGTGGCCTCATCAGGGCTGACTAGAGGGGAAGGATCACCTCCTTCAGTCTGCTGGAAACACTTCTACTGCAGCTCTGCTGCAAGGGCACATTACTGGTTTGGTTTTTGCTTGGTCTGGGTTGGGCTTTTTTTGTTGTTGTTGTTTTATCTTTACAACTGCATTTATAATACGTTCTTTTAATATGGCAGGTGTTACAATTCTATTGATTCTTTTCATATCATTACAGTAAGGGATATGGTTTATATTAAAACAGTAGTGCATAGAACTAGTCTTGACTTCCAGAAGGAGTTTTTGAGATGTAGGCTTAGTGGGACAGTGCTTTACTTTCTAGGACAGTTGTCAGTAGGTGTACTGAAGGGCTGAGTGGTACAGTACCTAAAAATGAGAGTCGTGGTGTGGTTGACAGAATATTTATTCATCAGAATAGTTCATCACAAAGCTTTCATGGACAAAATTTCCTTGCCTCTGTATTTATTACATCCTTGCCAGTCTTCATGCCTTCATATAGTTTTTACTTTACATACCTTTCTCATGGTTTTTCCTTTGATATTTTTGCAGGTGTGCTACTGCTTATATTCTCTTAGCTGAAGAGGAAGCTACAACAATTGTAGAAGCAGAGAAGCTGTTCAAACAGGCTCTGAAAGCTGGAGAGGGCTGTTACAGGCGCAGTCAGCAGCTACAGCACCATGGTGCCCAATATGAAGCCCAACACAGTAAGTTTTTTAGGAGGGAGAGAACTTCCAAAGCGTTCTTTGGATTTGGGGTTTTGGGTTTTTGTTGTTTTTCCCCTAAGAACTATTCACTCAATGTTTCACATGGATTGGAGTATGGCCCTAGAGCCAAACTATTCTGTTTTAGTGGTTTTGCTTGATTCTGTTGCTGAGTTGTCAGTGCTCAGATTATGGATGTGCCTTTATTATGTCATGGCAGGAAATTCTTAAGCATTTACTTAACAGAAGAGGTGTTAGAGCCAAAGAGATATGACATTCAGAAAAAGCTGAACACCCTTTAGCCATTTTGCAAACCTGGGCTCATGTTGTGAAAATGCAGTATAGAATGATGGAAAACAGGAGTGAAGTGATGCTTTGCCTGCTTTTTTCCATCAGCTCTGGGGCTAATTGCTTACACTGTGTTGTTCTGTGTAAAAGTTAATGAGGCCATTAACCAGTGGGATATTTGAAGTTAGTTGCATTTGTTAAGAAAGGTCACAGAAACATAAAATTTAACAACTGGAGTAATAAAGTACTTTTAATTGCAAGTCTAGATTTTTTTTACTTTTTAAAAAATTCTGAATAAGCAGATTTATCTGCTGTGCTATTTATTAGACACTCCTTAAATCTAAGAAGATACATTCACTGACAGTAAATGACCAAAAAGATAATAAAGCAAACAGTCAAGGTTACTTCTAGACTACAGTGGATACCTTAGACAAAAATAACACAAATTAATTACATAAATACAAGCACTAGCATACTTTTGGGCATCTTCAGGTTTCTCACGACCTGATTTCATAGCCTCTGGCTATTTTACATAATTTGAAGATTACTGATAAAAATTGTACATAGTATAATTGTCTGTGATCCCTGGTTCCAGAAGGGTATGCAAGTCTATGCTAAAAACCCAAGCTTTCATAAAGCTTGGGTATAGTATTTTAAACATTTGTCCATTGTAAAACCTTATTTAAGATGATTTGTTCATTTTTGGTGAAAGTAAAAATATAGAGCAGCTGAGCGCTTGAAGCAGTTTTTGGGCTCTAGCAGACTTATGGTTGTCTGTGAAACCTTAATTTGTGCACTCAATCCATCCTGACTGCAGCAATGCTATGAAAAGTACACAGTAAGTAGTTAGCAAGCAATGTCACAATGTTTTTGTCCAAGGTAACCTGGGAAAGCTTGTGCAGGCAGATACAAGTATGGTATTTCTGTAACCTATGTGTGCTAGGTGGCTACTGCCATCATCAGATTTGACACCCTGAACCTTCAGTACTGCAGCAGGGGAAGTAACCCATTGAATCACAAAACTAAGTGCATTATCACAGAGCAGGGAGGCTGAAAAGTCGCTGCCAGTTCTGGCCATGTCATCTGGAGGGGTTCCAGGAGGGGCTGGATCATCCCACTGCCCTGTACCACACTGTCTCCCCTTGAAAATGTCAGTGTGCACCCACAGAAATTAGAGAATCTCCAGCCTCAGATGTTGCCTTGGACACGGGGGCTTCACACAGAATTCTTTTGATTATGTGCTGGACTTCTGCATGGTTTGCAAAGGTGGAGAGGAGGGACTGGAGGAGGGACATGTGTTGCAGTTCCATGGTTCTGAGAAGTCTTGCATCCCATTTCTGCTCTTCAGAGTTAATTCTGGGATGAACAGTGGGCATTTCATCTTTTAAAAGTGAAATACACTATAATCTCTTGCGCAACAACATACTGTTCTGTGTTTCTGTTTATTCATGTGTTCCATCTCCTTCATATAATATTTTGTTAGACCATAAAGAGTAAATAATGACTTTGAGTACCTAACTTGCCCTCTTTCAAAAGGTGATCGTTTATAGAAAGCAAGGGCAATTTTATTTTTAAGGTTGCTCATGTTAGGGATCCCAAGTCATTAGTAACCTCAGAAAATTTTGGCCTGAAAAATTATCTTGATTTCATAGTAAGTAGATGTCTTTTGACCATTCCTGCTCAAAATCCTGAAAAGAAGCTTAAACTGAAATGTATACTTCATAGCTCACTATATAAACATGTTGAAACAAATGTAACTGATAAATTGTGTATTAAATAGATAGGAATCAATAAAGAGATAAGGAATTAGATAATATGGAATACAGCTGAAGAAATTCTTCTCTCCTTAATTATTTTTTCCTCTAAAATAAGTTCTTTTGACCTGCTGCTTAATCTATTTGAAATTTTTAATCACAGCTTTAAAACCATTTGTAGGTACTTGGAATGTTTTCAGCACACATGTTGTTTTTATTATGAAAGGCTTGAAAATGTTAGGAATAGGCTAAAAATCTTTACAGACCACATGCTATACAGAAAGATAATTTGTAGCAGGTGTCTTATATTTTCATGATTCAGTAATTTTGTAGATGATTATCTGTCCCCTCATTTCCTGTTGGTCCAGAAGTATTTTAAGAGTTCACATTCGAAGCGAATGAGAAGTGAAAGGAGTAAGAATTCTCCAAGAGAATAATTATAACTGCTCTTTAGTTTCTGTCATCTTTGCTGTTAGGGAATCTTCCTGCACACAGGACTATCATATTTGAAATATGTTAATTTGCCATCTGTAATTAGTGGTGTGAGGAATTTGAGGATGATAATTGGGTAATGAGTAAAGGCTGTAAACAGAAAGTTCAGAGTATACTTTTCTTCTAATCATTAAGAAGAAGATTGTTAGGAGGATGAGGATTTGCTTTAATACTTCTTACTGACAAGCATGTACATAACTGTACCTTCAGATCTGCTTATATTTCACCAGTGCAAGGCCAAGCCAAGAGTACTTACTTATACCATTGTACATCTGGATTATTTCCACTGATTTCAGTGCTATTATGCCACATCTAAATCTTCAGAATTCGTTAACATTTTATTAAAATTCTTGTGAAAGTATGGATGGTAGCCAATAAGAAAAAGATTGAAAGTAAACTGTTTTTCCTTTTGTGTCGGAATACTAAATGAATCTTTGTTTTATCTTTTTTATCTTAACGCTGTTTCTTTTTCTCTTATACAGGAAGGGACACCAACGTGTTAGTATATATTAAAAGAAGGTTGGCAATGTGTGCAAGGAAGCTGGGAAGGACCAGGGAAGCAGTGAAAATGATGAGAGATGTGAGTTTGAATTTCTTTGGCATGTGATATTTACATAATATTAGTACAGAAATGATACATTGTCTTGCAAGTTAGCAGCCATTCCTGCTTCATTCAGCACTGCTGAAAGTTCTTTTGTATGTATAATGTTCATAAAGATCACTAACTGAAATGATCATTTATTTATAAGGTTATGAAAGCAACATCAAATACCAGATGGATGGTTACCCATGCAGACTGAATTCCCCATCCTGGTACATGTGCAAAGAAGTGCAGTCTTTAATTATTTGATCACTAAATTAGTAGTATTTTTTTTCTGAGCCATGTACTGCTAACTTCATAAGCAGGTGTTAAGTGTTCTGTTTTCTCCTTCAAAGCTGCAGTTTGGCTCTGTGCATTGTTTGCATCACACTATGCAGCTCTGAGGACAGTGCTATTTATTCATGCAAAACCTAGCACCGAAAAGGGAATCCCCAAATAATGAATCTGTAATTAACTGAACTCCCTCTGAGATGGGGGCTGACTGCATTCTGTCTTTGTAGGCAGGGGAGCTACCAATGGTAGTTACAAGTCAGTAAGCTACAAAGCTACAGGCTTGAAACACTGAACAGTAGCTATTTTGGAGATGGCAGAAGGGGCAGCAGTTCACATTAGACAATGTACATGTTTCAAATATGTAAAATGTTAAAGTCTGGACATAGCAGTGAATGCCCCGCATTTCTTTCAGTGATATTCCCAGGATGCAGATTAGGAACGCAGTTCTTAATCTGCATGAGGTGATATATCACCTGAGCTAGCAAGTGTGTGACAGAAGGAGGAATGGAGCCCTACAGCTCTGGGCAGATGATGGTAAAGCTACCTCCCAGTTTCCTTTATTTCTTACACTTCATATTCCAGCTCCCACAAAAAAATGGAAGAGATTAATCCAGCAAGATACATCGTTCTGCAAATTAAGGATGCAGGTGTTAAATTTTAAATGCACAAAATGAAATCCCAGATTGGAATGAAGCACCTGTAGAGTGTTTTCCCCCTTTAGGCAGCTCAGATGAATGGTCCAGGAACTTGCCTAGTGAAAAGGGAAATTCTTGTTACATGTCAGTGGGAATTTTAATGTAAAAAGGAAAGGGACTCTCTGGACTTGCATCAGGGGCAGTAGGGTGTTTGCCAGCTTGAAATCCAGGACTTGAATCCATCTTCTCCTGGAACTGGAGCACTTAGGAGTATTTTTTGAAAACATTGAGCAGAGTTCACCATAATAATACAGGTTCTCATCCTAAATATCTACAAATGACAAGTGGTGAGTAACTTTGTTTTTTGACTTTTGCTGAGGTTCTTTAGGCACGCAACTCTCAATCTCCAGAATCACTAGAATTCCAGACAGAGGTGTTGAAAAAGAGCTTGTCAAAAAATCAGCCATTATACAGCTAGGAGTGTGAGAAAGAGGGATGAGGAAGAAGGACCTGGTTTAGCAGTCTTCTGGTCAGCTGGGAGAATGTTGATTTCAAAAACATTGTTTTCAGTCCAGGCAGCTCCGATGATTCTTCATGAATTTTGTTACACAAGCACTGTGGGACAGATACTAAAATGTTTTTAGGACAGACATTGGAATTCTAAGTTCTGGCATGAATACACAAGGAAGATAAAATTTTGAATTTCCCATTCAAATATCACACATCATAATTATGGCAAAATCTGGAGCTTACTATGGGCTGCTGAGTGTGTTTTGTGATTTGTAGATAGGACTGTGGGGAACTGGTACTCTGTGAAGCACTCTTCTGCTGATGTCAATATGTATGAGTAGTTGTGTATGCAGAACACTTGGTTTGGGGACTTGGGTGGTCTGTCTAGTCCTAGATTTCTTATGCAAAGTGAGAAACAGAGCTTTGATTAGTGGATTACTTATTTTTTCACTAGAAATAAAATTATCTGAGATTTATAAGCAAAATAGAAAATTGTTGAAATTAAGTGAAATGTGGAACTCGAGAGGCAGCAATAACAGGGGGACCCAAAGTCATCAGTTATTAGACACTTGAAGAACAGAAAACGTTCTTCAACAGGAATGTTTTGTTAAAATGAAAGGACTGGATGCAAGACAAAGGAGGTATAAAGATGGAATTTCATCTTACAGTTTCAAGTCAGATGAATGTATTCTGTGTTTTTCCACATACAGACACTGAGCCAAATCCTCAGAACTGAATTTAGATGCCTCTAGAGCTCTTCATTTTAGGCAGGCAGAGCTGAGAATTAGCAAGTCTCTAGATGAAATATTAAAGCAGCAGTAACTCCAGGTCACAGCTTCAGTACACTGGGAGCAAGATTAGGGTCAAGTCAGCTTTGCAGCTGCTTTCTTAGACTGGCTTGGAGCTACTTATTTCTGATGAATGCAAATCCTCCATTTCTTCATAGAAGACATAAATAGTACACTTATGGGGAGGTTTAAAGAACATGAATCTGTCATTGAAGGTTTCTTTGTGATTGATGAGGAAGGAGATGAATTTATTCATCCCAAAAAGAATACAAAGAGTATGTTGGCTAGAGGCTGCTGAATCTAACATCAGGGAACAGAGGGCGGAGGCCCTGTTTGTGTTTGAAAGATTGAAAACAGGTTTCTCAAGACATGGAACATGATGGAAATGAAGTGTTAAGAGGTTCATGACACCATCTGGGAAATATGATTGGGATGTAGTGAGCCTTTGCCACTTCGAAAAAATAAAATATTTGAGAGTGTTTAATTTATTGCATATATGAGCCCATCTTGAGGACATTACTGATGGATTAGATTGTCTTGCTTGAATTTTGTGTAAGAAAAGACTGAGATTCTACTTAAAACACCTTAATGGAAAGAAAATGAGCTGCTGGTGACTTAAATAAGAGTCTGATTTTGTGGTTATATACACTGCTGATAGGAAAATCATATTTCTTAGTATTATATTGAAAGTATTTAAAATCAGGGGCTTTTTTTAAAACTGATTTTAAAAACTGTTTAAAATCAAGGGTACTTTAATTTTGAAAAGCTGGGTAGGAATTTCTGTTGCTTCTGTGATTGATTTTGAGACAGTTTGTTGTGGTTTTTTTTGCTGGCTGTGCTACTTGACTGTAATTCATTCATTGGAGTTGAATTAATGAGAAATACAAACCTGTAGTTTCCATGGAAGCATGTAATGGAGTCATACATAGGTCTTGCTTTTGCTTGTATTTCTGGTGATAATTATTTACTATATTTTGCTATAGAAACCAGCAGCTGTCACAATTTGTATAGATTGAGTTAACTTGTGATCTCATTTTGATTAGTGTATTGTTGGAATAACTCCAGTGTAGTCAACAGAATTATTCCAGTTTTATTATTGTTTATACAGAGCATGATATGGTCTGTGAGGGAACAAGATTGCTATTACTGTCCCTGAGGAGAAAGTCTACAGTGCTCATTGTTTTATTTGTTCTGCTGATTATGTTAGGAGGATTTTAAGTAGTTTGTTCTAAATGATGTGGGAGAATTTAGTATGTGCAGAGGCAAAAGGCCATGATGGTGTCTGTGAGTAATCTTTAGTATCCCTTCATGTTGAATCTTCCTTGTGGACAGTGTTGCAAGCCAGTAGTGCTGATAAGCAAGGGTAGCCTTTTGTGCTACCTGCTTTCCATCTGCTCTTTCCCGAGATTCCCTCACCATTACAATGGGAGAAAAAAGGAATGTGCTAGGTTTGCATTTTGTTGTTTTTCATTGATTGAAAACAGAGAGGATGTGGAGGGTATGCAAAGGCACTTCCCTCTCTGCTTTGTGGGCAGCTGAATCAGTGACTGCACCACTGAATTCAGAAGCAGGCCAACACCGTCATTTTTCTTTACTGGCTCACTGGAGTATCCCGATGAAAATGGTACCATGCAAGAAAATGAATTGTCAAAATAATTGGATCTTCTTGGGATTGTTCTGCAGAACATTTGGTAGAACAAGCTTTAATTGAAGGGAGATGTATGCCTATGAAAGAGAAGGGTGGCAGGCAAAAGGTATGCTAGTGGAAGTTCTTAATTGCTTCCTCCTTCAGAGAGAAGATGAAAGAAACTCATTCTAGAGTGTATTTATCTCCTGCCCCATGGGCGTGCACTCCCTCAGAGATTGCTTTGTGTTCTTATTAAATATATATTTCTGAGACACAGTGGAATTGCAGCTTGCTCTATGCTCAGCAACTTGGTTCAGAACTGAGTGAGGTCTAGGGAGAGAAGAGGGTCTCCAGGTCTTACTTAAATTTGGAGAAGGATAGAAAGGAAAACACTTTTTCAGGGTCAGAAAAATGTATTTTCTAATATGAGTCGTATCTGCTGAGAAATTACTCTGCAGATCACGATAAAGGACCTAGAAGTCTGCTTCTACATATTTATCTCTGAGAACCTTGCTGAGGATATTTCAGGTGAATGTGTTTGTGTGTTTATCTTGGTGCTCACCTGCAGTCACTAAATGTGTATTTTATGCCACAGAGTTCACCTAAGCAGCTTGTGTTGTCAAGAGTGCTGCATGCTTATCCACTGGCTGCATGAAAAATTCTGTGAATGGCTGGGCTGCCCTAAGCATCTGAAATAGTTTAAAGAGGTTATGTCACTTGAAGGGTTTGAGAGGGTACTCAACCACACTAAATCAATTTTAATTGTATGGGTAGGTTGGGGTTTTATCTTCTTCTGATCAGTTGCTGGTATGATAGTTCTGCAAATCTAGCATACTTTCTTGGCAACTTCTTTTGTTAGCTTTGAATAAGGATTTCTATTCAATATTCTATTGAATTCTGTATTTTTGTGTGTGTTGCTGGTCACTTCTTGAGTAAGACAAATATATAGCCAGAACAGTGTTCTGCACCTCAAATTATCAAGTTGTGCGAAACAAAGAGAGTACTTATTCCTAATAAAGATGTTATGATCACTAGCAACTTAACAACACAATTTCTGCAGCTACTTGCATCGACAGCTACTGTCTGTCTCTCCCAAATGCTTCTGTGCTTGAGGCAGGGATTAGTGAGTCAAACTCTTTGGCTTGTGCTACACACATCAGGTTAGGCAGACTGCTCTGCCTTGAGTGGGATTCTAGTTTTATTAACATCTGTAGCAGTTGTTTAAAATGCTATTTTTTAAAATTTGAAGGGAAAGTGCCTAGTTCAAAGAGACCAAGTGTTATCTCAGTGATTTTACTATTCTTTACTACTATGCTTTTATATATATTCTGCTACTCTTGTGAATAGTGACATTTGCCAACCTCCACCACAAAGTGGTATCTTCAGTTAATTCTTTTTCTGATACAACAAGCACTGCAATAATGGCAAGTGATAAATGCTGATTTTAACATTTTTGTATCTCTGTATATTCAATTACAGTTTGTTTGGTCACAGATTCACATGGTGTATGGTAAGTGGGTAGAGCAAGCTGGAATAGCCCTCATTTCAGTGGGCTCTTAAAATGGAGACTTCTGTGATTCCCCTAATGATGATTATCCCTTCCTTTATCTTCACATGACTCAGACCACTCACTTTTAGTCATGACTGTGATTCTGCCCAGAACTCTCAAAAGCTAGAAATTTCGTGAACTACTGCCTAAACTGACAGTAATGTTTCTCACGTAAATTACAGGTTTCCAGCCTGTAAATTGCCATTTGAGATAGAATATAGTCAGTTACATAGTCTTGGTGGCAGCCCTGGTAACTGGACTCCTTTTTGTCCACCATCTTGCATCACTCCATATTCAGAGACTTGTGTAGTACTTTAATTATGGTCTTCCATCTATCTCCCTGGAATCTCCTAGCTCATTTTTGAGCTCCTAGATAATTTTCTCACCTTATTTCACTTAAAAATCCACTTCTAAAAATATGTCACTTTCTGAAAAAAGTAATTAGTGATGTTCTTTCAAGGATTAATTCTGCTTCTGTCTTCTGCTTTTGCCACATCTTAGTAGCCACTTTTACTTTCAGGGAGAATTAGATGTATTTAATATGAATTTTCATGAGCCGGTTGTTTCTAGTAGAAGGTGTCCCTGCCCTCAGCAGGGGGCTGGAACTTGATGATCTGTAAGGTCCTTTCTAACCCAAAACATTCTGTGAATCTGTGATGCAAATAAAGGAATTTTTTTTTTTTAGCAGGACTATGAGTAATTACTTTATTTTCATGCTCTATAAAGTTACTAATATTTGATGTAACAAACATTATTATAATTTAGCACTGTTACTAGTTTTACATAGCATGATTGTTTAGTAGTAAGTATAAAATCTGGAACAGCTTGTGCTCTTCTGGGTTCATGCCACATCTGTCTTTAAAATTCCCTTTATTCCTCAAATACATTCATTTTTACAGCATAGTCCGAATAACAGCATTTTCATAATTGTATGCTTTAAAGAACTTGTCATACTCTAAAAACTTTAATCCTACAATTAAGAGAGAACAAAAAGGTTGCATGTTCTAACATATTTCCTAAGAGTTTGCATATTTAGGAACATATTTTTCACTTAATTTACTCATTTTAATCCTACACAGAAGAGAAGTCATTATCTTTGAATATTATGCAGCACTAGGTCAAAATCCAAATTTAAAATGGAATGTTGGCAAATTATAAACCCATGCCATCCCAGAGTTAGTGTAAACTGGATCTGGGTCTCTTTTCTGACACTCTGAAGTTGTCAAATTTCCTGAATTCAATATATGAGGAAAATAGAAGGATCCTACTGCTAATCATTTCCAAGCTTCAAAAGAACAGGATCTGACAGATTTGGTTTCTTAGCTGCTATCCTGTCTGAGCTGTAAAAGTGCTGCTTCCAAACAAAACAGTGATTATTTACCAAAAGGAATGCAGCACTTAAAGGAATTAATAAATTGACAGTATCCTACTTTTGCTGTAATTAAGCAGGACTTTGGTTCAGATAGGTTCAGTGTATTTTAGATGGTTCTCCAGCTCCAAGAGCTATGATGTGTTTACATCACATGAATCCCAGTCACAATGAGACAGTGGTGGAATGAGTTGCTCTTTTAGGACCAGGTGTTAGACTAATTTTTATGCATCTGACCTTATTAAGAGAGCTTTTTTGTGTGCTAACTTTGCTGATAATGTTTCTGCTCTTCTGTCCTTGCCAGGTGAGTTGGCCAGGAGAACAACTAAAGGATTAGTGTATCTGATTAGACATCAGAAGGTCAACATGGAGTGACATGTTGCAAATGCCCCAAGCCCCAGTCAGAGCTTAGAAATCTGAAAGGTCATTTGCAGACCATGAAGCCCACAGAAATGGAGGCTTCTGTTTTTCTGCTCAGAAATGGCTTGGAGTTTTACCTTCTGTACCTTGTTCAGTGAACAGATTATGGGTCATACATCATAAAGCAGTTTATGCAAAGCACTTGTGAAAATGCCAGTGCTGTCCATACTGTGTGCTTGGTCCTTCAGTTTTGGTGGACCCTTGCACCTGAAAGGTGGCAGCCTCAGTCATTCTTTTTTTAGGTGACAGGGTTTTCCATTTCAGATACCCGCTGCAGCAACATATGCATTAGGAATTGAGGTGGTAACAGTTTCACTGTTGGCATTGCATTTCCCTTGTTTTCATGTTGTTTCTTTGAGATAAATTCACACTTCCTTTTTATGAATGCATTAAGTTGGATACATTGATCTGACAAATGTAACTGTTTGTGGAGAAGATAGGAGTACAACCAGCAATGAACAATTGCATGCCCTGCCCATAACATTTGTGACCATGCATACAAACATAATGCAAATGGAGAATAAATGTGTTAACAGCAGATTATATATAACCTACTATTCATTTGTCCACCTTTGTATTCCCTTGAGTCACGGGGTCTAGTTGTAGGCATAAACTGCAGGTTATAATGGGTTTCTACACAAATGATGTTTCGTGGTTAAGTGATTCATGATGTTAATGTTGTCACAGGGGGAATAATGGATGCAGGGATTAAAGCTACATTCCTTGAAAATTAAAAAATTAGATCTAAATTAAAATGCCAATAACTGAAATATTGTCAGTTAGGCAATCTTCAGTAAGTGTCTTTTGAGAGATAAAACTTGTTCCTCATCCAGCAAATCAGATGTGGATTTCTTTGTACCATAAGGCATTTCTTCTGATCATCATTTTTCGTATCGATCACCAAATCAGTGAACCTGCACCCTGTAATGTGAATTGAAGTGAGTCTGGGAATAGAGTTCTTCTGGGACTAATGTTCAGATATGGTCAGATTGTGTCAGACTTACTTCCAGAATTTTTCTGCAAATTTATATTCCCAAAGTATTATTCATCTAAAAAATTAAAACTGAATTATCTGCAATAACTACCTTTTCTGTATATTTGCAGTATACCTAATGACTCTTTCAAAGAAAAGCAGCTCCCCCTTCTACACCTGTACCTATTTTCACCCAAACAGGCAGAGGGATTGGAACAGGATATGTAATAACCCAGCTCCAGGTCTGACTTTGATAGCTGGGGGGTATTTTGACCAGTAGAAGTTCAAAGTATAATCTGTGTGAACATAGATTTGGCATGATCTGTTCAACAGCCATTTGAATATCCTCATTTTGTAAGGAGGGAATACATTTGTAGCCATGTGGTGTTTGTTTTCACATGGCGTGAAAATGAGTTTAGGTCAATGGAACACTTCTCTTTAATGCCAGCCAAGAAACCAGCTAACTGGAATTTTACAATGGCAGTTTTAGTCCTAAGTAGTGTATATGTGAAATGCTGTAGTAGCTCTGTGGCTCAGGAAATCTTGAGTACTGAATTTGATGGCTGTCTCTTGAGGTCTGAAGGTTTGAAGAAAGATGATAGCAGAGCCTTCATCTTGTCTTCAAGTACAGTGCTTGCCACTCAAAAGTATATTTCAGGTTACAGTAAAGAAGTAAAAATAATTAAAATTTATCAGCCAAATGATTTGGCAAATACTGGTCTGTAACTTTGCAGAAAATAAACCTTTGGGTGCAAAGGGCTGTCTGTGCCTGTAAAACTGGAGGCCAGATTAGAGCTCAATGATGTAGAGATCTGGGGAACTCCAGGGTGTGTTTTTCATCTTGTGTTTGGGAATAATGTGCCCATCTTACATCTCTGTGTGGAGTATGAGCCAGCTCCCCCTCCATCTGCTAGGGAGGAGAGCAAGCTTCGTCTGCTCCCCATTGCTCCTCACCATAACCCAGTATGTGGCCTGCCCTGACGAGTCACCAGACCTGTGTGGCAGGTTTTTTTCTTAGCCAGTGTTTGCTTTCACTAGGAGACCTGAATGATGACCTGTCATAATATTCTTCCATCCAAGTGGCTTTACTTTCTGGCAAGTTTCTCAGTAAACAAATTTTTTCTGTGACTGGAAATTATTTGCAGTAAGAACTAGAAACTCTACATCCAGATATGACAGAGAAATGAGTTCATGTCTTCTTTTTCTTTTTTTTAATAGCAAACATGCTGTCATTTATGCACAGTCATTGTTCAAATAGCTGAGTGGTCACTTAGAGGTGTTTTATTTTTGAGGCTACAGTATTAACTGAGTTGAATATTCCTGGGTTGGACTTCTTAGTGCTTGACCTTTCCCAGATGAAACCTTTATTAACACTTTTCAGTTTGGAGGCCTGGCTGTCCAGACAGTGACCTTTATTCCTCTGCTGTCTGAGAGAGACGTTATCACTCTGACAGAACCTAATTAAAATAGCAAAAAAAATAATCAGTGAGTGATGTCAGTGAGAGGAGGAGTACCAGAGTGAGGGCTTTTACTGGCCAGAGTACATCTATAACTAGCTGCAGCTCTTCCTTTTTCTTCACTGATGGAGGGAATGTCATTTTGCCAGCCGTTATTCATTCTCAATGAGCAGGGATAATCTTTCTTAATCCCTTAGAGGGGTTTCTTTGCAAGATGTTCATTCTGAACTTTAAATCACATTTCTGTAGAGCCAGATTCTGTCATGCTCTTTCCTGCCAAATAGTAGCTTCCTCTTTTAAAAATCCAGTAGTGAGTAAGGACAAGAATGAAGAGAAGTAAACTTAACGATGGATCTTTAACTAATGAATCCAACTATGTGAATTTTTCACCTGCACTTACTTCTTGTCACAAACAATGACTTAAACTTTCTATTTTATTCTCAAACCCTTTCACTTAACCTACATGAGCATCAAGATCCCAAGATCTGTGGTCTTTTTCTTTTTCTTTTTCTTTTTTTTTTCTTTTTCATGGAGGAGAAAAGCTTGCAAACTATGCAAGTTTTGTTTCTTTTTTTCACAGGTTCAGCTCCTACCAATGAAACTGGGAGGTTATGGCCATCCCCAGGCCATTAACATGAAAAGTTCAGTGACCTCTTTCAGCTGCTCTCTCAGTGATCCTGACTCTCACCAGAAATTTATATAATCAGTTAAACAAAACACTGCCATTCTTGCTTTCATCTTCTAAGGATCCTCAGACTGCAGCAAAGTCAGTGCTATTCCAGACAGACAAATTTAGAGTCTTAAGGTCAGAATAGTTCTTCCATTAGCTTATACCAGACCATTTCACAAGAAAGAAATTCTCTGTGCTTTTCTTCTCTGTTTACCTGTTAAGGTCTCTTTCTTAACAGGGTGAAGAAGCTCCAATGCATTACCTGTTTCTCATTTTTTTGAAGTTCTTGGTGAATAGCCATCCCTCTTATTTCAATCCTTTTTACTTTTATCTTACCTGTTTGTGAGATTAAGATTTGCTGGTTCCCCTCAATTTTGCTGTTTACATATTGAAAGGTAGGTGTATTAAGTGTCAGAGTTTTCAGATCTGGCCTATTATTTTCAAATAGAGCAAGGCTGATCTTGAATCATATTCTTTACTTACATGTTACAGTATTTCTGTTCTCATAAACCCTATCAGAGAGATTGTAAATTTTCGTGTTTCTGTGCAAGTTCCTGAGAAGCATTGGTAATATCAGCTACCACAGTTCTTCACTGTCAGGGACCTTTTTGTGCTGAATCTACATTACAAAAGCAGTTAAACAACCGTGAAGGGGACACAAGCAAACAAGGATCTTTTAACATCTCAGTTCTTTAGAGAATCACTCTGACAATAAAAAATATTGTTAATCATTTCTGCAGTAAAAAAGAAGCATGGATGCTTCTTATAAGTGTGACTTTAAAAAAGAGGTGCAATTGAGTATCAGCTTCAGCCATTTGAATCTATGCAGATATTGAAACTGGGGGTATCTAATTACAAATTCCTGGTATCTCTCAATGGTTTAGTTCATAAAGTAAAGGCACTTACATGTGAAAAGGTTAGATTATTTTAACTCTGTATTTCTTTCAGTTTGTCATGCAAGATGTATTCCTTAGTTATGGTCTTTGATTTGCATAAGCTTTACCTTTCCTATTGTTGCTGTCTTTTTTCTCCTTCTCCTTCTTTTTCCCTCTCCTTCTCCCTCTTCTTTCTCCTTCTCATTTTTTTTTTATGTTGCCCACTCTTGCAATTATGTTCTAAAGTATTTACAATTATAAATCCTGGTATCACATGCTTGATAATGTGGTTGCATATATAAGCTTCTCTCATTTAATTGTGGTTTTTCAATGTATTTTCTATTTTGCCCACTAATATACCAGGGGGGTGTTGGATTACAAACCACTGATACACTGAAGCTACACTGGTGAAGATTCTTTCTCAGAACAATAACTTTTTCACTTTGAAAAAACTTGTTCATTGAAGGAGAGTTATGTGTTCAGATAGCTGGGTTGTTGGATTTGACTAATTACATCCTATTACAAGCATGTCTTGACAAGAACCTGACCTAGTATCCTTTATGAGCTCAGAAATTTCTGAGATAATAGTGAACTCTGGGAAAGAACTAAGAACAAGGGGAGTTTTGACGTGGTATTGTCTATTTCAGTGCATTTTGAACAAGAAACCCTTCTCCATTTTAATCATCTAACCCTTTCATATGTTATTAATTGTAGTTGATGAAGGAGTTTCCCCTGCTCAGCATGTTCAACATCCACGAAAACCTGCTAGAGGCTTTGTTGGAACTGCAAGCATATGCAGATGTCCAGGCAGTCTTAGCAAAGTATGATGGTAAGTTCAAATATGAATTTGTATTTTCTCTAGATGATACACACAGAAGAAATATATTTAAGTCAAACTCCTAAAATTTAGGAAACACTGTAATTAAATTGATAGGCATGAGCTTCATACATGCCCTTAAACGATCCTTTATTCAAATATTAAATACTGTGCGTTTTTTCTGCCAACCCATGCTGAAATCATTGTACAGGGTGATTGCACTCACTAGCAGCTCCCCTGTGCTTTCTTTGTTTTCTGTTGATGTTTAAAGAATGACTGTTTAGGTTCTGCAGAATTTTTATTGCCTGCTATTCAAACCTTTTTTAAAGAAAAGATTGTCAGTTCCCCTGTGGACTTACCTGGGAATGTTGACTTAGTAGCATAGAAGAAAATACTGATTTAACTTCATAGCAGTCTAGTGAGTAGCAGACTTCATGTCTTATAGGAAAACCTTGGAAAGCTCAGAAGACTAGGTGGACATTTAATTTTGTTTTGTTTGTAGTGAACATTGGTTTATGCAGCATTGCAGCTCTTCCTGTTCAAATCACAGCTGCTGGAGCTCTAGCTCTTTAAACTTGAAGAAAATAGGGTTTCAGAGACGCAGAGGGAGAAGCACCAACTGGCACACTTTGTTTAGTTCAAATTAACTGGGTTTTCCTTGTATTGTGTAAAAACTTGGTGACAAAACAGGAATACAGTCCAGTTCTCTACAGCAGCATTCATCAGCCTGCAGTGCCACTCTTCCTCCTCTTACTGCAGTCCCTGACTTACTCAGTAGCCACTTTCCCAGTTCTGCATCAAGTGAATCAGTGAACCTACAGATGTCAATTTCCTATTGTGTTACTACACAGTCCTCATTCATCCTCAGAAAAGTGTCATTCTGTGCACTGGATTATGGGAGTTTATGAAAGGAATATTACATAATGATATAAATAGAAATGAAATCATAACCTGCATGGATCAAATAGCTGACTGAAGTGAAACCTGTATAGTCTTAATTTTGATGTTTTTTAACTCTTTTGCCAGGTTGATCTTGTAGCCTTTAAAATGTTTTCAACTGCTAACTCTTATTATCTCTGATGTTCTTTGAACAAACATTTTAAGGCTTGAAACATCCACAGTTCTGGAAAAATAGATGGACATTATTTGAGCCACTGTTGTATAAACGCCTTCCAATATGGACACTGGAGCCTATATCCACAGTGCTCATTTTCCTTTCTCATGGATTCTTTTAAGGAATTGGCTGGTCTTCTGTCTCATTTGCTTACTGAGTTTTCTTCTCTTCTGCATGATCAGTTTTAGTTTTTAATTGCTCCCACTTCCTACCAGAGGCTCCTTGTTCAGCCAGTACCCCTCATTCAAGTTCCATTCTTCTGCTTTTCCTAACTACCTATCAAAATCTTCTCTTCAGGACAGTGATGGTCAAGAGACATTGCCATCCACTTCTGTCTTAACATCTTTTCCAACTACCTTTTCTCTGTGGCTTCTGTTCAT
This sequence comes from Illadopsis cleaveri, assembly GCA_013399915.1. Classification (NCBI taxonomy): domain Eukaryota; kingdom Metazoa; phylum Chordata; class Aves; order Passeriformes; family Timaliidae; genus Illadopsis; species Illadopsis cleaveri. The sequence goes on along the minus strand of VXBB01003356.1, from coordinate 1,053,816 downwards.
TTGTCATTCGCTGTTGCATTGCCTGGTGCCAAAAAGCAGAACAGGAAGAGCTCACACAGGCAGAGGCTTCTCACTGTCAGCCCCAATACCTGGCCCATATCACCACACAGAACCATGGCAAAGGGATGGTGCATGTTCACCGGAGTACTGAGACCTGTGGTTGTTCAGCAATGAATCTTTGGATGGTATAGCCAAAAAAATGCAGAAATTCCCACTGAATATGTGCCAACTCCTTTCTTCTAACATCTTATAACTTAGGAAGTTAAGACAAATTTAAATGAGGCTCATAATAGACCACTGGCTTGGTACTAACATGATCATCCTGCCAGATTTCAGACTCCTACAGTAAACTGTGGCAGAGGTGAGGCTATTTAAAAAAAGATAAATAAGGAGCTGGTTACAAGCAACATCAGTGATAATCACTCCTACCAGTCCAGTTTGGAATGTTTTCAGCTCTTTTTGGAATCAAATCATTCTAAGCAGAGATCAAAATGTCACCCAGGCCCTTGAGTGCTGCCATTCAGTAGCAGCAATGACTCTGGGAGAGATCTTGGTTGTACTTAGTCTGTTGGAAGAAATTGGCAGTTAAAGTGATAACATCAGAGTCTCTCTAGTAGCTTCTTGTGTTTCAGTAATTCCTGTGACACTGGGACAGATTCCTATGTTCTTTATTTTGCCATGTTAAAAAGCAAGTAAGTAGAAATGCTGGCTTTTATTCCCCAGGCATCACAGTATGTTGGCACCTTCTAGTCTTCAATGTAGTTATGAGGTAATAGTCCTGGGAAATAGCAGAACTGTGACAGAACAGGGTGTTATTAAGCTTGTATTCTCGAATCTCAAGACTAAACTCCAGTGCAAGCTCTGCTTTGGCATACTAAAAGCACTAATCCCTGATTTTAAACAATACCATGGTATCACTTTATGTCATGGAAGTTGATAAAACTTGAAAGTGTGTTTCATTTTCTCAGAAGCATCTGATAGAATCAGAACAAATGAGACTTTTAAAAATAAAGCTCTTACGTTGGCTGTTTCAACTCACACTTTGGTATGGTGTGTGTATGCCCTAGGTTTGCAAAAGGACTCAGCAAACACAGGCTTAACCAGTATAACCCTTACAGTTCATGAGTCTCAGAAGGCCTGTCTCAGGGAGTCTCAGCTCATTTTAGAACTCATCAGCTTCATGTGTTGTAAGATTTATTGGAATATAAAACACTGAACTCATTTATACTTTCCTATCTGCAGTTTCTGTTGGTCCCACTCCACTGGTTTTTTTTTGACTAAGACCAGACCTGATTTATTGTATTTTGATAACATATGAACAAATTATTTCCTTGAGCAGCCTGCCCCCACCCTGGGCTGAAATGTTGGACCACATCATGTGAAACCTCAGCCTCTGCAAGCAGATGCACTGCTTTACCAAAAGCCATGTGTTAAATTGTGTTTATATTATGTACCTGGCAACAGAGCTGATGTCCATACTCATTATTCATGGAAAAAGGGTCTCATTAGTGGAACAGCATGCACTGTTGCTGAGCTACATCATTATGGTTTCAGAGTTCAGTGTCTGTCAATAGAGTGAGGATGACCTAAATACTGTTGAATTCTGCAAATATTTTTGGCTCTGATTTAACACATATCCATGTTATTTACAGCAGAAATAGTTACGGTTGGGGGAGTTGGTCTGCTTGTAGTGATGCTTAGAGCAACTGATTTATTAATTTCTCTGGGCAGCCAGTTGCTTTGATAGATATTAAGTGATAACCTGGGCACTGTGTGAAAGCTCAGACTTTTCTGGCAATTTAAAGTCAGGTTTAGAAAGAATGGATGCCTCTGTATTTAATCTTAGTGATGCAATGGTTCTTCTCTAAGCCTGTCCTTGATTTCATTTTTTAAAAGTACAGTGTTTTCCAGTGAGACCCTAAGCCTTCTGGTTTGCAGGATGAACACCTTATACAGATTCTTCTCTCACACACCCCTTTGTAGAGAAGGAGTAAGACCATGTTACCATGCCAGAGTCCCAAATGCGGAGTTCACTTGAGATGATATTTTAGAGCAAAGGACACTTGGAAAGGAAATGGAGTTTAAATACAAAAGATCTCATTCTGCTCTATGCTTTGACATTTTTTTATTTGGTATCAGCTTACTGAAGCAGAATCCTACTTTAAATTAGTGTTATATCAAAATGCAGGCCTTTGAAGAAACACTTTAGTAGCAAAGACTTCTTTTTCTTGGAATACTTTTAACTTAGTGAAATCCAAACAGTTAACACAGAGAAGTGACTTTTCTAAAATGCAGCCTAGTCAGAGCTACACTCTTTTCTCTGCCCCCTTCTGTCCAGTTTCTTCTTGTCCTTACAGATTATGCATGTAAATTCTATTTATATTGAAGGCAATCCTTTTGTAGAGAGTTACAGATTGATGAAGCAATTGCATGCAGCCTTCAGTTACGTTAGCTGTGGTCTCCAGGGGTGTTGTAGATATTTTCATTACTTGCCATGCTTATATTTGACATTTTGGAGACATTCTGCCTGGTGGAGCTAACTGGGTAGATGCTCTAAGTACAATGAAGAGTTTTCTTCAGAGTTAACGATGTAGCAAGTGGCATTATGTAAGCAGCCATTCCCTCATACACACTATTTTATAACCCTTTTGTTTCTTTGAAAGAGAAACCTATATTTAAGAGAAAGTTCCTGTTAGTTTTGCTTATACCTAAACCTAATCTGCCTTCTCCAAGAGACACAAATCAAGGCCTCCAGTCTGTGTAAAGGCAATACCAAGAGAATAGTTTGTCTTTGTTCCTGTCACATCTTTTCCAGCTTCTGCTTGCAAGAACTGGTTTCTTTCCTTTGTATCAAAATCACTGGTCACTTCAGCTGGGTTTCAGCATCAGTTCTGTGTCTGTTCATACCATCTGGTTTCTTTTTTTTTGCCATATGATTCTGTAGCATTTTTTGTTTTTCCTATTTGTGCAAAAGCACAGGCAGCCTAAAGTAATTGTACTAGTCTTGCTCTCTTTAACTTTCTTCAGCAGAAATTATTCCTTCCACTCTCCAGACAATTTAGGATTTAACTCAGTCAAGTTAAAGTGGCTGATGCCTGGTCACTGATACGCACAGCAAGAGTGGCATATGAAATGTTTAAAATCAGCAGTTATAAATCTTTCCATATCTGAACAGCATAAGTTTTAGTTGTGGTCATGACAAAATAAAGACTTCTTGCATGTGCTGAAATGGTGCTAACATAGTGGCTAACATGTTTGATTGGGGTGTTTCCCACTACTGAGAGAGAATGCCAAAAGAGAATTGGCACTGGTTTTTGTAAGCACCAAGTTCATAGTTGCACTCCATCCAGCATGTTTTCTACTACATTTTTTGGGAAAATGTCATCATTGTTCTAATGGGATATTAAATCTTTCTGATAATGTTTTTCCCCTGATGTTCAGCTCATATTTTTCTTTAATGATTTCCATTGTATTACTCTAGTTTTTAATCATTTGTATCAGCTTAATTCACTTTCTTTCTTAATATCTGTGTCTTTATAGATGACTGGATCTCTCTTCTGTCATCAGTGATCCAACCTGCACATATTTATTTGCTAGAGCACTTTCAATCTAATTCTTCCTACTACCTGTGCAAAATAGGGAATAATTTGTAATTAGTGACTTATATTTTTGCATTTATTAATGACTAAAGCACCTGTCTCTTCATATTTAGAGCTTTCTGCTGATTTGGTAGGAAATGTTGCATCATTCCATATCCAGATTCATAATTTTTTGGTTTAGTTGCTATTGATAAGAACAATAGATCCTGTGACCATTTTAGATGCTATATGGCACACTCTGAATGTCCATGGCATCTTTCCATCAGTTCAGTCTTACAAGCAACTGCTTAAGAAGCAAAGTAATAATAAGAATTCACTTTCCCAACTCTCCCCATACATGACTGGGGCTTATTGAAAGAAAACGCTTATAAATTAAGTCTAGATTTTTGTATTCTGTTCAACAATACAATCAATAAAAAAAAGGAGAACCTTTTCTAGATTGACACATCAGTTTCTATTAGGCAAAGATATGCTGATAGATTTGACAACAGAATAGCAGTCACATCTTTCAGCACATTGTGGGAGCTCCACAAGTAATCACAGGAGGGTGGGAAACAGTATATGTGAAGATATTTTGCCAGATGGCTCACAGAGCTGGACACGGTCATTTATTAAAACTTCTCTTTGGTTCCTGACAGAGTACATATCTCCTAGGGGTAGTTTGGACATGATTCCCTTGCTAAATTCAAGTTGTTACCAGACATAATTGTTTAAGCCTCTCTCTAAAACGTGAGGATGCAGTTTTTGGAGTTGAAGCCAAAATTATATGAAGATTTTAAAGTATTGTAGTCATAGACCAGCATATAGCAGGACCAAATACTTATGGTCTAATATGTAGCAAACAAAAAGAAAAACACTTTTGAAGGCAAGCAGGCATGGACCTGCTAGGGCTGTCTCAGCTGGACTAGATGATGTCCGGAGCTCACTTCCAACTCCAACTACTCCATGATTCTGTGATAAGCATGAATACTTGTATCAATTTCTTCCATTTCTAGGGGTCTATAAGTATTATCCTCAAACAAATGCTGCTTGCTCACTAGGAGCATAGTACTGGAAGAGACGTCCTGGGTGAATCAGGGCCCTGCTGCTGCATTCCCTGCATGATACTGCCCCTTCCATGACCTAAGCAAGCTTTATCCTAGAATTAGTGTTTTTTTGCCCCACTGTTCTACCTGGAAATCTCCCTCACGTGTTCATTTCACAGAAATTTTCTATTAATCTGCAGCCTAAATTTAGTTCTGAACTCTTTATTGTTGTGCTAATGTTGTCTTTTACCTAAGCAACCCTTCTTCTCTCCTAGTGTTCCGTGTGGTTCTGCATAGGGAACAGTTAGATCTTCTCTCAGTCTTTATTTCATTTGGTTTGATACAAAAACAGTCCAATCCTTCTGTTTGCTTTTGTTGTTCTTGACCATGGGTGATCAGATTTGAATGCAACATTCTTTGAGCAATCTCATTCCTTCTGCAGAAAGGTGTCACATGGTGTATCTGAGCCTTAGCTCATCTCACCACATTTTTCTTTCTTGCAGATGCCAGTTGTTCATTGTGAATCATCTTGCAATCTATGTGCACAGATGTTTCCAGCTCAGGAACGCTTACTGTCTCCTAGAAGAGAGTGTTTTGTGATACTGTGTTTTGTTTTAATATATTTAAAAGGCATTTCTGTTTACTGAAAATAACTTTTAACTCCTGATGTTAAGGAAAACTAGGTATAAGGGGGGTTATTGGATGTGTTCAGAAATATTTTCTCTTTCTGTCATTGAATATCTGCTCATGCCTGTGTCTGTAGCTATCTTCTGTTAGTGGAGCAATTAACACATCTGTCATCCGAACTGCTCTGCATGCTGTTGATTTTAATTACTTTAGTCTCTACAATTACATACTCCAGTGAAATTATAGCTGCAATATATTGTAGGAAAGCCTCCAGCAGGGTCTGTACATCTCATACTTGAAGTGCCAGTGCATAAAAAAATGATAGGATTTACCAGGTAGCCTTTTCAAAGTGCTTCAGTCATGCTGACAATGTTTTCTGTCTCACAGAATAGCATTGTGCCTGGTTGCTTGGTTATTCCTAAGTGAAGGATGGTTACAGCTGAGATATGACTTGCTTGCCCTATTTAACTCCCTTCTGGAGCCCTGTCTTGCAAGGCATATGAGTTCAGTGAATAACAAGTGTCTGTTAATCCTAAAGTAACCAAGTTATCATGATAATTTTATCTTTCTAATCAAGTTTAATGACAAACCAAGGGACAGGTAATTTCTTAGAGCAACAGTCAAATTAGCTGCTCCTCCCTTCTGCAGTGGACTGCTTCAGTGCCTTGTGTTTGCTGTGCTCTGTTCTCTGTTTACTGTGGGAAGTTATCAGCATGTACAGAAGGGTTTGCAGAATCCAACCTTTAGTGGGCTTGGTTTGTTGTGATTTGGAGTTTTTTTTCATGTAGCTGTAATCTCTAAATTTTTAATGCTGGAATATTTCAGTCTCAGTGTGTGATTGCTGGGTAGATTACAGAATCACAAAATAAATTGAGTTGGAAGGGACCCACAAGGGTCATTGAGTCCAACTCCTAGCTCTGCACAGGACATCTCCAAGGACACACCATGAGATTAAAAATGTGGAAGTCAATTCTCTGTAACAGTGAGAACAAATATATCACTCAAGTCTGTTAAGCAGCATTTCTCTCTACCTTTTGAATACATCGTGCCAATGTTCTGGTAGAAAACACTTATAAATTAAGTTAACTAATGGGTTAAGTCAAGTTTATGATTCCTGTGTGTCTCTGGAGCAGGATAAAATGGCCAGAGTGTGTGTGTTTCAGTCCAATATTTTCTTAAGAGGAAAAACACCTTATTTTACTGTTGATCTTTAATTTCAATCAGTCTACTGGTTGGTTGCTTGCAAGTCAAATCCATTATTACTTGAACACCTGTCTTAACTTGTATAGCTGCCACATACTCATATTAGACAGCTGCTTCTCAGTGAAAACATGAAGAGTAAGTAAGATAGTCCTCAGCTATTAGTTAGATATTTTGTGAACTGTGGAAAAATTCAGGTATTCCAAGTTATCTATACATTTTTGTATGGAGTAATGTATTCTTTAATTTTGTCTCTGTCATGCCGCTCTTTGAATTAGTTCTCTAATGAAAGCAGTTGCTGTTTAAATAGCAGTTCCAGAGGTCATTAGCACACATTTTAAAGCCTGCATATCAGGTGGAAATCTAAAAATCCATGTGACGTGGCAGCCTAAGTCCCAAGAGATGAGATGAAAAAGTATTCTGAGTTCACATACTAATTTTTTGTATGTCATGCTTACTGTTAAGTATCAATCAAACAACTTTCTTTCTGCACACTTTTAAGTTTTCAAATGTTTACTTTTTTCCTTTCTTTTCAACAGATATAAGTTTACCAAAATCAGCAACAATATGTTACACAGCTGCATTGCTCAAAGCCAGAGCTGTCTCTGACAAGTAAGTGCTTAAGAACCAGCAAAATTCCTGATTTAATGTAAGATTTTTCTTAGCTGAGCCCACACCCTAACAATCTGCTGATTAAGCAGGAAAATTAAGACCTGTGGTAAACTGATAAAATTACTTTATATATAAAAAATTTGTAGTGATAAAACATTGCACTTGAGATGCTAAGGAAGAAGAAAAGAAGAGAAATAGCATAAATTCAGTTCTTGTTTCATTTTTATGTATACTGTCTGGGTGAGCTTTGGCTTCCCAGATAGTATAGTGAAGACGCAACTGAAAAGGGTTGTGTGGCTGAACCTTTTCAACTTTGTGTAAACCTGACCACAAAAAGGTAATAACCAAATGTGGATGCACTGGTAACAATGTCATTTTACAAGTGCTGTCAGCAGACTGCTCATCTAATTAAATAGCAGCAGGTGGATTTAGCATTGTTATGTCAGGGGTTCTTAGAGGTAGATGACGCTCATATTTTTAGAGACACAAATATCTGTTCATTTCTTTTATGTTTTTCTCTTGGGTCTTAACCTTCCAAGGTGCTGAGCACATCTGTGTGATGCCTGTGGAGCTGAGAGCACTGGGCCACTCTGAAAGGGTGCTCAGCTCCTTGTGAGATGGAGCTCAAACATCCCCATTCTGCTCTCAGATGCTTTCACACAAATCTCAGGTGGAGTTGTGTCTGTGCACCTGAGGGTCGAATGCCCCCTAAAGTTGAAAAGCAAGTGGACTGGAAAGCCATTTTCTTGACTCACTTCCTGACAGTTTTTGCTTTTAAAGTGTATGTACACATCAAGATCTAAGTAATTTTCTTTCATTCTTTTTATCCTGTAGATCGCCAGTACCTACTGCAACATCTTTCCTCCCTACACAGCGACTCCAGCTTGGGAGGGCAGGGCTAAGGTTGTCACAGCTTTCCCTGTGGTGTCTGCCTGCCAAGTACAGCTCTGGAGTTAGCCGTGGGGTGTGAGGTGAGAAAGAGATTGCATGGTCTGGTTTTTTATTCATTGGGGCAGATAATTTGCCCACAGTTTGGGCATGCTACCCTCAATGGTGCTGCAGCCAGTAGACCACCTGCTACTGCTGTTGCATCGTGCTTCCATCTCAACCTGACCCAGGGGCATTGGGTTGGGAACCTTCCCAAAACTTCCCCAAACCTGTTTTTAATAGAAACTCTCCAACAATAATTTGGCATTGGTTTTTTGGGGGATTTTTTGGTCCTATTATTTTTTTCTTTTCTTTTCTTTTTTTTTTTTCTCCTGCATTTTCAGCCTTGAATATACCCCTAGCAAGGTACCTAGAGCAAATTTAGATTAGTGACAGAGAATTTAGATTAGTGTTTGAACTGACTTTCTGCTGTGATTAGATACAAAAATGCTTTCCGCTTCTGCTGGGATTTTTATTGGCCTTGATGTAATAGATCACTCAGAGTTTCCACTTGCTATGGAAGTTTGGAGAGCATAGGAAATTACTCAGTTTGGTTACATGGGCCCATGTTCTAGATTCGTTTTCTGACTTTGTCTTACTAGCATTTCTGGCCTAATGTGTTTGTTTCTTTGCTTTTGTAGATTTTCTCCAGAGGCTGCCTCAAGGCGAGGGCTGAGTACTGCAGAGATGAATGCAGTAGAAGCTATTCACAGAGCAGTAGAATTTAATCCACATGTGCCAAAAGTGAGTATGAGAAAACATTGCTGTAGCTCTAGCACTGCTGAGGATATAACTCCTGATTTTTGTATTAGAATAATGAGTGATGGTGTGGAAAAGAGAGCAAACAATGGAAAGGGAAAAAAGCTGATAGTGTGCACAGTTTTTCTGTTTGCGATATCGCATTCAGGACTGTGCAACTTGAAATTTTAGCTGACATGGATTTCACCAAATGCTGTGCTGCAGGCAGATCATGCATAAAGATAGATTATTATTTGCAAAGTAGTCATTAAAGATCTTCTAGATCAAGGTAGCATATTTTATTTGTTTTGATAATTATATGTAAGAAAACATTTTTGGCATGCTGTACAAAAGAACCTATCTTTGGAGTTCATGATGTGCTTCATGTAACTTGCATTAGTAATTCCTTGTGCAGCAACCTGTCATTAAGTTCTGAGAATGCAAAGCTCAGAATTGAAGAATTGCTGAGAACTGCAAAGTAAAAAAAAAAAAAGGATTTGTGTTCTCATTCCCATACCTGCTCTCTGGGACATGTATCTCAGCAATAAGAATGTTGCCAAGAGGTTGCTGAAGGCTAAGGATGGATTTTTTTTTTTGGCAGTTGGACTTTTTTGACCTCTGACCTTCACCCCACAAACTTTTGGGCTAGTAGTGCCCTTTGAAAATAAGCAGCAGAAAACTGGGATGTGTTAATGTAGGGAGCCTATTCATTAAGTACAGTTGAACACCAAGTCTGGTCAAGATAAACCCAAACCCTCTTCCCTATATACATATGAATTGTGGAAAGTTAATTCTCATGCATTGGGGGAATCAATGTTTTCTCTGTGAGCTTTGTCTGTTATGCCAACCACTAAACAGCAGGTGTGGCAGCTCTGAAAGTTAGGCTGTTTGCTTAATAAAATCATTTAGATTTCCTCTACAGGCAGTGGAAATAATGAACTGTCTTAGACTTAGACTTAGACAGACATTTCCTCCTCAATTTTTCTATACTGACTATTAAAGGAGCAACTCTTTTCCAGTAAAAGCCTGATTTGTTGACAACAAAGTTTAGGTGAGAATGAGTCCTTTCATAATATTAGCTGAGTTTCTATTTTTGTGCCATTCTATAAAATGAAAATATTAAATAGCTTGATTCCAGGCCTTCTCTGTTTACTTTCTTCCAACCCAATGGTTCTTGCAACAACAAAATGATTGGTATTTCTCTTCTGCCCAGTTGCCAGTTTAACTCTCCTGTTCTGGATGAACCTTTCTAAATGTTTTACTGAAGCCCAGTTAGAGAGCTTGCCAAGGAAAAATGCCAGTTTAGCCTGTCATGAGCAATCCTTGGGAGCCTGTTCCATTTTCCTCACTTATCTCCATGCTATTGATAAATGTTTCCACCACAATCTCTTGTAACAGTTTGCATACTAACATTCCCATATTAACACACAGTGTTTCCATTCTCTTTCAATGAATGGCTTTATATGTCTCTCATCAGTTACTCTGAGTGGGGATCTTTTTGCTTTAGGTCAGTTTTGATAGTCTGGCTGTTTCTGGTACTGGTTTATTCACTGTTCAGGGACAGAGATAGTTGGTGCACTGGCCTCCACTTCTGTGCATGCTCCTAATGTCCATCCTGCTATTGTCTCCAGGCTCTGCGCTGCCATGAAACTGAGGCCAAGTCTTCATTTACAACCTTTTTGCTTTTCCTATTTGTTTCTCCTTAAAACCTTGATGTTCTTTGGTATGACCTCCTTTTCAAAATCCACTTTACTGTAAGTTGTGGCATTTGCTCCATAACCTCTGCACTTCCAGATCTCCAAGATTCTGCTTTTCTTGTAGATCAGAACTTTCATTCATCCTTTGTGACCACCTCCTTTCTAGGCAGCTTCTGGTTAGGTAGCTGTTCAATAAGGGGCTGAATTTCCTCTCTCACAAATATGCCTACATGTGAAATGCAAATTCTATATTATTTTCTCTACTTTTGATTTAAAGAAATTCCAGCCCTCTTCCTCCTTAAGTTCATGTTGTTAATTGATTCCCTCTATTTTTCAAAGTCTGACACTTGCGATTGAAAACCTTTGTGAAACATAAATTACCAGAATGACAAGGTAGTAATAGGAGTAGACTCCAGAGGTTCTTTTAGTTCATATTTTAACTTTAAAACACAATACCCTAATACAGATTAATATACAGCAGTGCTGATTGCACATTCATTCCTGCTGCTCTTAGCTAAAGGATATGAAGGTGTGAAAATTCATTTTTGGTTATAATTTTACACACTGTGTGGATATTACACCTCAGTTTCCACTCAGTTGTGATTGAAGTCATATCCCATTTATTTTTTAATGAAATGGGGATAAGTTTTAGCAAGCAGCATCACAAAAAAACTAACAGGGCCACAAAACTAATGTGTGTTCAGAGCTTCTCTAGGATTTAAATGTTAATGAGTCTTTTGTTCAGAGTGAGAAATAAATAAACTACAAATGTGACAAATTATTTAACATACTACACAAAAATTTAACAGTTAAACAGAGAGGGTTGTATTGCCACTGAAGCTGTAATTCCAGAGGAGTTTGTACGTATATACTATATCATGAAGAGTGCATAATTTGTGGAGTGGTTGGGGAAAAAGGTATATGTATACACAGACACATGATTTCATCAATATCATTTATATGTGTTTGGGGCTTCCCTACTTGTATATAACAGGGCTATAAAAAGCTAATGCTGATAAGCTACCACAGCTGTCTCTTGGACATTTCTCAGTTGTGGAACACTCTTCCTGAACTGATTTGCAAAACTCTTTCCCTTCATTCAAACTCCTCCTGAAAAGCACCCCTGTTCTTTCTGTGATGTATGAGACTAGAGGTATTCACTACAGAGAAAATAGATTGTTAGAAGTAAGTCAAAGGTATGTTCTGCACACAGTTGTTTGGGTTTACATGTAAGCCAGTAGCTGATTTAAAGAGAGTCTTTGCTGAAGTATGCTGCATTTCAATCAGACAACTTCAATATTGATATTACTTTAAGAAATGCCAATTTTGTCTATAAACAGTCTCTTGAAAGGATGTAACAAACCATTGACTTAAACACTTTTAAAGATTCATCTGTTCTCTATTGCATCCCTTCTCATTTTTTTCTCATTTATTTTGATTTTCTTAGTGAGAACTGTGTCTGTCCGTATGCTTGTGTGGTTTCTAGTAAGTTGTAGTTGCTAATAGAAACAAATAATGCAAACAAATTCATAGACCAGATGGGAAATTAATCTGTTCCACACACCCCATGATATTACAGAGAAACTATGTGAGATATGTTTGAGAGATTTTTTAACTCTTCAGTGAGACAGTGATTTGTTGTATTTCCAGCAGAAAGGCCAAACGTCTTAATTACCCTTCTCAATTCAATGAGAATTTGAAAGGTGACCTAAGAGTGGCTTCCCTGGGCATGTAGAAACCAGTATTTTGCAACTTTCTTAAGCTTATGCTGTTCATCCCACTGGGAGGAGGCGAGTTCCTGTTCAGACAATGTTAAATTCTCATGTTGTGGCCTGGAAGGATGCTGTCACAGGTGCAGGAGTGACTGTTGTTGTTTGCGACCTGAGCTGTAATTGCACAAGTGAGGAAAAGAAGAAAACCTGCCTGAGTTAGGTTGATTTATTTTGTAAAAGGTCACTGAAGTAATGTGGAATGCTAAAAGCACTCCCAGCAGGAGAGCATTAGGAGCCAGAGAGCTATCAATATTTTGAAATAGATAATGTATACTTGTTCGATTTAAGCAAGAGAAGTATAAATTCCACCCTGTTGCACTTCATGTATAAAAGGTCTATTGTCATTCTCCAAATGCTCATTAAAACACATTCCTGTATGTGTACAGAATGGCTGTAGCTGAGCTGTATCTATCACAATGTTGTGTAACTGGCCCAGAAGCCCTCTGTAGAAGTACATGAAAACTGTTACAACTGTAACTCCTAAGCATAGGTCTTTGACAAAAAAAAGTTAGGTTAGAGGGAGAGAAGAAAGTAATCAGAAAAGGCAAAAAAAAAAAGACAACCCAAAAAAATAATCCAAGCCAGAACAATGCAGTGGCAAAGGGCTAATTGAGCTATCTCACGATGGCAGAAATCATTGTGCAACTCCAGTATTTGCTTCTAACTTCATGGAGGCTGGATCATAGAATCATCAAATCAGAGAAAATCCCAGGGTTGGAAGGGACCCATCAAGTCCAACTCCCAGCCCTGCACAGCACCATCCCCAAGAGTCACACCATGTGCCCAAGAGCATTGTCCAAAAGCTTATTCTGTCAGGCTTGGTGCTGTGACCACTTCCCTGGGGAGCCTGTTCCAGTGTTCAATAAGTCCTGTCACTGGCCTCAAGAGTGAAGAGATCATTCTGGCTGGAATTTTCTAGGCTGTTTGTTTCTGAGCTGGTTCATTTTTTACAGGAACATAATAAGCCCAGATGGTGACAGCATTTTATTTCTTGTTCTAATTAAACTTCTTCATTTGTTTCTGAAAAACAAATGCAGTTGGAGATATGTTGGTCTTACCATCTAGGTTTCCTCTATGAACGCCTAGCTTTTAGCTAGAGTTCTTATTTAGCCTGTTGTTTGATTCTCCCTCTGAAGTGGAATCATGCTTGGGTTCACAGTTCTGTCAGGATGACAGAGGGCTCCCGTCTTCCCTATGTGTTCAAAGGATTGATGAAGGTATTGAAGTTTTATTACTTAAATTGTGGAGGTTGTGGTTCAGTCTGGGTGGATGCCAGTGTATCAGGAGTTAGAGTTAATAGGGAGTCTGTCAAGAGATGTAGGTTACTAGTATGAGTTTTAGTGATATGATTGGATTTTGTGTCCCTGTTAGTCCTGTGACAACAAGGGCTGTATTCTGGAATAAGGCCTTTGGAAATTTTGAGATACGAATTTTCAGATTCCCACCCTGAAGTCTTTGGTGGCTCTAGAGAAGACTGCACTTGTCTAGTATAGTTCCTTTGATGAAGTGCAATAGCAGGGTCTAGGAACCTACTGTCAGATGTCTTTGACTGATTTTTTCCAAGAGCTGGAGGTGTTTGTTGCATGCAGTAGTCCACCAGGACTGTAGTTTACACATTATATGGGCAGCATGAGGACTGCAGCTCATTGGATGGTTTTTAAAGAAAGTTTTTAATTTTTTTTATTATTTAGTTCATTTGACTGGAATTTGTCTGCTTGTCTAATACAAGATGTTTCAGGGGGACTGTGTTGGTTTCACAGATAACCTGCTAGAAACCCAGCAGATTGCTGGGGCTCAGTCCTGCCTCTGAAAGATCCAGGACCAGTAGCCTGCAGTTACCAAAAAGGGGGCTGCCCTCAGCTGTCTCCAGGTGCACCCTTAGCCCTGCCAGCAAAACCTCCAGGAACCCAAATGCCCTCTGGGCTCTTGAACTTTCCTTGGAAATACAGCAGTGCACCAATGGATATGATATTCTAGGACATCAAGACCATCCTAATTTTCATGGACAGTCATACCTCTCCTTCCATAATAATCAAGCCCTACTTACAGCTAGGCAGCTTTTTGGTACCCTGTACTAATGCTCAGAGAACTTAAGTAGATGGCGGCCTTGAGGTGCTGTCTCCCAAAACCATTACTTTGTGCACTTGAGAAATTCGATCTTTTTTGTTTTGGAAAGTGCCTGATGAGAACTGTACAAAGTGTTCCAGACAGGGTCTCTCTGGGGCTGTGTACAGTCAGTGTTCCTGCTGGAAATGCGTCCAGATAAATTAATTGACAGATTGTATGTCCAAGAGGTGTGGCTGACACTGATGCATAAAATAAAAACATTTATGAGTCACAAATGAGTCTTGAGCCACCTATCAACTTTGTGTGTGGGTCTTACTGAGTATCACCAAAGCAGGTTATGGACTTCTTTTTGTTCAGGAAAAGAGCTATGATAAAGTAACAAGGGAGGAGAGTTTCACATTTTTGATCTGAGGCACTTATAAAAATAATTTCTTTCTGAAACTGAGAAAAATGCAGACTGAAAAGTCAACTGAGTGAGGACTAAGCTTGATTGCAAGTGTCAAGATATATATATCCTTCCATCTGGTATTTCCACTTGATTTATTTTTAATTGCTGATAACAAGCAATACATAAGAATCAAAATAACACGTTTTCTTTTAACACTCATAGAAATACAACATTCCTTCCTGGCTTTTCTTTCCCAACTAATAGTGACATGTCATTGGGTTTATTTGTGTTTTTTCCTTTAGTTGAAACATTTGAATTTTGAGAACTTATTTTCTCAATTAATTTTGCAGAAAATGTGGAAATAAGAGTTAGTGTTCTAAATTAATAAAACAGGTAGAAACCTGCAGCTCTTGCAACTGTATTCTGTTCTACTCAACAGATATAATGTGTGTTTTTAAAAGGGTGAGGCATTCAGTAGGGCAGTGAATGTTTGCTGTATCCGTGTAAGCCTGGCAGCTCCCTCCCTCTTGTCAACTCTTTAGTCTGTTTTCTCTATCACCCTTAAACCCCTGGACTGCCTACTAAATTGCAATTTCCATTCCTTCTTCTATTAATCCACGTGCTCTGCAGCTCTCTCAGATTTTTCTGAAAGGCTTTAGCGAAAATCCAGGTGTCACACTCAACTACTCCCACTGCTAATTCAGTTTCTCTTCCTTTAATAGTTACCCCCATCAGAAACATGTGATTATTCTTTGAGGTATTTATTTATTCCCCAGGATTGACAGTTTTCTGTTTTGTTCATGAGCTCTTCAAATCTTTCACCCGTTTGACAGCTCCTTCAGACAAAGGAGTGACATGCTTTAGAACATCCTCCACGGAATTATGCTACTGGTGCTCGTTTCCCTCTGCCCTTTCCCTTTCCACAAGGCTGACTTTCAGTCCTTTCTCTTTTTTCAGTTCCTTTCTTTTGCCTTCTTTTCTGCACCAGCACATCCTGTTCACAAAAGTCAGCATTTATCAGGGGTTGTGCAAGGTTGACACCACCCATGTCTCCCTTTCACCTCCAGTGCCAGGTTGCCTCCTCATGGGTGCCTGCCTTAGGAAGTTGTCAGTCCCTAGGTCCTCCAGTCCTCCTCCCTCCAGACCTGGCTGTAGCACAGGGTGAATTGGAAGGGCTGCACACTCCCTCCTTCATTGCCAGTGATCAGCCATACCTTCCCTTTCCCACCCTTGTGCTAGGGCCTGACTCACCTTCTGTGTTAGCCTTCTGTGTTAACTTGAACAGTGTGGTGGGGAGAACGCTGGATCTTGGGCATCCTGGAAGAGAGCAACAGTTTCCCTGTGCTGTGGAAGAGCAGTCAGCACTCAGCTGGGAAATGTTACACTGCTCAGGAGAACTGACAAACAGGAGCTGTTTCAGCAGCTTGTTTTCTGTCTGTTACTCCTTTTCCTGTAAAGGATGCCAACAAGGGGTGTATCTTCACCCTCTGCTGTTTCTTTCCCCTCCACTAACTGGAATGCAGTAACACCAGGGATGTCTGCTGAACTGGTGTTAGTTGTCTGTCTAGTTAACTGTTAGTCTAGTTCATGGATTGAGGAGGGAGGAAAAATCACCTGCTTGAGACATTATTCTATCTTTCCCTGTGTCATGAACCCTCTGTGTGTTTCATCTGCTTCTGCTGGGTGGGGGGAGCCAGTTACAAGGAAATTTTCTGTGAAAATTGCTCCTGGGTTTAGTCAGTGGTATTTTTAATATTAATGACACATTCGACAATGATTTTAAGGAGAAAGCTTAAAGGTCCTATACTTCTACCCCACCCCACCCTAGGAAGTCAGGCACCCACCCTAGGAAATCAGGCACTTGTTACATTTTGTAACATTTCTACT
This sequence comes from Illadopsis cleaveri, assembly GCA_013399915.1. Lineage (NCBI taxonomy): Eukaryota > Metazoa > Chordata > Aves > Passeriformes > Timaliidae > Illadopsis > Illadopsis cleaveri. The sequence goes on along the minus strand of VXBB01003356.1, from coordinate 1,037,277 downwards.
TTGTAACTTGTTCTTAGCTACTTAGGCGGCTGCCAAGCTTGCGCATTCATAGACCTGGCAAGTGGTTAATGGCAATGCAGTAAATGCAGCAACCCGTGTGCAAACTATGAGTGCTGTATGATTCCTTATAGAAAGACTTTGTCCATCAAAATGCTTTATCTTCATTCTATTATAAACATTTTTAATTAAAAAGCTCTTGTAATTAAATTCCATTTTCTGCTTTGACTCCTTTTTTGTCTCCTTCAGTAAGAGAGATGTTTCATTTTGAATTTCTCTGTAGTCCCCATACTACTGCTGTAGAGCAGAACCATCTGACAGCCTATCTTAGTCTTTGGGAGTCATTCAGTAGATGTCTTCAAGTGCAGTTGGTGATGTTACACATTTGATGAAACCTTACGAGAAAAAGTGCTTTAGGGAAATAGACCTTTTAGTGTGTATTATAGAATTGCAGTCAGCTTTCTGTGTTCTGTATTACCTCTGCAATAATTGTGCTCTCCTTTTTTATTTCAGTATCTACTAGAAATGAAAAGCCTAATTCTCCCCCCTGAACATATTCTGAAGAGAGGGGACAGTGAAGCAATAGCATATGCTTTCTTTCATCTTCAACACTGGAAAAGAGTAGAGGGGGCATTGAACCTCTTACACTGTACATGGGAAGGCAGTAAGTAATCCTCTTTCTTACAAAGGAGCTAATCAAATATTTTTATTGAATGTTATGAAAAAAGTAATAGTTTTTGTCAAGTACAGTATGTGAGAATTTTGGACGCAGTTACATCCTCACCAGCATTGAAATAGTTGAAATTTGAACTGAAAATACAAACTTCATTTAATGAGTAAAAGGGGTTTGAAGTCTTGTATTATGTGTGCTGTGTAATACTTAGCAAAATTTCCCAACTACTTTGAGACATATTTTCTTGCTCATGGATAAGGAGATAATAATTTATTTCATTCCAGGGTTGTAGAGATTTGTTTGTCATTATTTAAATGAATAGTTTCAAACTGAGAGTATGTTCAGATTGGACATAAACAAAAAATGTTTTGCAATAAGGGTGGTGAGGCACTGGAACAGGTTGCCCAGAGAAGCTGTGGATGCACCGTCCCTCCAAGTGTTCAAGACCAGGTTGGATGGGGCTTCAAGCAGCTTGGTCTGGTGAAAAGTGTCCCTGTGCATGGCAGTGGAGTTGGAACTAGATTATCTTTAAAGGTCTCTTCCAACCCACACCATTTTGTGATTCCGTGAATGCTTTGATATTTGGAAATTATGAGTATGCCTTATAGACAGGTACATATTAATGTGTAATATAAAGCAATACTGTATTTTATTACTTTTTTTAAACTGAAAAACTGGAGTGAATTCAGTGAAGGATTACTGGGATGCATAGGGGACTGGAATATGTGATATAGGACAAAATGCTGAGGAAGCTGGTTTTGTTCAACTTGGAGAAATCTTACAGTGGGTGAAGAGATGATCCAATTGCTGTCTTCCACCACCCAATAGAGAGATGATATGGAAGAGAGAGTCACAGTCTTCACAGAATAGCCCAACATAAAAATGAGAGGCAATACACACAAGTTCAAACCAGATAAATTTAATCCAGACCTAAGAAACACATTTTCACAGTGAGAAGGACCTGTGGGATCTCCAGCCCAGAGATACTCAGAGCTCAGCTTGACATTGCTCAGTTCTGAGCAATCCAGGCTAACTTGGAAATGACCTTGCTTTGAGTGGGAGGTTGGAGTATATGACTTTCAGTGGTTATATACTAACCTTCTGATATATCTTATCAATATCTTTGAGGTGTGTTTTTTATCAGGTTTCAGAGAATTTAAAGGTCCAACTTACAATCAGTCTTTGTTGGCCTTTTTTCTGATGCATTTTTTTCCTTTGTGTAATTTAGTTCCCTGTTTCTGCTCTGCTTTATGCTGTTCTTTTTCATCCTGTCCGTATGTTATTATACCAACTTTTTAATGTGTGTTTCACCATTTTTGTCCTCATTTAGCTTTGATAGAAAAGGTATTTTGTTACCATGATCATTCCTATAGAACTGTACTTAATACCTCCAATGTAAAAGTGATTTACAATCTCAGTTACTGTATGAAATGACCTGAACTTGCCTAATTTGCAATGTAGGCTCCCTATGGATGCTCTGGTTTTATTTCTAGGTGTATAGAACACCTTGCTCAGTAATCCATTCCAGTGCTGCCTGGGGTTTGCCCTGCTACATTGTTCTCTGTCATATCTGCTAGCTCTTCTCCCATTATTTCTCCCAGTCTATTATTTTTTCTGTCATAGGTTCCTTCCCAATGGCTTATTTTCAGTGATTTACTTTACGCCGTGTTCCTTCTCTTCTGGGTTATTGCAGAAGTCCTTTAGCCCAGGGTTCATTATTCCATCAGTAAAAGCAGTGTTTTGCATGGATGATCCTGAACAGATCTTCTTTTGCTTTGTCAGGCTGGGGAACCCCTAAAGGGCTTTGTACCAGGACCTGGTTTTGGCACAGGAGTCTGGCTGCCCTGCAGTCCTCCTGCCACATAGGAAATGAGTCATCTGTGCCTGAAGGCAACATAGGGAATTCTCATCTAACTACATTCCCCTTGTTATTATCTCCACATTCAGCAATCTGAACACGTAATTTAGTAGCTAATAGCTGTATAATAACCTGTAAAGATGTAAATGAGTATAATTGCATAACTTCTGCAGAAAAATCCATAATTCATTTTGTACAGTGATTTCAGAAAAATACGAACAGTGCACAAGTCCTCAAAATTTTTGTTCAAATTTTGCTCACACATGAAGACAACCAAGGGTTTTAATGGTTTCACAATGTCTAGTCCAATAATCATGACATTTGGTCCATATCTTGGCATCTCTGCATAACTAAGTGAAAACCAGTGAAGACATGACAGAGAAGTTAAATGTAATTAAATACTAGTTTTAACCAACAGTCTACACATAATACATGGTCAGTTGCCCTCGCTTTCTTTCTGTGTGTTTGTAGGTATTTTATTTGTAGTACAAGTATAAAAGCCCAAGTGCCAGCACTGTGTTTGGGCCAGGTTCACTGTACAGGAGGTCTGTAGTTTCAAGTGTAATCACGTTTCAAAAGTGTCTGGGGTGATGGTTTGTCACTATTGGCTTCTAAACTTGTGTCAAAATTCCTACTGTTTGCATGAAGACGAGAAACCTAGGGGTTCCCAAACATTTCAGTAGCTCTTGCAGCAAGTACATGGGTGTGTGGCAAACTGTCTCTGTGCTACCTGAGTCAATTAATGTAAAATAGGATCAGATAATACTGTAGGAGTAAGGCAGAGAAGTACCTACGTTGACCCAAGCTGATCCAGATGAACTAGAACACTTCCTTCCATGGCTGATAACATTGCTAAATGAACCTGGTTTGCTGTCAGTATCCCATGGTCTCATGTCAACCATGACTGCTTTAATTGAGTAAAATCTATCCAGACATTTTTCACTTGCATTGTAAAAATAACATCTTTACCTCCCATTTTATTTTGATTAAAATCTTAATATTACTGTGGCTTAGGGTAAGGCGGAGGAGGCTTGATTGTCTGTTTCAATATTAAGCCAAATTGGAAGGAAAAACTTATGTTAGGGATTTAGAAGAAATGAGCATTGAACATCATTCCACATATGTTTTTGTACAGACACTCAAGTTTGTTGTGTGTTAAGATCATACACAGCTTGGATCATTGTACTTGTACTTGGCTTTTTGGGTTGCTATGGAGAAGAGGTGGTTAATGCTGTCAGAGCATTACAGCCCAGGTTGGTTTACAATCCTTCAGGATCTCTGCCTTCTTTACTATTGCTTTAAGTGCAGCAATCAAGAACAAATACAATAAAACAATTTCACAAAAAATACAGCTAATTTCAAATGCAGTGTGCACTGCTGAAAATATTGGGGGAGTGTGTATTTAAACAATTCCTAAGTTGCCTTGTGAGCAGGAGATAATGGGGTGTTATTGTGTGGCAGTGGGCTGTACCTAACAACTGAAGTGTACAGTGCTTCTAGGACATCTGTTGGGGAAAATATTGCTTCAGTGATTGATATTCATAGGAGTAGTGAGAATAACACGTTGATGACATTTTAGCAGTGAAAATAATATATAGGATAATGGAAACGGATGCCTTGATTGCAAAGCTATATTTCAGTCAAGTATTCTGATATTTTCATAAACCACACTCAGATGGCCTATGACATCAGCATCCTCAAGATTTAGTAATCCATTTCCCTCCCTCTCTGTTATTGTTTTCAATTTTAAAAATTCATAAGATTAAGTATTACTTAATCCATGACCTGAAGATTTATACTGGAAACCTGACTTGATCCACTGCATTTAGAAAGAATGCATGAGAGGAACCTGGGTTTAATAATTTAGTATTAATCTTTGATTGCCAAATAGAAAATGAAAACATGACTGTGTTGGAAAACTGGTCATCAGAGCTCATGTCATCAGTGTTACCTGGCTGGCTGGAGTGTGATGAAAAAAAGAGTAGTGTATTTTTTCCATGAAAAGCTTCTATTATTCTTGCTGCACAGAGACTGTGAGTATTGATCTGAATTTACAGGCTTGGCTGGTCATTTTTGTAGGCTATACCTGTTACATCAGATACACTTCTTTCCCCTGAAATAGAAAAATTCTGCAGCCTAAACGCCTAAGACAAAATGTGTAAATTGGACTATGGAATTGGAAATATAATGGACTTCGATTATGCAAACGTTTTTGTATGTCCTTGTAATGTGGTCTCACCTGACATTCATGAACGTTGTCTCAAGAATAAAAATAAACACAGGAGTTTCTGTGATTAAAAGCTCAATGTAGATTTCTATTTTGGCATTTCATTAAGCAATTTATATGCTGTTTGCAACCAAATATAAATGTTTCATCTACATTTGTTTTTCAGAATTGCAATTATTTTTAAGTATGACTGTCACACTCACAGTAACTTAAGCACTGTGTTTCCTTTTCAGCTTTCAGAATGATCCCCTATCCACTGGAAAAAGGACATCTTTTCTACCCTTACCCTATTTGTACAGAAACTGCAGATAGAGAACTACTACCATGTATGTTCAACGTTTTACTTATGATTGACACCAAAGAATTGTTTACCTGAGTCTTGCAGCATCGGTCTCCTTTGATGCCTTTTAAATTGAGTACTCTGGATTAGAATAACCAGATTGACAGTGAGCCTCTGGAGCTCCTGTGATGGTTCAAGAGGCAGCTCCTCAGCATAGTTCATAACAATTTTCTGTATTTATTATTTTTGACAGCTTACAGACAGGGAGAGAGATTACCAAAGAGATCCAAATCAGTTAGATCTTGCTGTTCTCTCTTGCCAGGACACTGATCTTTCATCTAGGTTAACATCCCACCAAACCAAAGGCACAGTGTCACAGCCTTGTTCATCTTTGGTAGACTAGCTACTAGCTACTTAAATTCCGAGGCAGGATCCAACTTGCTTGAGGACAGCTGGATCATTACTGCAGCTAGTGCTCATGACAGGCTTTGCTTACATTTTCCAAAAAAGCAGTCTTAAATAGCAGGAAAGGGTTTTCTTCATGTTATGGCATGTGTACTGTAATGAAGAGATTGATGTGAAGTCATCTCCATCAATTTTATGTGGGTTTATGGCGTGTATTAGGAAAGTGCCAGCAGCATTCCCAGATACGGATATGAAGAGAGATCCAGCCCTCAAGAAGCGTTACAGTCCAAGCTAATGACACTCACTGCAGTGCATGCAGTGAAGCACAAGAATGCAGAGGAACAGCCAAAGCAGCCAATCTTGCAGTTACACTTCATTCCCACGTGTTCTCTCTATGGGACTTTGTGTGAGCACAAGTAGAACACACACAGGTTTGCAGGGTCAGGGCAGAGGAGGCAAATAAAAGTTGATCCAAGGAAGAAGATTCTTCTCTCATCTTCCTTCCAAAGAAGAAATAAAGAAAAATTTGTTCTGCAGCAAGTAAAATGAAGCCTGCTTCTGCCGGAAAGGCTGGTTTTGAGGGCATTTGCACCCTTTGTAGTCTCTCATTCAGAACCTCTCTGGTTTGGGCTGAAAAAGGTGTTGCCTCTTTTTATAAGGCTACATGAGTAAACATTAGGTGAGAATAATACAGCGAAAATCCACTCATTGCAAGTCTCTCCTTCACAGCACATTCTTGCTGATATTACGCAGAAATCCTTGGCAACTGACAGTATCTCCCCACCCCATTATAATCATCCTAATTATAACAACACCTCTCAGACTGCTCTGCTTGCTTTACTCAGAGGGATGCTGAGCTGGGGAGGGTGGAGTGTCAGGAGATTTAGGAATGACAAAGCCATGCAGAATAGCTCAGCATTCTCTTTTTAGATGCAAAACTAATCGTTCTTGTCAGATGTTACAAGCTAACAGCGGGATACTCTAACAGCGTTTGCAGGCAGTGTGTTCTGCTCTGGCAGTTATGGGAAATGCCTTTCAGTGCAAAATCTCCTGGGTTAGAGGAGGGAAGGGTTTAGCATACCGTGACAGACACAGGTGCATTAGAGGGGTTTCACATACCTGTCCATACCCTTTAATTGTGCCTGTTTTATGGGAGAGTCAGCTGGAATTATATCAGAACACAACAATCTGATAGGCTCTTCAAATTAAAAATATCAATTACAAAACTTTTGCCCTGGGTGATAACAGACTGAAACAGCAGGGTTGAGCCTGTGTGAAAAGGCAGTGCAAGAAAAGCGCTTCTGGACTTACAGAGATCCTGGACTTACAAAGTCCATGTTTTGGTTTTTCTGATCTCTGCATTGATTTTAAATCAAAGAGAAGTTGTAATCTATCCCTACTTTTGGTTTTTTAACTGATCAAACTAGCAGACTTAAGAATCATACATAGTTTTAGTTTTTAATATTTTAATTTAAACTCATAGGAATTCCTGCTTTGGGTTTTGAGAACCACTCCACTCTGGATGAATGCAGCCATGAATGTTGTCTTGCCATATTGCTCGATTTAAACCAGCATAAAACCTTGTGTTTACGTTGTCTGCAAGTACAAAGAGATGAGAACTGATCACTGAAGCAAAGAAAGTAGGCAAAATGGAAGAGTAGTGTCTCATATCTACGAATAGCCATAGGATTTGAGTATATGGGAAGCCTTGAGGTTGGTCCTATATGAGAAAAAATGTTTCACAGTTTGCATTTATCTTGGCTGTAGCTCTGAACTATAGACTGAAGGAGTGAAACAGGTAAGGGTCCACCCCATCTTTTGCCAACCCAGAAGAATTTTCACCTTGAATCTGAGCTGCCATAAAAAATTAAGGGATATATCCTTCAGGTAAAATACTAATTATCTTCTTCTAACCCTTTTAGTCATCCCAGTGCTGCTTTTTCCAAAGTCCAGTGAAGGATTTTTTAATAACAGATTCAAGGAAATTTCTGTATTCCTATCAGTGTATGTTAACAAACATCTTAATAATTCACTGTTCATTTAATTTCCAGGTTTTAAAATACATGCTTATATGTCCTGCTTTTAGGATGATTTTTCTTGCTCTGCAGATAAATCACTCAGAATTTACAGTTTCAAAGGCTGTAGTTTCACAGCCTGCTTTAACTGGTCTGCAGCAATGCTTCCCTCTGGTTGGGCTCAGTGCTGCTCCTGGGCACGTTTCTGCACTCTCTGTGTATCAGCATTAGCAAACATGCAGCCACGGGGTTAGTTAATGACATCCATTAAATTGATGGTTTATCTCTAAGTCTGTTTTCTGGGATTAGCTGTTGCAGAGCTGCATTATAGTTATTGCTGACACAAGGTAGACAAAAGTAACACCAGAGTAAACCAGAAATAAGATCTTTAGAGAGAATTACTTGGCAGAGACAACGGACACAATAATGTCTTTAGATGTATCAGACCTTCCGTGCTCTTCTTCCTTCAAAAGCATCTTTGTGTGTCTCTGGTTGTTTAAACTATGTAAGAATGTTGGGTTTTGGTTGGTGTTGTGTTTTGATTTTTTTTTTCAATGTATAATGCCTTCCCCTTCTCATATCTTTTTCTACAGCATTTCATGAGGTTTCAGTTTATCCCAAGAAAGAGCTTCCCTTCTTCATCCTCTTCACTGCTGGGCTCTGTTCTTTCACAGCCATGCTCGCCCTCCTGACACATCAGTTCCCAGAGCTTATGGGGGTCTTTGCAAAAGCTGTGAGTATTCTCTGCTGCTGCTCCCTTCTGGTAAATAAAGACACCAGTGCAGGAAAAGCTGAGCTAAATACTGCCAGATATTAAATATCTGCATATTCAGAAGCATCAGTCCATATCTGAGCAGGGAGACATCTGCACAACTGTCCAGGTTGCTTATCAGTAAGACACGGCTGTTTGTCTTCTCTGGTTTATATGGCTCTCTTGTTAGGTTTGCTGTCTTCTGAATTTGTCAAAAAAAGGGCTTGGTGGGAGAAGTGAATATCTGTATTTTCATATATCATCCACTAAAATAAACTAGTAACAGCTTGCAGAGCCCCTCTATTTTGTGTAGAGTCATAATGGCTGCTGTGATTTCCAATGCAATAGAAGCTCTCAGTATGAGCAGAAATAGAGTGTACTGTTTACCAGGACAAATTTCTGTGTTTTTTCCCTGAACTGCCAAGGAGGAAGTAGTCTCAATATTTCCCTCATAACTTTTCTGAACTACATCCAGAGAAGTCTCTCCTAATTCTGCTTTTTTAATCCACCAAGGATTAATACATTTTGGAGGATGAGGGGGAAGAGCCATGAATTATTCTAAACTAAACTTTTTTCTTAGCAAAACCAAGAACATCAGTGCTCCAGCATGCTAGGAGATGAAAAATTCACTAACAGAAAAGCTCTAGGATAGTAAATTAGTTCTTTTCCAGTAAATACTGAATATTTTCCATTGTAATCTATTTTCTCAAATATATTTGTCTCTGTTCTAGGTCTCATGATTCCAAACTGGCCTCCTGGCTTTGTTTTTAATGTCTTTGGTGCTTTTGATTTTTGGGGTATAGGGAGTGGGGTGGAGGAGGCCAGGCTGAAAGGTTTTGGCACATTCCAGATTGTCAGTACTCTCTCAAACCCTTCTGCAAAGGGCAAGAGACTCCTTTTGCAGATGAGCCAGGTCTTCTCTTAACCCAGGCCTGGGAGTGATAGAGGTCTGGAATAGCAATGGTTCATGCAGCAAGAATTTTCTCTTCATTAGCTCTAGAAGGCAGAAAATAAGATCAATTGTAGCAGAAGATACCTCTTCTCTCAGCAAAAGGTGCTGAAATGTACTTGAAATATTACTACTCATTCTTGTTTCTTGAGTGTGTACATAGGTGTTAGGTGGACAGTAAGTGTTTAACTTGGGCATATGATCATAAACTTCTCTGTAAAGCTTTTCTTGTATTCAGTGATTGGGGATTTTTCTGTTCCTTAGTTACTGAAGTTACTGAAATGTATGACCCTTGTTTGTCTTTTTCAATCAAGTCTTTAGTTTCCTAATACTGTCACAGTTGCAGATCCCCAATCTGTCCCTGTTAGCCTTGTTCCTGTGTTTATCATCCTTGTATCCTGAACAAAGACTATATGCTGGCAGCATAATGAGATTTTGTACTTAGCTTTCCTGCCACAGGCAGTGAGCTACTAGAACTGGAGAAAATTGGTTTTCATGGGTTTAAATCACCTGGCTCTGGGTGCTGATTGGATTGCAGAGAGAGATAATGGAAGTTACACTGGTGGCATGTTGGTAATTGTTTCTCCATGGTGTGGAGCCTGCAGGTGCTAAAGCCATTTGGTGAGTAGAATCAGACCAGAAGGATCTATTTCCCTGATGTGTAAGTGCAGCTGCCATTGGTGTTAATATTAAGATAGATACTCCAAGGCTCTGTTTGGGGTTATTCAGTTCTGCATATCAGAGCAAGTAAAGCTTCTAGTTAGTAAGCACAGACAAATAGAATTGAAGCGTGAGCTACATTATGTGCATAAAGATGGCAAAATTACTCAAGATTTTCAAACCTTTATGGACGAAGTTACTATGTCAGTTAACATGTATTATGGCTTGGTTCAGCTATATCTTGGTCTTCATAAACCATGCAGCATCTGAGGGGTTTTTTTCCATGGGAAGGACAGAATTTAAGAGCCTGTGACATGGATTTAGTAGCTTATAGAAAGGCTTCAATTCAGAAGGCCTTTCTGTTGTCTTCTCTGGGAAGTGTTCCAGGTGCATGAGACTGAAGAAAATCATGGCAGACATCTCTTTGAAATGCAGCTGTATCAGGACAGAGTAGAAAAGGTTGGGCCAGCCCTGATTCTTCCCTTTCAGTTTTAGGAAAGATCATTTCATAAGTAACAAATTCCTTAAATAGCTCAAAGATGAATGTGCTGTTTTTGTGGCTATGTTCATGGAATTCCATATTCCTGCCTGCTTGGTAGTCATTGTGATGATGCTATATTACATTGTGAAACTGTGCATGTATGCACATTATGTTGTACCTGGAAGTAAGCTTGACTCTTCCATAATGAAATTGAAACTTGATATTTTGTCAGACTAAGTAACCTTAAAATAACACTAGATCTTAGCATTTTCTCTTGGCTAGGAAGAAGCATTTTCATAGCTTGCACTTTTAGTTTTTGCTGGTCTTTCTAACAAAAGGCTTATGGAAGTCAATTAAGAAATAAATGTAGACAGAACAAACTTCTGATTGCATGGATTGGATAAAATTGCCAGGCCACTGTTGCTAGTATCGAATTTCTTTCTTTAACATGCAGAAATTTAACAATACCTGGGAAATCATTAAAAATATGTAAGTGCAGGGTCTTTCATAACATGATAACAATAACAGTATATCTTAAATAAAATTGAGAGATGTATTAACACAGAGGTCACTATATAATTCAAGTCAACAGACATATCTAAAAGTGTACTCTACCTAGTTAAATTTTTTAAATTGGGCAAACTTCAGAAAGACTTAATTTCTCTGATTTCATTACTTTGTTTGCCTGAGATCACTCACATGATGTGTCTCAATATTTCCTGTGTGATGGATGAGACCTCAGTTCAGCAGGTGAGTTTGCCCTGGGAGGTATTTCATCTGCTTGGACTTCCACAGATGCCGAGGCAGGGAACATATGGATCAGATCACCAGGACTGAGCACTGAATAGTCAGTTTCTCCATGAAAATACTAATCACACTGTGGAAAAGCTTGAAAAGAGACTTCTACATATGTATTTGAATCAAATGGCTTTATTCAGAAGGTGCTGCCAGAAAGGTGCTTTCTGCCAGCTTTGAAATAGCCAGGTTGATGGTTCTCTTTTCAAACACAAAATAATAATAGAAAACAGGTCTCCTCTCACCCCTTTTGCCATCCTGAATTCTTACTCTACTGCTGGTGCTGATTTTTTTGATCACTGTGGAAAAAGGCAGTCGGAGTCAAAATGCAAAGCAGTAAAAAAATCCCAGAACCAAACCCTAGGAAGAAACCTCAGTGTATATCGTGCTGACTGAGTTCTCTTGGGTGCTGCCAACAAGCTGGATAGGCATTGCTTCTGAGGAAAGGAGCACCAGGGGCATTCCAAGGGCCAGACAGCCCCAGCATAGATACTGTTTACATCACCTTGCACAAGAGAGGAGGCAGCATCCTCAACTTCTTGTTGTCAGCAAAGGTTTGGCTTGGACTTTATGGAAGTCAGGTTTTGGTATCCCATGAGTTAAAATGTATTTTGTGGACCAATTGATTTTCCAGGTGGAGAAAAACTTGGTTTGTTTTAAGCTGCCAATAATTTGCTGACTTTTTATAGAATACAATCAACTACTTGAGCAACAAAATTCCTATGAATTGCAATAAAAGTCACTGTCAGGCAAATTATTCTTGTTTCATTGATTTAACAAGTATGTAATTTGCACTAGTTACAAAGCTGAGTTCTATTCAAGTAGATGTGATGGTACAAGCTTACCACATAAATCAAGTGCTGCTCAAATAGCAGCAGATACCCTCTGAAGAGCCTTTTGCATTTTCCAGAATTAAAGGAACGTACTTATTTAAGCACTTCAGAGCTTAACCAGAGGGAATGTTTCTCCTTGGGCTAAGCCACTTGAAAGAGGAAGAGCAGTCTCTAAGATTAGGTAAGTCAGTGTTTCATTGATTCAGCTGTGGCTCATGTTCTGCAGCTTGACCTTTAGCACCAGAACTGAAATACCTGTTCTGCTTCAGTTAGTTTTTCCTTCGACCTGTGCTTATGACAGAGTGACATTACCAGTGGTGGCATTACCTGGTTTTCCCATGATGCACAAGTTGTCCATGACGTGGTGTCTGCATTGTATGCAAACACATCCAAGAGGAAAAAAAAGGAATTAGAGTGCTTACTAGTGCCTTCAAAATGCACAAGCATCGTAAATGCTGTACTCTCTCAGACACACGTAAGGCCCCAGCGTAGGTATGTATGTAATGTGTACAGTTAAATTGCAGGCAATGGAAATCACAGTTAGTATATATTTCTCAAATGTATTAATAATTAATTAAAATTGAGATGTATTTCAATATGTATTTCAGGAGTGCTTTGAATACCTGAGTTCTGCAACATGTAGCTGCCAGTGGTTTTTTCCTGTGATAAAATGTTCTCCATCTTGATTTTTTTAGATGCCTGTCTGAACACTAACATATTGAAGTCTCTTTGAATGTTGTGTTCTGTAATAGAGAGAAGATATTAAGATAAATTTTAGTCAGTGATGCAGAGTACGTTAGGATAAATTACAGTTAGTGATGCCTCAGAGCAGATCTGTAGATAGCCCTGAACCATTTTAAACCTAAATTTCAAGACATGCTTTTTGTCTCTGTGAGGTGATCTGGCAGACCCCTGTTGGGAAAAAGCCTCTCTTTGTCTTCAGTAGGTTTTGGGTTGAGCTTTTAGTGGCTTCAGTATGAGCTTCAATCTAGGATGTGAGATGTGTGAAAACCTCTGTAGTTCATCACTTTGATCTTTGCAAAAATGGGGCTCTTCCTTTCTTTACTGCAAAATCCAGAAATCTCTGTATATGCAAGGTTCAAGAATTTGAAAGTCTTTATGTGTGAATTATGTCATTTTTATCATGCTGGAGGATTTTACAGAAGAACACAGCAAGAATATCTTATCTATTGGACAGCTTTCTCTTGAGATATATTGTCTCCTGGATTTTGATCTGAATGCCTATCTGATTTCTTTGCAGTTTCTCAGCACCCTCTTTGCCCCTTTAAATTTTGTGATGGAAAAAGTTGAAAGTATCCTCCCCTCCAGCCTGTGGCACCAGCTGACAAGGATCTGAGGGAGTATGCCTGCTGACTGCCTGCCATGACATCTTCTGTGCCAACTTTCTGTTGACCACAAGAAAGCATGATAAAAAAGGGAAGCAGTTATAAGACTTAAAAACTCTTCATGGATTGTTTGTTCTCATATAAAAACTGTTTTGTTGTACAAAATACATTGATGTTAGGTTCTATTATATTTTGCCTTCAGAAAAGAAAAAAATAAACTTTTGTGTATTGTAGCATTGCTGTCTGTCAAGTTTTTCAGAACACAGATTCTGTGTTTTGGGTTTTAAATGTGTGGTATCTGGTACACCATAGCTGGGGTGTAGCTACACAGCTAATGTAATGTAATGTCATTCAGGTAATGACACATACTAACAATGGTACAGTTAAGCAACACTGTCGCTGCCTTTTCTTATGGAGTTCAGTTAGGGTGAGGCCCTCACTTCTGCAGTCTGGATGAGGCTTCTAGACAGTTAAAGCTCCTGCCTGAAGCAGCTGTAGGCTCTCCAGGCAGTTTGATGGCACACTGGGCTTCTGATTCCCTTCTCTGCACAGAGGTCACCATATCCTCCTTTGAATTTTCAAGAAGCCCACATACTTGACAGATTTTCTTCACACCCCTGGTGTTTCAGCTACCTTCTGAAGGCTCATTAGCAAAATGAGTGTTAGTTCATGCACAATTAATAGACAGGTTGGTGTTTCACTATTAGTGCTCACCTCAGGAAATCTTATCCTTACGTTGTGACTGTTTAGACTAAGTATTCATTTATGACTTAGCCAATGGATACTTCTGAGGCCAGCTCTAAAATGAGGATTCTGATCTGCAAGTTGAAGCAAGTAGTCCTCTCTGTTAAAAGTGAACCTTACAGATGCCTCAAGTATATTTTTTTCCAGCTCACTTTCCAGATAAGGAAGGATAACCCTGATGCAGTGGATCAAAAATTCCACTTTGCCATTTCAACCTCGCTGTTGCTCTTAAAATGCTGAGCAGTTTAAGGGACTGTGATCACTAGCAGATAAGTTTGTTTGTCAATGAGGAAATTAGTAAGAAGAGACAAAACTCCCAGTACTAGAACTGGTATAAAAGGAAAGTGTTTCTTAACAATAGAAGATGCATAACATTATTTTTTGTTCACTTGATCACAGACACTTTAGTCTAGTAGAAGACAGATATTTGCTCAAGTGAGCAAAAGTACCATGTAAACACTGCTGTGCTATGAGAGTAAAAAAAGGCAGCCCCACACCAAGAGAAATGAGTGAGACCTGGGGAAGCCCCAAGGTCTAGAAGACCAGAGAGCCCCAGGGACAAATGTTAGACCTGGTGAGGCTGTTGGGGGTTTCCATACAGGTTTATCATCTCTGGCTCTTACTCCTGCAAAACAATTCACTGTAATGTTGAAATTAGTCTGGCTTGCAGTTAATGTAGGATGTGGCATACAACTAGAGGTAATGGACTGCTAGTGGATAAGCGTGTGGAAGTATGAAATGGACCAATATTTGAGTTCTCCTATTTTCATCTGAATTGCTAGAGCAGCCACAGAAAACACTCTCACAGCAGGTGCTGCTATGTATCTCCAGCTGAAAAACCAGGGATAACCATATTGATTTGTTTGCCTCAAAACAGCACTGTGAGAATTATTTAAGGCTGCTGACACTCAGAAGGATCAGGCATAGTCAGCTCTTGTCCTGTGCTGCTTTGTATCACTTATTCCCAGCCACCTATACCCTACGTTTCAGAAGAATAAATTGCTGTGATTCACAGTCCTAAATGTGAATACTTTTGCATTTGCACATCAGTGTATATCTAGCTATATACAAATCTCCATGTTTGTCAGCAGCTGAGGTAATAGTTTGGCCTTCTATTTGAAGATATTATGATCTGTGTGGGAATTACTATCTGTAATACTTTGATAAAAAGGAATGCTTAGCTCCTATAAGAATCACATCCTTTCCTTGAACTATGGAGAATATTTATGAATTCAAAAATACCTTTATGCAATTCTATTTCTGCTGTTTCTAGTATCTTTCTCCCTAATGGGCCATGGATTTTTTATCTAGAAAATCTCTCTTTAGTTATAATTCTAGGCATCTGGAAGACTAGGCAAAACAGACAAAAGGATTTTCTTTTTCATTGGGCAGAGTTTATTGCCTTAGGCTTGGCTGCCTCTGACATGTTTCCTGTGAAGTTCAGTATGGCTTAGATCAAAAAGCAAACACAGCCCATGATTATAATGATGGAAAGCCTCTGGCATAGTGCAGAGATGAGCCTTGTGAAAATCTGGTTCAGATAATAACAACTCATCTTCAGATTTAGGGGTGAAGTAAGCTTTTTAACTCCAAATGTTAGCAGTTCCTGTTTTTTTTATTTAAAGACAACTTAATAGAATTTGTATGCACATTATCTCTTTACACTATAACCTACATAGAACAAAAAAGGAGAGGACCCCCCAAGAAGTGTCAAGTCAAGCTGGCCCCTTCTGTCCCTTCCTCCCACTGGATCGATTTACAGGTGCTCCCTGGCAGGAACAGCACTCAGAGAGGTGAGTGCTACACCAAGGGGAGGGCTGCTGCTTTCTCTCTTTGATCATTTGGTTGTTATGCTGAACATACAGACTGTTTTTCAGAGCATGGAAGTCCTTACCCTAGCAAAAAGGAGGAAAAAATTTCAGGAGTTTTGCCATGTTGAAGAAACCTGCTGAATCTAAACATCCGAAGGAAGCTGCACCTCTTACACAGCCACACACATCCCTTCACACCCAGTGTGACTGTCACCCTGTGGTGGCCCTGAAGACCTCAGTGGCTCTAGTTACAGCAGATTGTAAAAGGTAGCCCCTGGCTCCACCCAGCTTCCAGCAGGGCTCCTGCCCGGCTCCCACCACAGAGAAAGCTGTCAGTGTATTGATTCATCTGCTTTTGGTTCTTTCTCAAAAGGGATCTTAACTTTATGAAGTTGCATCCATTTCCCCAGGCAAATGAGCTGTTACACAAAAGAAACAACCCAAAAAATCACATTTGTAGTTACAGCCCATGAGCTGCCTCTGTCTTTCTGATAATAATATAAGTTCATTTCTAGCATTTGAAGTGGCAGGTAAAACCTGCAGGCTGTGACGTGACCACAAAACCACTCCTGCCCTTGGGGGCAGCCACCACCTCCATGAAGCCCTTCCAAAGAGTGCAGGGCAAAGGCCATGGAGAAGAGTGAGCGTTCATACACTTTGTGCTGCCACACTGCAGTAAGAGCTGGTTTTGCTTAGCAAAAACACCCTCCCCAGATCCACATCTTCACTAACCCTCAAATATTCCTTTCCCCCTTCCCACCATACACTGAGCCCCACAAGAAGCTGGACATGAATCCTGCAGGCAGTGACCAACAGCGGTGGTTTGGACATGCAGGCTGGATGCCGTTAAGCCACTGTGCAGCGCAGTACCAGAAATGCAGTGTTTTATTTCTAAATCACATCTGCAAAGAAGTTAACACAGGGATGGGAGGCCAGGATGAGATGCACAAATTGGTTTTAGATACTTTTCCAGGAAAAGGAAAAGCAGCAATTTCTGAAGCTTCAATGCCCACATGCCCTAATATACATCACCATTCCTAAGTCTTTGGTCATTTTCAATGTGGTAAAAGAAAATTAAACTTTTTTATGAGACTTCACCTATAACAGCACAACGCACTTTTTAGGGTAGGGTTTGTTGAAAATAGTGAGGAGGAAGCAATCCCAAAAAGCTTGGCAGGCTCACGGCGTTTCAGGGCGCTGCTGGATCCTGAGTTCATGCAGCAAATTAAAGGGAACTCCCTCAAGAAAATTGAACTGCGTATTTAAAAAAACAATCCTACAACCTTTAGCCTCAGCTAACATCATTCTGACACTAAAATGTCTACCTAGAGACAGCTGTTTCCTCTTCATAACTAAATACATTAGTAAATTTATTCCATTAAACAAAACTACAGCATTATTTCATTTACCCTGCCTATTTTGGTTTCTTCTTTTTTTGTTTCCTCTTTTTTTTCCCCTCCTATATTCTTTGTTGGATTTGCTGAAGATCATGGAGGGGCCTTTCCTAGCAGTATTTACATCTCTGAGTGTCTTTTGCCACAAATAAATAGCCAAAGTTTCTGGGAGTGCATTTCTTTGTGGAAGAAGCAGCAGAAATCTTAAAACTGTAAGAAGTCTACCTTGAACTCTTAAAAAACCCCCAAAAAACCATAAATATAGAAAAAACTCTCATCAAGTAAGTGGCCAGCTCAGCACTTACCCAGTTGTTAGGCTGTGGAATATTCTGGGTTTCCTGTGGTGAAGTGGTTTTGATGCAGGCATTGGATCACAGCTTATTGATAGGGCACGTGCCCGAAAGGGGAACATCAGCCTGCTGTGCACACCTGGGTGGGATTGCTGCTGGACAGGGTGACAGAGGACACTGAAAAGGCCAAGGGACTCAATGCCCCCGTCTTACTGGTAAGACCAGCCTGCAGGAACCACAGGCCTCTGACCCAGAGGAAGGTTTGGAACAGGAAGATATGCCTTAGTGGAGGAGGACCAGATTGGGGAATAAAAGTCAATAGATTTTTAATACAGTGACTCCAAAATACTTTATCTGGGACTGCAGAATTGAGGTGAGTTGATTTTCTGGAATATTAAACAAATAACAGATTTAAGAAGAGATCTGATTTCATTACTCTTCATTCAACTACCTAGAACAAGTTCTCTTGTAAGAATGAGCCTTTTTTCTTTTTTCCAGAACACTGAAATATTTTCAGCTTTATTAAGTAGGTAATCTTTTAGACTACTCAGGCTCCTTGAATCTTAAAAAAAATGGCTCTAAAAGGTTAAAAATTATTATACTGCTTTTAAATTCTTTAAGGCTTAAAGTATGATATTGCTAAGGCTACAAGCTACATGTGGATTTAATTTCACAGTGAAATCCCAATAAAAATTCTCCTTGGAGCTCACCTTTAAATGCAATTAGGTATGAAATGTTCCTTATCCAGCCCAGAGCCAGAATTGGCAGCAATGAAGAGGCCAGGAGTATAAGCCCTGAGCTGCCCATGGGTGCATATATACACATTATACATACACTGCACATGAACAGACACGTGGGCAGGGCTGTTCCCACCAGCAGTTGGTTTATAGACAGATTTGTCATTATTGTTACCTCTAGCCATGATCATTTCCATATACAGTAACATTATCTTATTGTCCAAATAAAGGACTTTCTGGAGCCCTCTAATCTTTTAACACCAGCTGTGCCTTCTGGAGATGAATTACCCATTTTATTGATACAAAAATTTTTGAAAGCCTTGCAGATGACTGCTCCCTCAAAACCACTTAATGCCAACCCCCCTTCTTTTTAAATAGTCTTTTAAGAAAGTTCCAAAAACAAAACATACCCAGAGTATTCACTTTATTGCCTTGGTTAACTGCTTGGATATTACTTTCTCCTGCACTGTTTGTACCTGCTAGGGTTCTTCCAGTGTATTTCATTTTCATATGGAAATTTTACCTTCATCTACAATGTGTTCTATCACTCATTCAACCTCCTTTTCCTATGTTATTTTTTCATTACCTTGCCTGTCTCTACTCTTCATGGGTGCTTTTTTAGAGCCTTATTATACTTACTGGCACAGAACCCATTTTTCTCTTGGTTCATGTTGCTGATCTCTGCCCTGAGGAGAGGCAGCTGGTCCCTCTCTGACCCAGTTCCTCTCCACCAAGGCTGCAATTTCTGGGCCTCATAGGCCTGCATATCTTTACAGCAACTTGTTGTTTTGTGCTGATCCCAGCCCAGCATATGGATCTGGCACATCCTGTAACTGCCTCCATCACAAGCCGACACACTCCAAATTATAGGCATGCAGCTTTGCAGAAAACATGCAGAAAAAATCTAATTTGGATGTCCCCATCTGAATGGAAAGTATCATTTTGAGCACATTTAATAGATTTATTAACTTTAAAAGAACATAGAAACTGATTACTTCTTTAGAATCCATGTCATTACTGAGGCATGGTATTTCCTTCTCCATCACTGTTCGTACACATTTTTCCACTATTGTGTATGTGAAAAAGAAGAAATCTTATGCTTAGGTAGTTATCCTTAGAGTGTCCTGTACCCAGCTTTCACTAGGGTGAAAAACCATTCTCTTCAATCCTTCAGGTCAGGAAAAGAAATCCCCAGCAGTTAATATTAATTACTTTTTTAAAGCTTTAAGGCAAGTTTTCCCAAACATAACATAACTGAGACACTTGTTTTGACTCTATAGTTCATCAAAGAGTTGTGGCTTAATACATCTCCTGCAATTTCCTTTGTTTTAGGCCATGGGCCAATTCCTGCCCGACAGGAAGCCATTGTGTGCTAATGGTGGCCAGGGTGGCCTCAGGTGGCCACCTTATTGGAAACGCCAGTCCACCAGGGATGAACAAACACCCTTCCAGTAAAGCTTTTCACCAATCTGGCCGCAAATTTTCTTTCAAGGGGAAATCACCAACCAGTGATTTCCAAACTCCTGAGCCATTCGGTATCCAGGGCTCAACTGTGACCTGCCCAAGATCCTTCAGAAGACTCTTGAGCAAGGCCAGCCCATGCAGTTGGTGGTGGTGATCTTGCAAAAGTGCCATATTTTTTATCTTCTTGTGCTCCTGAGGGCAGGAATGAATTGCCACAAGGATTCTGGAGAAGAGTTACACGGTGGTTGGAAGAGTCTTGGCATAAGTACGTCCTTCCAGAGCTGCATCAGTTTATGCAGAGACAACTCTGCAGCAACACTGTCATGCAGAAATGCAAAGGAGTTGCTGCAGGGTTTATATCAATTCTTTAGCAGCTTCTGTGCAATGAACAACAAAGGCAAAACAGGCATAGAAATGAAAAAGACCTCTGATGCATGGATGCATTCTCTGCATGGACCAGGAAGGGCAAAGGCTGTGCTCCTCAGCACCAGCAGCCTGTGTGTCATGTCCGGGCGATCCAGCCTGCGCTCTTTGGCGCTTTGCAGGTGTGGATGTCCACCACCTCCAGGCAGTCCTGGCAGCGCACAGCACAGCACCAGTGGAACTTGCACTCGCACTTTGTCATCCTGCTGACACGGGAGGTGTCATAGCCCCTCCCACAGCACATCACCTCACAGCTGTCCATGCCACGGGACGTTTGGTTGCACACCCGACCGGCTGTGCCAAGGGACCCTGCAAAGGGAGCACAGCAAAGGTCAGGAGGCAGATTTTAAGGAAAGACAGCATATGAAAATAGGTATAGGAGACATAATATGCGATGGATTTGATCCTTTAACATCACATCACCCAAGATTCAATACCAAGCCCATAAGGAGATGCCTATAAAGGTAAAATTGCTCCAGTATTTCCCCTAGGAATCAGACCTAGAGATGAGGAGGAATAAAATGGACAAAATACTTCAAGGGTCTGCCTGATTCTGTTAATATCATCACATTTTTCTTCATCCTTCCCTGGCACTTCCTTCACCCTTCCCACGGCAGTTCTGCTCCCTGCACCCTGTCCCCCAGGACTATCTGAAATGAGATGCCTGGGTGGAGCACCTTCATGGTGCTCAGGATCTCATGGGCTTCGCTGAGGAGCTCTGGGTGTGCAAGAGAGGGCTGGGAAAGAGAAGACCACAAAACTTGGTGGATGCAAGGGACTCAATGGGTAAGGCAACGTGCTGCCAGAGATTAAAGTCTTGCAGAAGTGAGTGCAGAAGCGCCTCAGGCATTTGGCATCTCTTCTGTGTCCACCCACAGGCCCAATTCCACCAGTTCAGGTGGCAGCTGAAGAGTTGCTGCTCTGTGCCTCTCATCTCTGTGGGCCAACACCAAGAGTTCCTCTCCCCTTTCATGATGAGATTAGAAGAAACTAAATTACAGCCTGCTGTGGACAGAAAGAGGGAGAGGAACCATATCACACCTTGTCATGTTGTTGAAATACTCAGGAGGAGTGGCTGAAATGCCTGTGCCTATATCCACATGGCACAAAATGGCTCTGTAAGGCGTATCTTAGTCTGAACAGTGACTGTACCACATAGGAGCCACTGTTCATCTAACATAAACTGATTTTAGGGTACAGTGTAGGATGTACAGTGTAGGATCAATACCACAGCTGCTGACAGGTTATTACCACCAATCTGAAAACTTCATAGAAATTAATTGCCTCACCTAATTTCCTATGTATTGCTATTATGAATCAAATGCAAATATATCCAAAAAATTAACATTCTTCTGACATTTTCCATAGACCTGATTACAACTCCATTCTCTTCTTGGGCAAGGTGATATTCCTTAAGTAATGGCTGTGGTCAGTAAATTAACTGGAAATATTTTACAATGTGTATTTGCAGGTGCACACTGAACACGAACAATTTACCTTCTTAAGGAAAACAAATACATGCAAACATTAATTAAAATTTCCATGAGCTAGGATAGCAAACCAATCTTAATTAATAAAAAATGTAAACTGCAGTAATTATTAATAATTTAAGCTGAATAAATTCCAATTTTCTTTTTTTTCCCTATGGTGAATTTATGGTTGTATGCACTGGTGCTGCTATCTCAAAGCAGTTTATAACACACAAGTCTTCACTGTTTCTCCATCCCTTGCTGCCCCCCCAGCATCAGGAACACTTCATATTATATGGGGGCTGACCCCATACCACTAATGTAATGAGGGGTTTCAGGAACTGGACCAAAATCACGTTCTCAAACTGTGTTTTTTTCATGGGACCAACACATGATCCAGCCTCTCAGCAGCGGGGGTGCAAATTTTCCTCTTTTTGCATCAAATTTAGGACAGCCTTCAACTGCTGTCCTGGAGAAATGCTTCAGCCCCTAGAACACATCTCAGCTTCCCTCCCATGGCCTAGATTCCTGTATTTATTTAAATTGGGTAGAGGTATACACCTGGAGAGCTTCACTGTGGAAAGGCTGGTTCATGTGTGCTGCAGGCAGAGCAGAAGGGTGTGGGTGCCCAAGGCCCCAGGGCTCAGCACAGGTGCCCATGGCCCATCCCGGAGCCGCTCCCCAGCTGCTGCCATCAGCTGAGCCCCTGGCCCCGGCTCAGGGCTCCTGAGCTGCAAAGGTGCTGCTGCCCCAGCCAGGCAGAGGGAACTGGCAGAGGGAAGAAAAAACGCACTTAATGGAGCCAGGAACAGGCTCCTGCACCTGCAGCCTGATAAATCCCAAATCTCCTTGGGGCCTGAGCAAGTTCATGCTGCTGCCTATGAACCAACGCTTTGCATAACATCCTTGGGGATATGGCTGAATAGCACTTTAAAGTAAGCCTCTGATATTTGGAGGAGCATCTCAGTTGGCTATAACCACCAGTGATGTGGTGTACCAGGCACACCCTGCACCAGGAAACCACCAGTAACTCCTGTTCCTAGCCTATTGTCCCTGTAGCCAGTGCCAGCACCTGGATCCCCTTCCCCAGAAAGGCCCGGGGAGGAGAGGTACCCCCAGCAGTCACCCACATGGCACACACTACTCCCAGCAAGCCCTCAGCTGTGCAGTTCTCCCTGCAGAGCCAGCTGCACCGAGGGAACTGGCATAACAGGCATTGCAGTGATGCCAAGAGGCCTTTACCAGATCTTTCCTTCAAGAATCACTCCCTGATGGGGCAAGAGAGACTTCCAGTGGCCCCCAGTGCCCCTAGTCTAGGCAAGGCTGAGTAGTCAGGGGAATGCAGAACTACATGATGTACCTGTGGTCCCATAGGAAGCCTGTGGCAAAAAAAGCGCCAGATCCTGCTTCCCAGCCATCACACTCTCTTCTATCCAAGATGCTGAACAAACAGCTGAGATACCTGAATGTAAGTTCTGCTGTTTGTGTCAGCCCACAGCAATATGCATCACATCCCAGTCTGTGCAAAATACAACAAAATTCACAGAAAGGGTTATTAGACATTGGAATGGATTTCCCAGGGAGGGGCAGGACTCACTGGCCCTGGAGATGTTTAACGAAGACTTGGTGTGGCACTCAGTGCATGATCTAGTGGACATGGTGGTGTTCACTCAAAGGTTGGATTTGATGATCTCAGAGGTCTTTTCCAACCTAATTGATTCTGTGAAGAACTTTTAAAGGCACTTACCCTGCTCCCTCTGTTCAGACCAAAAAAAACAGTACAGAGTACAGTGATCCACATGATTAACATTCTGTACAAGGAATTCACACCAGTGGAGGGAAAGGAAAGCTGCCCTCCACTTCAGCATAATTCCCAACCAGGACCAGAGTGGGGCCGTGTCATCCGGCTCCTGAGGATGAAGGAAAACCCCATGTTCCTCCACATCCATCAGGAGCTACCCAGAAAGTTTGACCACATTCCTCAGCTGAGGCACAAGTTAGTTTCCAAGTCCAGTGTTCTTATTTCCAGATGTAAGGGGAAATCATACAGCACTAAAGGACAACCTAAGCAGGATGCACCCACTGCTTTCAACAGGACTTTTGCCACCAGCTTCAAAACCAAAATTATTTCAGCCACTAACAGACAGTCAGAAACTGGTATTATCATCTGATGCTGATCACAAAACAATATTTACTACACAACTAGGACAGGGGACTTAATTATCCACCGATTGTGACAAAAGTGAAAACAAGCTTATATAAAGGCTTAGGTTTTGACCAAAGCCAACCCTTTTTTAAAGTTCAAACAGCATCTTCAGAACCTCTGCAGCTTCTCTAGTGAGAAAGAAAATGAACAATAATCAGCAGTGGGGAGCCAGACAAGTTGCTGCACTCCTTGGCAGCCCAAGTGATGAAAGCAGCAGAAGACACTGCACAAAATAAGGCAGAGTTCTCTGCCTGCTACGTGCAATGCACCTCCTCAGCACTTACAAGAAAGGAGTAGGTTCTAACTTGTAAAAATTTTTTGTACAACCTCTTTGTTTTCATTGCAAATGTTGGAATTGCCTTGCCTACAAACACTTCACCTGCCAAAACATCCACAGTTTTTCATAGTGCCAACTTCACAGCCTGTACATCAAGTCCTTTCATCTCAGTTTGCACAGTTATTTTTGGAAGTCAACATGTGTTACGTTGAAAAATATTTTCTTTCCATTCTTAAAGCTCTAAAATGTATTTATTAGTATATAACGAAAGCTTTTTTCCTACTACTTCTATTGATTAAAATCTGGTGTCAAGCAATAACATCAATTATTAGACTTTGACACACACACACACAAACAAAAGCAAAAAAAAAAAAGTGTAAAACCAATAAATCCCCAATGATAGTTTCCTCACAAGTGTCCTTGGAGAAAAAATAATTGAAGGAAATGTTCACAGAAAAGTAGCTCTGAAGCTACTGGATCTTACAGACAATACCCAGTACAGAAGGGCTGGAGAGAACAAGCAGTACACATTGGAGGCAGATTTGTCTGGAGGGGCTGGAATTTCCCAGGCCAGCACTGAAGAGATGTCCATGTGTTGATAGAAACAGCAGTTTTACTTAGGATGATTTTTAAAAGCTCTCTGGGATGTTCTAGCTCTGTTTCTGTCAAATTTTGAGTATGAAATTGTGAGCAAAAATTATTTCAGCAGAGTTATGTCTGCAGGGTTAAATGAATTCAGAACACTTCTGAAAAATCTTCACTTGGATCTTTGTGAAATCTTAAGGCAAGGAAAGAGGGGTCAGGTTATTACATTATCTTGCCATTGAGTTACTATGAATGATTTCCCATATTATACCCCTCCTGAAATCAATTACTCCTCTTTTCCTTTCTACAGAAAAAAACCAAAAACAAACAAACCACATTTTGGGGCGTTCCATGTATGTATATCCAGCTGCCCCCTCAGACAGAATGCCAGACCCAGGGTGGAAGATCCACTGGGGGAAGAGAAGGTATCTGCTTTTCTCCTGGGTAGGCTGCTGATGGCAGAATCCTTGAGCACTTTTAACTCACTAGTTCCTATGTGTTAGCACAGTCGAGCACAGGGGACACACTGGCTTGGACACTTTACAGTTTGTGAAGTTGTCTCCTGGTCAAGTCATGATGCTTCATAAGGTTTGCTCTGTGGATCCTTCATTCAGCTCCAATACTAACCAATCTCCAGATATTTTGGTTTTTTCCCCTGAAGCACTAAATCACTTGAATTCCCTGGAGAATTAAAGGCAGAACTGTATTCAAGGACATACATTGTTGTATTAGATTCAGCTGACACTGAGATGCTCCTCACCTATTTCCAAACTGAGACTTTCATAAGCTCATTTCATTTGCAGTCACTTAACAGGGCTTGCACTCTGCAATGCTCAAACCAAAAAATGAAAAAAAAATAGTGGTGCAGCTGCCAAAATCATCTCCCTCAAAGCCAGACCACATTTTGTTTGTGTGGTTCTTTCTTTGCTCCATGCAAGCAGCAGGGCATCCCACATCCCACCAAAGGTTTACTGCAGTTCTCTAAAAATACACTCTTTCAAACAGCCACATTCTCTGATTTCTGGGCAGCAAAGAAACACCACCTCAGCTGCAGCCTTATATTGAGCTGAGCCAAAGAATATGTCAGACTTTGCCATCTCTGGGCAGACTTGTCAGTGTCTGGCAAATGTACATAATACACTGCGGTGAAAAATGTCCACTCTCCTCCACAATAGCAAGACTGACAGATGAGATTAGGTTTAGTACAAAGAGATCATTAAATGGCTTTTTTAACATAGAATTGGATAATGTAAAAGTTCTTCTTCCAGGGGAAAACAAATCATGGTTTTTTACAATGAATGAGGCAACATCAAGAGATAAATGTTTTGAAAAAAATCCTAGTCTGCAAAGTTAATCTCTGCATGATGCCACATTATGCCCATTTATTCACTTGGATTAGACTTTACAGTATCAGCCACTATTAAAGGAATGGTGTGTTCTTGTGCAGGTAATAAACATCACCTACCAAAATAATAAAAAACATTTAAAATTATGTTGACAACTCAACTAACCAGAAACACTGTACAATGTAATTGTACTGGATGAAATTCTGGGTTCATTGAAGTCAACAGTACATGACCAGGAATTCACATATTGTTCTTATTTAAGTACAGCTGTTTTGCAATGTTTATTCCAAGCAAACTTGGATTGTAAACATGCAGCAGTGCCAAAAGGAGTTGAGCTGCGTTGCTATCCAGATACTTACGGATTTGTCATATAGGGTGCAATCTGGTCCGTTATACAACCTATTAATTAGTTCCACAACTTCTCTCATAAATTACTCAGTCTGCCTCACTTTTTCAGATTTCTGGTTTTCTAGTTGCCAGTTTTTAATTGGCACATCAGGAAATACTATACATGGGTCAAGAACCATTAGCAGGATTCCTGGTGCTTGGCAATGCCTTGAATTCTGTAACACTGCTAAGTGCATCTCTATGGAATCTCTGAAGCAGGAAAATCCAGTGTTAATAGCAGCACCAATACTTTATCCCTTCCCATAGGGGGCTGGCACAACTCTTCAGAAGATGTGATGGTTGTCATGGACAGAGCCAACACTGCCTCGTAAACAGGAATAAACAGCTGTGTCACTCAGCCAAGTGTGCTGTGCCCCCCCAGCCTCTACTCTTTCATCCACCTGCCTCACCCCACATTACCCACAGCTGCCTTGACTGGTGCAAGCAGGGTTGGATTGTCACAAGCTGTACCTCCCACATTAGACGGGGACCTAATTAGATTAGGCATGTCTGCAGCTGGGCTCCAGCCTCAGTGAGCTGTGGGAACGTGCAGATAAAGGAGGGCAGTGGTAGCATAACAGCGTGGAAATGAAGCAATGCAACAGGGATATCACGGGACTTGGGGCAGCTCTGGACTGAACTGTGTGGCACAAGGGTAAGTGTGGTTGTGCCCAGTATGAACCTGCCTCCAGAGCACAACACAAACCTCTACTGAAGGCAGCTTTGCCTTACAGCATCTCCAGGGCTCCATAGCATCTGGCAGAAACTGCTGAATTACATTAGAACAAGTGGCTGTTGTACACTTAGAGACATCAAGGAACTATTGTTCTTGTACTGAGTCCTTCCAAAACATCTTCTTTCCTATTTCCTGATGGTTACATGCATGGATTTTAATATATATATATATGCATACACACACTCTCACTAAAATTATAATTTTTGACCTTTGAGGTTCAAATGTCTTAAATAAAAGCATTCACATGTAATGATAGAGGCTTACCTACATCCCTGTCCCTGATACAGTAGTCTGGAGAGCTCTCAAAGTATACCAGGTCATTCTTAGTTGGCTTCTTAAATTTCTTATTAGCCACAGTGAAACCCGTGCCATCTTGATTCATGACCACCTGAATTGCTCCATTGTATTTCTTCCACAGATAATCTCCTGTTTTCCTAAAGTCTGCCATGGCCAGCCAGCAGGTCCTTAGAGTGCACGATCCACTCACACCGTGACATTTGCACTCCTGTTTCAAAAACCGCTTCACGGCCTGTTTAGAAATGCACAGGTAAATATAAATGTACACAGGTAAAACAAAGCGTAATTAATTGCTTCTCAGCCCTTTCTCATCCATCCTGTAGTGCCAGGCCTGCAATGGGTCTCCAAATTATGGTCTGTAGTGACACCCACTGGTAGCATCAAGTCATCCCCATGTGGTTGGTCTGCTCTGGTTGCTTGACTCACTGCACACATAATCCTCCATCTGATGGCTTTACCTTCCTGCTCCTGCCAGTCATCCCAGGCATCGATGTGGTCTACAGTGCTAGAACACAGACTGGACAGGAGGAAATGATCAGAAATGGCTAGAATCATTCATCCCCTAGGGAGGCAAAGGTGCCCCCTTTCCCCATTGTTCCAGCTGCAGGATCGCCGTGCTGACCCTCTGATCCTCTCCAGCTCATCTTCATGAAGTTGCTCTTTACCCTGAACAGCATTTCAAATATTGCCCAGAAATTCATAAGCATTTAATATTGAAATGATTTTTAAAAGACTGTGTAAAGCATTGTATCTGTGCTAGGCATCAGATCTATGCAGAATTTTAAAATACAGTACACTTAAAATGCTTATACAACTTTTAAAAAATATTTTAGAATAAGACCTTCATTAGTTTGCATTGGAGAGATCACTCTTATCACTAATTTAACATCTCGATAGCATTAAAGCCATTTCAGCTTAATCTCAGATATTTAAGCTACCTGTATGATGTTGGATGACAACAGATGGGTTCATAGACAGTAAATAATTCATTCCTAATTATGTAGATATGGATATTTGATCTATAAAAATTACGCCTTAAGGGTTCATGAAATATGAACTTTTTAGACTTTGTACAAGAGGAATGTCATCATGGGAAGAAGGTAAGAGAGAGGAAAGCTCCATGATTAAAATTGGGATTGATGCACAGTGGGGAAGTATTTTTTAGTCAAGCACTTTGTAATAAAGTGAGAATGTATTATAAAACCAAAGGACTTTTACTTTTGTTTCCAACTTGTAAATTATATGACTATTTCAAAGAAGTCACCAGCATTCCCACAGCCCCACTTCACTGACATATCACAAATCTGGGATTTAAGCAGATGCTTGGTTTTAATTATCTGAAATCAATTTAACTACTTGCATGTTTAAAACAACTTCCTGGAATAGTGGAAGAAGCACATAGGAATGCAGGTCTTTTTTTGTCAGTGATGTTCCTATACTGATACATAGCATATTATGTTCTATGATTCATATGGGAATATTATAAATATTTGTTCTATTTATTTTTTAATTAACACAGTTGGAATAGTCTAGTTAAAAATGCCAGGCTTGTGGGCAGCTGGGATGGTGAGATCCCTGCAAAGCTACACCTACACTACTGCACTGTGCATACAAAACAGTGTCTCTGTCCATAAAGCAGGTCCTAGAGCATATCAGAACATATTTATTCTTTTTAATTGAATATATTTATTAAAATTTCTTGATTTTTTTCTAAAAATCTGCCTTACCAGTACACTACTTTAGTATTTGGCAGAGGTGTTTTTTAAAACTTAAAAATAGTAAGATGCTCAAATAGTACAGAAAGTACTTCCCATCATGGAACTTATTCGCCCCTAAAACATTTTTGTTTGTGTTGTAGACTTCATCCTCTTTTGGACAGTAACAGAAACATGACCATAGCACTGCATGTGCCTATCACTGATCTGAATAGCCTTGTCTGCCTACATTACGTATTCATTACACCTGCTGGCAATAAACTGGTGGAGGAAAGATCCTGGAGAACAAAAATTTTTCAGGAAAATGATATACTTGCTGTACAAAAAAAAGATCAGAATACAAACAACTTAATTCCTACTAAATATACATTAAGGAAAACCAAAGACACAAAAAGTCTCTACAAATAATTCCAGAAGTGCTTGGTCTAGCACAATAAAACTTTTTTTTTCTGTATTATTTCAGATGTCATGGGAGCAGCAAATTTTTAACATGTCTTAAATAATGAAACAGCATATTCCAGTTTCATGCACTATTCTTACTTTTTATAGCTACCACCACAAAACATTAGTGCAGATATTCCTCAGCCCTTGCACCAGAGGTGGGCAATACACCTGGCAACTCCTTCTACTCACCTACAACGTGAAAGTAAAGACTCTTTTAGTTGAAATTCAGGAATGGTATTTTCATACAATGTTTAGAAAAGGGGTTGCAGGTCATGCTGCAAGGTCATTGCTTTTTGAAGGGACATGTATTTTGGATTTATTTTCTTAAAAAGTGAAGTAATTACCTTTTATCTCTGCTCACTTTGTAATTAAGTTTACCATATACATACAGAAATGGACAGAATGGGTTTTTTTCCTGAAAGTTATTTTGAATTTGCTCTTTGTCAAGCCTGTTCTTCAGTGTGATCTTCAGCCTCCCTTAGGAATTTGTATTCTGATTAACCAAAAATAAAACCCCTGCTTGTAAAAGAATTAGGCTCAAAACAAAACCTCCATCCAAACTGATCCTGCAGCTTAGACTCCTGCTTAACTTCCCACACAAGGAGTGACTGAAGTGACTCAACAGGAATACTGTTAGGCAGTTGAATTCAGTCTGTTTGTAGATCTCTGTCACACTGAACCTCCAAGGGAGACAGAAACAGCAGCTCAGGCTCCTGCTCTTCCCATATTTCTTCATAACTGCTGAAACCAGACAGCAAGGGCCAAGCATTAACTGCCCCAGACACAAGAGAGTTGTCCAAGAACATCTCTAGGCATCTATTGGATTGGACACCCACCTTCCTTCCAGCTCTGTTGTTGTGAAGATTCATCAGCGCCCTGGCATCTTTTCCTTTCCGTTCTTTGGCATCCACAAAGGCTCTGGCAAATTTAATGCCATAGTCAATGTTATCACTGCAGCCACCCCAGTCAAAATGGCCCTTGCTGTCCTTGGCAGAGCCTTTCTTCTTGGGATCACAGGAGCAGGATTTCAGCTCCCCTTGGCTACATGCCCTGGTGATTGCAAAAACAACTCCAGCAGAGGAGATGGCGTGTACAAAAGCAGATTCTCGACTACCTGAAACAAAAAAAGTCACTTTAAATATCACTGGGGTAGCTACTTTGAGTGGCTGTGCTATATCCAGACAGTTAGCCTGGACCTTTTTGCAGAGAAAAAGATAAACTAGGCTGAAATCACACAAATACACATTCCCTGGAGCCAGAATTAGTCATAGCTTAAACTTGGACCCCTCCCTGGTAAAAGCTCATCAATATCGTGTTAGAGTTGGAAAACATTAAACATTTGCTTCTGATATTGATTAATATACTTCCATGAATCAGTTGATTTGTACAGATATGTGAATAGGACAGCTGGTATTCCTATCATGTTTCACGAATTTAGAAGAATATATGAAGTGCTGTTTGAGAGATAAGTTTAAGAAGTTATTAAATAGGGACACTGAAACAGCATGTACATTGCAAAATACTGCAAGTAACTCTTGAAACTACATTTTCCTCTCCTGAAGCTCTTGGAATAGACTTTCCTGCTTGAACCATGCTAGGGAGAAAACTTGGGTGTTATTTTCTGAAAAATAAGTTAATATTAGGTTTTCTGCCTAGAATCTAGCCCATAACCGTAATTCACACAAATAAGTTCCATTAAATCAATGGCACCGCTTGTGTCATGCTTGAGGCAGGATTTGGTCTGGCAGCTGTGACTTCTGCATGCCAGCTGCTCTGGCAGTTTTCCCATCTCCCAATCAAGGTACTTTACCAAAGATTATCTGAATTTCTACACTATGCCTACTCATGGGTGATTAGGTACATATTTCAATGTAATAACTGCTAATTCTTGTAAACAAAAATATTTGTTTACAATACAGAGCTACATTACACTACATTACCATCTATTTATGGTAATGGAATATTTTCCTACTTTTAAAGTTTTTAGCATAGGAAGAATGACAAGTAGATTTTTATGCAATATCTAAGAAAACTTGCAGTGAGAGACACCTCTTTGCAGGGCTTGTAAACCTTAAGTAATATTAGCACAGTAAAAGAGGACCCCAAAGACAAATGTTAACTGTGATTTCTTTTTTGTAGAGGCAGAATTACATCATAGACCTTATTATTTAGTATTTCAATTGCAGGAGCACCAATATGCTTAACTTATGAATGGGCCCTGAACTTCTACATGCTGTGTAAGCCTTTTGCAAATGGCAGCTAAAAGCTCACAAAAGGATTGGGCAAACCATGCCTTCCCTACACTGCCTTCAAAATCAAGCAGAAGTTACCATGGCTTGTTACAAATCACACTCTTTTGAAGACTTATTTCTGAGAAAACTTATTCAGAAATATCAAAAATGTGTAAAGTGTTAATTAAAAAGAAACACTTGATATTGTTGGAATAGAAAAGGTTTGTTGAGTTTATTGAACTAATCAATTTTATTAGACCACTATCAAGCTAAATTTCCATGGTAATCACAGCCTGATCAGGCTCCATGCAGAGCTCAGAAGCCTGATGCTGTCATTCTCTCACACGAGCCAACAGTGAAAACTTCACTTTTGGAAAAACTGCATTTTTACGTTTTTATTAAAGAGCCTCATCATTACTAGGCTATGTTCTGCCAGACATGTTTTCCTGAATATCAGACAAACCTCACTGAAAATGAGCCTATGGGTGACGTTACTGGTTACTCACAAATAATTGCTAAGGGAACATGAAGCTGGTTACAGGAACCAATGGCTTACCAGCAGCAGAACCTAGCATGGAATGAGAATCCCTCTGCTTGTGTCAGCATGCCCAGTGTCTGCCATACTCCTCTCTGTCCCCACCAGTGGAGCAATGGTCCCAGGGTACTTTCCTACTCCCAAACTTGCAGGTACCACGCTGCTCACACCTTAGAACGATGCTGGAGACATTCCAGGGACACAAGTGCCAGGGCAGGGTCAGCCGGCTGGCTGCGCACCAGGCAAGGCCATGTGGCAGGGTGTGGCATTTGGTAAAAAGGGCTGCAGTTACTAAGAATCTCAGTACGTTTATCCCTTGGGTAGGGACGTTCTGACACAGTAACAAACCCCAGCCATTTCTTTGAGTCAGAACGGCCACATTTGGGATTTGAAGACTGACCAGATGCCTTACTCCGACCTTTAGATGACAAGACCACCCTGCTTAACCATCCTCCCTCAGGGCGAGGAGCACAATGTAGTCCTCAGTTGCTTGGGGTCTGCACAAGCCTGGCTCACCTCTATCAGGTGTGTGTGCCCTGCCTCCCTCTCCCCTGAACCTGATCTGAAATGTGGCAGTGCTGCCCCGGCATGGCCGCAGACCCCTCACTCCGCAGACAGCTCAGCCCTGGAGGGACTGCACGCTGCTGCTGCGCTTCCTGGCTAAATGCTCCAGCGGGAATCGGCCTGCAGGAGGGATTGTCGTCTGCCATCCCAAAGAACTGGGCTCCTGCTTGCACTTGAGCTGGCCCTTTCAGCAAGCCCTATCCCGAATATGGGTATCCTGAGGCTGGGCTGAGATGGAAAGTCTTCTGTCCTGTTGCCACATTCTGATGCCTTAATTTCCCTGCAGGCTGTAGTATGTGGGTTTGATATCCATTATGCACCAAAAATAGTCAAGCCGGGAACTGCAGCCCCTAATATGCCAAGACCCCACACTGTCTCCATGATTTGATACAGGTTCTTGAGCAATACAGACCTTCACGCTATCATGTATGCTGTTCTGCTGTTCGTAAACCCTGAAATAACTTTGCATGTCCTCTTCCTTTCCTCCTGAAATGTAAAACCAAGCTTCACCCTTGCTAAGACCAAGGATACAGGAGGATAGCCACCGATTCTCACGCACACTGCCTAGGGGCTGCCAGCCCTAAAACAGCCCGTTACCCTTATGAGGAACACTTGTACCCTCACGCCGACTCTCCAAACCCCCTTTCCCCGTGGGCGCGGAGGCCGCACGCCCCACCCAGGCCCGGGAAGGCCCTCCCTGCCCCGGCGCGGCCCGCGGGACTCACTGCGCAGCAGGACGCGGCCGAGGAGGCGCTGCCCCCGCTCCAGGGCGTTGCAGTCCCAGCGGTGTCGGCGGAACTGGTGCTGGCACTCGGCCGTCCAGGCGGCCACGCCGCGGCCGATGGAGAGCATGGCCTCGGGGGGTCGCCGGCACAGCTGCCGCTGCCGGCTCACCAGGCCCGGCACGTTGTCGCACATCACCCGCGACGAGCCCACGGCGCCCATGTACCTGCGGGAGGGAAGGGGCAGGGCAGCGCCGGGGGCCCGCGCCGACCCCCGAGCACCGATTCCGAGGGAAGGAGAGTCCTCAGCGCCCCGGAGCCTTCCTCTGGCGGGTCCCGAGCTGCAGTTACCTCTGCTTTTTTGTTGGAAATCCTTTACAATTACTCATCAACCCTGTGTTTTTTATATAACGTGAAGTATTCAGGAGAACACCAAGCCCCGCTATTGCAGTTCCGTGCAGTACTTGGGGGAAAAAAAAAAGAAAAAAAAAAAGAAAAAAAAAACCGACCAAAAAACCTTGAAAAAATTAAATTACATCATCTGTATCCAGATGGTCTCTATTAGTCCTGAAGCGTTTCGAAAGGTACCTTTCATAAAATCCAAACTTCTATAGGTGTCTTTTGAAGGGATCAAACAGAAGAAAATGTCTTGG
The DNA here is from genome assembly GCA_013399915.1 of Illadopsis cleaveri. NCBI lineage: Eukaryota > Metazoa > Chordata > Aves > Passeriformes > Timaliidae > Illadopsis > Illadopsis cleaveri. The sequence continues at coordinate 1,002,977 of VXBB01003356.1, read as the reverse complement.
ATTTTCATTATTTTATACAATCATAAAATCGTTAAAGCCCTGACTTATAAAAAATATATAGTTAAGTGGCATTTGGAAGACACTATGACAAAAAGCCATCGCAATAAATAATGTTTATATGACTAAGGACACAGATAGTGATTTTATTGAAACATGCTCAGTCTGATAAATCAGGCTTTGATCGCGCATCAGCCAGAGTCAAGGTTAAATGTGTTCCCCAGGATTACAAGAAGGAGTTTAACTCCTCTCCTACGGCAAGACTTTCCAGTCTGGGCTTGGTTGGGGTCCCCAGATTGAGGGGCAGGTTTATGTTTCCATTCTAAGGCGTTTTGCAGCGAGCTGCCTGAGACGCCCCACGCTGACATCAACTATCACTTGAAGCTGGGCCCTGCGCTGCCCGCCGAGCTCTCACCCCTCTGCCCTGGCAGTTTGCAGTTCAGCGATGAGAAACTGCGAAGGAGGGAGGGGCGGGGGAGGGCGAGGAAGCAGGAAAAAATAAATTAATAATAAAAAAGTAGCGCCGCTGTAGCCAATTCCCAGCGCCGCCGGGGCGCGGAGGGGCGGCTGCCAGCAGCAGCGCTTCATCCGCGCCCCTCGGGCGTGTTCCCCTCCCGCCTCCCTGCCCTCCTCCCGCTCCCACTGCGGCCCCGGGCAGCGCCGGCCGGGCGGTGCCCGCTGCCCCCGCCGGGCCGGGACCCCCGCACCGCTGCCGACAGCCCCGGACAGCCCCCGCAGTTGCGCTGTGCTTATGCGGAGGAGGTCGGAGAGCGGGGACGGGGTGGGAAGGAGGTGCCGGGACCGTCTAAATCCGCTCCCTTTAAGGCCGGACTTTCTGGACCGGAGCAGCTGGCAGCAGCGAGCTCCGCTTCTGCGAGACTCAGAGGGAGGCTTCCCCCACCTCCCCTAAATCACAATTAATCCGACCCCACCTTCCCCAAGAGCAAATAAAAATTTCTGGTATTGCACAGCTTACCACCATGAGGAGGTGACTGGTGGGGTCGCACAGACCAAGACCAAGGGAAGAGACCACCAGATCCCAGGGAGAAAGTTCATGTTAGAAACGCTTCGGTCCACATCAGGTCAGTTGCGGGTGGCAGAAATCCCATGGAGCAACAAGGACGAGTAGGGGCAAACGCACCTTGAGGGCTACTTCTTTCCCGCGGGTCAAGCACCTTCGCATCCCCACGCGCGATCGCGGGGCTTACTGATCCCCTGCCGGGATGCGGGGGATTCCGGTTGGTGCATCGCTCTGGATTCCTCTCGGCTTGCCCTGAACCAAATCCCTCAGGACATGGAGTTCAGCCCCGCTCCCATCCTTCATCTTTGCCCCGATCCAGCTCTTCCCTGCAGTCACGGCAAAACTGAGGGGCTGGTGTGGGCTGCTCTCAGACTGGGTGGGTTCTGCTTTGGTTGGTGGTTTTTTTCCTCTGAAACTCTGATGGATGAAATGATGTCAAGAGACACTGGGGGAAGAGGAGGAGGTAACACCTCTGATTAGGCAAGGAATCCCGAGGAGCCAGTTGCTTTCCAATAACCCTACAAGCAGACAGTGAGTTCAAACCCGCCAGCAGATGCTACACGACCCGCTGCGGAGCCGGCGCAGCCCTGGCAGGCTGTTACAGACCGGCAGCACTTGGCACCTCTCGGGGTTTGGCACGACGGCAATTCATGGCTCGGTACGCGCATCTGCGAACACCGAGCACGGAACGGTGCCAGAGGAGAAGCAGAGAACCAGAGCAGTCCCGGTACGGGGTGGACACCGCCCGGCCGCCTCCCCTCGCCCCGGGCCCCGCAAAGCCGGGCCGGTTTCTCCGCGGGCACCGGCGCTCCTCCGCCCCGGGCGTCCCTGCGCAGCCCCGCACCGCGTGGACTCCCGGCCCATGGGCTCCGACAGGAGCTACGCACCTCATCCCGCTCGAATCCCGGGATGGGGGAATCCGCAGCCGCCGTACCGCTCCCCGGCCCGAGAGGCGACTGGCGGCCCCCGCCCGAGAGAGGCGATGAGGCCGGGGCTGGAAGCAAACTCAAGAATAAGGGATTTAGCAACTTTTTCACTTCGTGTCATCTCTGCAAAGCAAATACATATTCCAAACAACGAACCCACACTACCGAGCTGGAGGTGCCCCACTTCCGAGACAGCATTCGTTGGCTGAAAATGAGACAAATGCCCAAGGTTCCTAAGTGAGTTAGGGACTGCACAGCCCTTGTTACTAAAAGAAGCCTGCAGTTGTCAGCTCCAGGTGAAAATCCTTTAAGAGCAAGCTAGGAAGCACCCTTTAAGAGCTGTTCTTCAGGCTGCATATTACAGCCATTCTCCTGTTTCTCGACACAACTTCTCAAGATCACAGACACAAAACTAGATGTGTAAGCACCGCTTCAGAAAGAAAATGCAAGATGTAGAATTATGTGAAGTTTTGAGGTGGTAACATCCGCCCACTTACCAAGTTAACTTGAAAGAAACACCTCTCAGAAATCACCAAATACCCAACTGCAACGTCAAAATCTTGACTGCAAAGACTTCCGAGTAATTGAAGCCTGGGACACATGAACGCTTCTACAACAGTATTACTTGCCCAGGGGCAACAACAGCTCCTCCTAATAACTCCAGCAGGTCTTAAAGGCAACAGATGAGCATTCAGCATCTATTTGATAAAATGTAATCAGTGTAAAAACATTCCGATTTTTAGCTTCTGGCCAACTTATTTCTTACATTTACAATACACTTTGGATCAATTACCAGGGCAAAGAAGCACCTGTGAGAAGACAGCAAATTCCAGCAGTACTTTAGACCCATAAAAAAAAGGCTATAGTCCTCCCTGCTACCAGCTTCCTCAGGCTTGCAGTAAAAAGCTGACTTCTTAAAATTTCTCATACTCTTCTGTATTCTGCAAGAGTGGCTTATCAACACTATCCTTTTCTTGTCCGTAAGTCATTTACCCCATCTGCATTCCAGCTTTATTGCTATTGAGACTCTTTCTCCAACCCCCCCACTTTGTGCTGGCCCTACAGAAGTTCATCTTGGATCCATTATTTCTAACAGCCACACTCCGTATAGAGAGTAACAAAACAGGCAAGTTTGGAAAGGAACCTGGGGGGTCACACTGATTTTCCACGGGCAGGTTTAGGTAGCAGGGGGGCCATAGGGGTAGTTTCTGTGAGGTGCCACACATCTGACACAGCCAATGTCACCCAGCTCCAAGATGAACTTGCCACTAAGGTCAAGCCCATCAGTGATGGCAGTTGCACATATGGGACCGCTGTTTGATAATGCAAAAGAAACCCCTCTGCAGCGGCAATTGTGCCAAAGAGAGTGTTAGACAATGTGAGAGGAACAGCTGTGGAGACACCTAGGCCAGTGAAGAACATGGGGGAGAAGGTGCTCCAGCTGCCAGGGCAGAGATTCCCAAGCAGTCAGGCTGTCCTCCAGCAGCTGATGAGGTCCATGGTGGAGCACAGATCTACATGCAGTTCATGCAGAACCCCACGCTAGGTTGAAGGAGGCTGTGACCCTGTGGGAAGCCCATTCTAGACCAGGGTTGTAGCAGGACTTGTGCCCTACAGGGGACCCACAACAGCACAGTCCTGAATTCCTGAAGTACTGCACCCCATTGGGGTGAGGGGGGGACCCACATTGGAGCAGTTCATGAAGAATGGCAGCCTGTGGAAAGGACTCACTCATGTTGAAGAAGTTCATGGAGGACGGTCTCTCATGAGAGGGAGTGCTGGTTCCTGATGCAGCCTGTGGAGAGGCTGCTGCCCTCACGTGCTACATGAACAGACCAAATCTAGAAATTTGTAGGTGTCTTCAACAAGTATTATGTGCACAGTTTCTCACACAGTTAAGGAATCATGCCATGTGCAATACAGATGACAGCGGAGTTAGCCAGAGCACTGGAAGTCCCATTTTCTGCACACCTTCTGAGATTGAGCTGATGTTTTTCAATACAATAATAAAAATAATGTAGTTAAACCTGTATTTCTACATTCAAGTAAGGACTGTTTTCAGGAAAGGTGAAGGCATGGAAGGCTCATCTGAAACTTTCTTTAAGAAAACCCCCACCAAAATCTTAAATAGAAGATCTTCCCATATATATTAATTACAGCCACTAGCACATCTCAAAAAAACTGAAAAACCTTCCCCAGAGGTATCTCTGTGAGTCCCAATTCCAGGAACTATGGCTCTATATGAAATGAAACAACACCATTTGGATCAGGATAAAAACTAGAAGTAATTTATCACCTATTAAAATGGCTGAGATCACATAACTCATTTCATGTCAGTAATACCCCACTGTCATATCTCACTCATATCTCAATACAGACCCATTACATGAAAATTCCTATTTCTGGAATAGGGATATTTAAATTTTCAAATACACACTTCTCCTCTGCCTCCAGAGCAAAGAAATGACAGCACATGTCTTAAAAGCAGAAATCTGCAGTTTTGATACCTATTAGACCTTCAAGGCTTTGTAGCTATCTACTAACAGGTATCAGAACTGTGGTCTCTGTACATAAAGATCCAAAGCAACATTTGTAGTACTTTACAGTGTGAATTACTACATTTGTAGTAACACAGGCGTTTTATTTGGGAAAGACAACCTGTAGCTTTTGCAGAACTGGAGAAACACAGAAGGCAAATGCAAACAATCACCTACTCAGAAGGAAGTGATAGCTTTGGGAAACACCTGTAAGGGTTCAAAGAGAACAAAAGAAAGAATAAAAAATTGCACATTTTAAGTCTTGTCCTCAACAAAGCATTGGATGAAATAAAAGAAAATAAACCAAACACATGCTGAGGTCAGTGGAGACTAGACTAGAAAAAAAAAAAAGCTCACTCTTTCTCAATTTAAGAACCACATACCCCAAACTGCTCTTTATTACTTGTAATTGGCTAGCAGGAATAATTAAGGGTAATGCCTTATGAAAGGCCAGGTACTGCACAAGTCAAATTTAAAGAGCAGGGCAAATCCCAAAGCACAGAACAGAGACACTGGACGCACAAGCCACAGCCTATATTAGACAGGAAAATCTTAAAAAAAATCTTGAAGTTCCCTCAGATCTCCACAGAATCACTCAAGGTCCTAATTTTACATAGCAGCCTGAAGATTCAGAGAAGACCACGGTATGAGAATAGTCATCCCTATGAAGACAAGTTAGGTATCCAATGACATTGCAAGTAGGAACCTCATTGCATCTTTTAGCAGCAGGTATCCCGCAGGATTTGGCCCGAGGTCCAATTCACTCAATCCTCACCATCTCAATTTGCACTACTGTAGGAGGAGAACAACAGCTGCAGAGCTGCGCAGTTTACCTGCTTAATACATGCAAAGCTCTTCAGCATTCTCCTCCAATCCCCTCATAGATGTGCAAATCACTGTATTCTTACTGTTCTGGGATAATGACTGTAATTTGATGACTTGCAGAAGGAGGCCTCTCAGCAGGGACGTTTTCATATGAAGGCTCCCTTAGGAAGTGCTGGTGGGGGTAAGAATTCTGACAGCATAGCTCAAGGGCCAGATGCTGAAGGAATCTTTTTCTTTGCTTCCTGCCCTATCACTACCATATTGTGACACCTTGTCAGAGAATTTGAAAGAGGCACTGCAACAATATGAAAGTGAATAAAGGATCTTGAAATGCACCGGTTTGGGAGCAAAAAACAAACCAGCACCGCCCTCCCAACTTATGTTGTTTTTGCCTCTGGCCTCATCACTCTCTAGGATGTTCCTGGCAGGAAGGAGCAAAGGAGGTATAACAATTGCAGTAACAAGGAAACACACTAACACCCAATGCAATTCTCTAAAAAAAGCACAAAACGGCAGTAACAGTGATTGGAACAGCACCCAAGTTTTTATCTTCTTACTAGTCTCTAGAGGGAATACCAAAGGTTAAGACTCCACACAACATTTCTGAAAACTCAAGAGACCAAAAGTTTCACACACCCATTCAGGTTTATGTTTTTTTAGACTCTTTTTATTTTGAAAGAAAAATGTTCCTTCCAAAATATTCAGCATTTTTACAGATGTTTACTGAAACCTGCAAAAACATAACTAGTTGGAATTCAGTTACACTAACTTCCTTTTTTCCCCAACATAGCTGGTTTGGTAAACAGATCAAAACCAGTTACAAATGTTTCACTGTGGGATTACAAACACTTTTTTAAGTGGAGAAAATATTAAGAAAAAATTTGTCGTGAAAGACCAGACCAAGAAAAACCAAGCTGCTATGCCTTCTAAGTTGTCTGCATTCTTATAGCAAAGGACTACTGTAATCCTTTTAATAGATGTGATGAAACTCTTAATAGAGGTGAGTATCCCCAAGGAAGCAGATTTCAGGCATAATCTAAGTATCATCGTTCAGTGGGAAATGACTTTTTAGTCAATATGTACCAAGATCTCCACAGTTCTCTTGTTTGTGAAAAGAAAAAAATTCACGTACCTCTCTCTGCAAGATCTTTATCAACATTAAAATTGAAAGTGTTACTTAAAGTATTTTAAACCCTTCCAACTCCCAAAACACATCTGCATTATAATTTTAAATACAAACATGTGATATATAATCAGAATTTGTTTATATTCACCTCTGAACAGGTAAAAGTAAAAAAACAAAACTAGTAATTAGTAAGCAAGAATCATAGTTGTATGCCAAAAAAAGAAAAGCAGCTTTGACAAGATTTTAGACCTACATTCTATACCAACAATAATTTCAAAATAAAACCCTAAGATACTCTTAAGTAACAGTTTTAATGTTTAATAACTTTATTTTTAGATCAAAGTGCATACTAGATACAAATACTACAGATATGATGAGAAATAGCTCTAAACTTAAATTTGGCTTCTCTTTGCCACTATTTTAATTACAAGTAAGAAAAAACCAAATCCAAGCATTGTTACCATTCCCATTTTTACTAATCTTTTTTCCAAGGTGGCTGCTTTTTCTGGAAGTTTCACTTGGTTAGGTTTATTCTTCTCTTCATACTGAGACAGATGTTAAATCCATGTAAAAAGTGAAAAAAAAAAAAAGTTAGTGTGAAAGCTTAAGTAGATTATAAAGTACCCAGTCCTAAGAATCTGCACGTATCTAGTATTGATATTACTTCTTTCTGTCTCTGTCCCACTTAATTTGAAACAAATATGTGTAAATGTTCATCTTACCTGATGTTCAATCATTCTGTAACATATATTAGAAAAACAAGCTGTTCATTTACTAACTTAATTACTCAGGAGTAAAACACTGCTATTATTATTAGATGCTACAAAAATCTAATAACAAAATAACTGAACTCCAACCGCCAAATGTTTTAACTAGAATGTCTGCCATTTAATTACTAAAAAGGCCTGTTTATTTACAAAGGAAGTTAAGTATGTAACAGATTAGGCTGTCTCGAAATTAAAGGGAGAGTGGAAAGTACCTTACAAGTGCCTTCTCAAATACATGTTGAATCTGAGAGGAGCCTTGTCCTAAAGGACAGCAGGGTTAGGTTCTGATTTCCTACCTTAGTTCATAATGCTTGGAAGGCCATCTCATTTACTGTACTTTCAAAAATTATATGCTACACACATGGACTGCTGGCAGAGTCTTGTCATGAGTATGCTTAGCAAGCAGTACTGAAGACTTCAAGGGAATTTATACAAACATTTTATGTAAGAGGTTTAACTGTTTCACTTAGATTCACACGTTCATAATAAACGCTTGGGCGCTCCACATTCAAAAGTGCGCCATCATAAATTAAGTAGCACAAAAATGTCTTGTATTAAGTATTCAAAAGTGAAATTCATAAAACATAGCAGGATTTTAAAAAGAAGGATTTGCATTTTTTAAGTAATTAGAAGGCTGTTTCACACAGGACACAAAGACACCATGGATCGTCTTGACAGCTGTAAAACCTTATGTACAGATAAAGTCAAGTGGCACCAAACCTGGAACCCTCCCAGCCCTTACAACTGGCCTGCATATATAGGAGGCAAATACATACAAAACTGATGACTGCATATGCAAAAACAGGAATAAATAGCTAATAAGTTCTTTGTCACAGTCTCTACCTCTTAATATATTTGGTGTTAAGTGATTTATTGGGAGAAGGCTGTTATATTACATTAAATTTACTTAAACTACAGGAAATTGCATTAGTAGCATTATACTCAAGGTCTGAGTTCCACATGGCTTCGTTCAGTAACAGATTCCTTTCTGACACTGATGCTCCATTTACCCTACCCCAGGGCCGTTCATTTTACCAGCCTATTACTTAAAATGACCCCATCTGACAAGAGAGTGTCACTGTGTTGGTTTGAGAATGACTGATGTGGTGCTAACATCTAGCCTTGACCTCTCCCACCCTCTTCTTTTGTCACTCTGCAGAGTTATCTGGGATGCCTCCCATTCAAACCATAAAACCTTAGTATCTTCCTTGTGAGTCAATAATTCCAAACAAAAGATTCCTTAATTAAAAAGAGTGTAAGTATTCAGCACGGCGCCTATGCCACAGTGGTTGTCCAAGAGCACAGGGATACATTCCAATTAATTTTTTCATGGAGTAGAAAGAAAAAGGTAGATTGTGCTATCTTTTGGAGGTTCTCTACACTGCCATGGAACATTAGAGATTATTTCTCATTCTGTCCATGAAAAGGTGGAAGGGGGAGAGATCGATGCAATGTCCAAGCTAAGGCTAAACAGCCTTGGGCAGGCCAAGGGTTGAAACATTTCCCTGATGGATGTCACCTTTGAGGTTGCATCAGAAACTTGTACACAGTATTTAACAGCCTCACTCACACACACCCACCTCCACCACGAGGTCCTTCAGCTTGCCAACTTCTTCTCCCAACTTTTTAACACTGCAAATCACATCTTTGCAGACTTCAATGTAACATTCAGTCGGTGCCCATTGCAGTACCATCTGTTAATAATTAGTTATTTACCATAACTACATAATTGCAGATTGTAATTTAATATTCTACAGTTAATGTATCACAAAAGACAGTGCAAGAAAAGGTTTATAACTGCATTTATGCTTGGTTTTAATTGTATGCTTTATACACAACAAGCTACTACTCCATAGCAGCCATTGTTGGAAACTTTTGTCACCTCAACTCTCTTATCAGTAGAAACATGAAGAAACAAATCTATCTCCTTTAGTTGTGTGCCCTAACTCTTTGAAATAAATTATTTTTAACTGTCCTTTAGAGAAAGAGCATCAGACAGCCTTATATAACAACCGAGGTGGTTAATGAATATTCATACTTTTTATTTCACAAGGTGGAATAATGCACCCTAAATCTTTTGTTTGGTTAAATACCTTGTGAGAATTTTTGAGGAAATGATTATTCATGGTCTGCACAGGAATGATCAGCTTACTACACTCTTTATTCAGCTGCTGAAGAAACTTGAGCAATTCATCTTCACTAGAAAAATAAAATGATAGTTTGTTATTTGACAAATGCTGTAACTTTTTGCAAGCCAAATATTACCTATGGATTTCCAACACTGGCTAGTGAGTTAGACATGCACTTTCATAACATACAAGAAACCCAGTATCATTTTAAAAGTGAGCAGGTAAAGACATTTAACACCATAGCAAGTTGTTTTTTGGTTTTTTCTTCCCTTGTTTGTCCCATCCCCTCCCTCTCTTGCCTTATTTTGGAAGGACAATATTTCTGACCTGCAGCTCACATTTTTGAGGTAGATGTGAGGGCAAAAGTCTGATTGGTACTTTGGAGCTAGGACTGAAATGACTAGGTTTAGGGTCATTTAGTCTCCAACAGAACTGAAAAAAAAAAAAAAATTCAGTAATACCGGCATGGCCCTTGGATCTGGAAACATATACCTCAGAGCCTAAAATATCTGATGTTACCTATTTTGAGGAAAATTTTTACCTGGTGCTCAAACACAAGCAGAAGACAACTCTTAAAATTAGTTTGACCCATGTCTCCAAAAAGTGGAGAAGGATAGAAAAATTTAACAGAATATTTTCAGCTTTAAGCTTCTAGAGCTTCTACATGACACTGACTCAACATTACTGGAATGTCACAGAATTTTAGTCCTAAGTCATGGTGCTGCCCAGAAATTTGTTGCCACTCACCTGGAAGATGGAAAGAAGGCAAGGAAGATCATCCAATTTTACTGAGTGAGCTCTCAAAACCTGAAACTCTTGAGAAGTGTCTGTATCTCCAGCAGGAAAGTTTCTGCTAACTCTTAAAGCTATTTGGGTGAGTAACAGGCAGGGCCAAAACAAGAGACAATTACAAGTTTCTACTGCAGAACTTCCTGTTCTGCAGATCCATAAGATCTGAATAAACTAATTCAGATCCCAACACTCCTCCATTCCCTACGCAATCTGCTATTAAACCTAAATGCAACATATTCACACCAATTGCTTCTTGCTTCTGAGGGCAAAAAGGTATCCACGAAATTTGTGAAACAGCTGAACTAAGCCACATGTCAATGCAGTGCAAGTATCTAAATGGAGATGGAATTTAGGTCATGGAGTATCATAGAGTGTTTTCCTTCAACTTTGGGCACAGGATCATTAGTAGTGAGTAAAATTTCTGCAACTGCTCAGGATATCTGTGATTTACAGTTGTGCTGAACTGTTAAGACTTTAACATTTAAAACAGAAATATATAGAAGCATTAATAGGTATGCTGGAAGTTTAAAACCAATATGGTACCTTTTGTGTTTCATCACAAAGGAAGTTATCTTTTGGAATTCTGGAAGGATTCTTGGCAAATATAAAGTATGTCATGGGCTTGAATTAGGGAGAGGGAAAAAAGAAAAACGTTTATTCTATCATACTACTTCACCACAGTTCTTAAAAAACTTCCCATTTCCATAGAATTTTGTACCTGTTGCGGTGACATGCTCTTATGTTTAGAAATGGAAATAATGTCTTCAAAAAATTATCACTTTAAAAAAGAATTAATGGCTGTCAAAACATCAGTGGCTAAACTGTGCTAGACACTCGGTAAGTTTATAATCAATCAGTTCAAGATTTTCTACTATGTTAGTTTTTCTATGACTTAATGACTGATTCTCCTTCTCACAGAATGACTTTGAACAAGTGAGAAGTAAAATCTTTATATAATAGCATGTAAACATAGCCTAAGATTTTAGTCTAAAGGTCAGATGCCTAGAATACATGTCAGGCAATTTTCCAGAAAACTATGCAGGGCTTGCCATAACTGAAGTGCTGTCATATTTTGTGTATGTCGATCTTTAATCAATCAATTATTTTCTGGTTTTGAGAACTACATATGATCTAAACCCACCAAATACTAGGAATAAGATATGACATATCACTGGTGTGTGAGACAGCACCAGATACTGTGGGGATATTTCATTGTACTTGGCCACACACAGTGAATGGTAATTTTTGGTGTTTCTCTACTTACTCCCTTTGTTCAAATTTTTAAGCTGCCCTGCTTGAACGTATGTACTAAACACTACTGTGGAACAATCTAAAAAAAGCACACATTTTAACATAAAAATGCATAAAGCTCAAACTGGGCAAAGTCCCCTTAAACTGTAGCAATTTTTCACTTGCTGAAGAGTCAACATCCATTTCCAAAGGCACCTAACAGATTCAGGTGAATGACCTCAGCTCAGCAACAAAGTCTCTATTTTAATACAAATGGCTCAGATGCTGTGAAAGTATTTATGGTGTGTCCATATCATACTGGTTTATATCCTCTTGCAGGCTGGAAGTTTAGTTCTTCAGTACTGCAGCACATATACATGTTTGCAGGATTCCCTTCTCAAAGCACCTAGTTGTTTTGACAGAGAATTACAGAATCATAGAATAGTCTGGGTTGAAAGGGACCTTATAGATCATTTAGTTCCAACCCCTCTGCCATGGATAGGGACACCTTTCACTAGACCAGATTGCTGAAACTCCCATCCAACCTGGCCTGGAATACTTCTAGGAATGGGACATCCATAGCTTTTCTGGGCAACTTATCCTAATATCCCACCACCTTCACATTAGAGAATTTCTTACATCTCATCTAAACCTGCCCTCCATCAGTTTGAAGCCATTCTTCCTTGTCCTATCACTACATGCCCTTGTAAAAAGTCTTTCTCCAGCTCTCTGGTAGTCCCCTTTTAGGTCTCTCTAAGGTCTTCCCACAGCCCTCACTCCTCCAGGCAGAACACCCGCAAGTCTCTCAGCCTTTCTTCACAGGACCAGTGCTCCAGCCCTCTTGGTGATCTTTGTGGCCCTCCTCTAAACTCCCTCCAGAATGATGTCCTTCTTATGCAGGGGTTTTGGAGCTGGTTGCACTAGTCCAGATAGAGTGTCATGAGAGACTAGTCCAGATGGAGTGTTATGAGAGCGGAGTAGACAGCGAGAATTCCCTCTCAAGCTGCTGGCCACTCTTCTTTTTGATGCAGCCCAGGATATGATTTGCCTTCTGAGCTGCAAGTGCACATTTGTTGGGTCATGTTGAGCTTCTTCCAGGAGTTGAATTTGATGGTCCTTGTGGGTCCCTTTCAATTGAGGATATTCTGCGTTTTTATGATTCTCGTTAACGAACACCCTCAAGTCCATTTCCTCAGGTCTGCTCTCAATCCCATTCTCTTTCCAGCCTGTACTTGGGCTTGCCCTGACCCAGCACACCGCACTTGGCCTTGCTGAATTTCATGTACCCACCACTCAAGCCTGTCAAGGTCTGCCTGGATGGTATCCCTTCCCTCCAACACACCACACAGCTTGGTGTCATTGGTACACATACTGAGGGTGTAGTCGATCCCAGTCTCCATGTCTCCAGCAGAGATGTTAAACAGCACCAGCCCCAACACCAAGGCCCTGAGGAGTGTCACTTGTTACTAGCCTTCACCTGGACATTGAGTTGTTGCCCACAACTCTTGCCCAGTGTGAATATCCAGCTAATTCCTTATCTCTGAGTGATCTCTGAATGAAATCTCCTCACGGACCAGAAGAAACATCAAAGTCCTCTATCAGGACATGAACTCTCTGCTCTTCCAGCCCATCTCACTCTTTCAAGACCTTCCTCAAATGCCTTGCACGTCCTCCCAAGTAGACAGCTCAAACTTCGCACTGTGCTGCAAAAACGTTCCTCAAGTAGGCCACAAAGTCTCATTTTCGTAAACACAGTAATGGATAAAGAACCCAGCACAGTACCAGCACTGGGAGCAATCAGAGCATGAATGATTGGTTGGGAGTGGAATACATACTGGACAGTCTCATGGAACTGAGACTCACTCTAAAGACAACACTGTGACAGGACCACATCATGACATGACTGCTAAAGTACAGTGTCCAAAGCATGGAGACATGTACAGACTGAGTTCGAATCCAAGCATATTCTTTGGGCCAATGAACAACATAACTAACAGGGACTTTAGCCTTCCAGCACTGAAACAGTACAGACAGCTCTCCCCAGTACTTTGGAGAGGGAAGGAATATGTATCTATGAGAGTACCAGCACAGCTGTCAGATCACTAGTCAAGGGGGAGATACACACACTCCAAAGAGGAACTGAACCCTTACTATCCAATCCATTTTAAGTAGCTATACTTCTATAAGTTTGGGAACTAAGAGGAAAGATATAAGCATGGAATTTAAATTGAGGTCTAGGTGTATCTTCCAGAAAAAAAAAAAAAAAAGAGTACTTACATATAAAGGGCAAGAGATTTCAGAAATCTTACGGCTCCTCTACACTTACTACATCCTTCATTTTTCATTTTGTGATGGATGTAGAGTGCTCAAGAAGTGCTTAGGGACCTTATGAAGTTTAACAACGTTGCTGAGAAATGTACCTCTCAGCTTAGGCCTGGCTTCCATGGTACTGCACAAAACTATTCTAAAAGTATGAGAGGTGTTGCAGAGCTGATGCCTTAATACTATAATGGGAAAAAATATCAAGTTGGAATGGGAGTCTGAAGGAGTAACACTTTCTTAAAAAATTTTCCTTATAAACCTACTGATACATATAATCTATGATAAGGAAAAAAGCTTCTAAACTGTTTAATTGGTAAGATAAAAAGATGGGATATTTTAGAAGCCAGTTAAAACTGCTTCTAGTGGAAGAGAAAAACAATGAAAAAATCTGGAATCTAAACAGAAGTAGCATTTATGATTTAAGATACACATGTGCAAGATATTATTTTAAGAGTTGAAAATTAAAGGCCTATGCAGAAGTTATATGCATCTCTCCCTCCCACACTTTTTTTGTTGCATCTTACAATCAGGCAGATTTGACTGTAAGACTTAACAGAGCCTACCTTGTCTATGCTCCCCACCTTCTTTGTGCAAAACACAACCACCACCAGCTCCCCATAATCCACTAACTTGCATAGTCTCATGAATTTAATGCATGAGGGGATAAGGTGTGAGACAATTTTTCCTCTGAGCCACAGAAAATAACATGGTCACTTTAAATAGTTAATATTTCACTTCCATTTCCTTATATTAATACCTTTAATTATATTAATTCCATTAATACCTTAATTCCAGCTTCATGATTTCAGAGACGTCTTCAAATTTTTTTTCTTCCACTTGCAGATCATTAATAGCATCTAGGAGTTTCTGTTGATCTCCAGGATTTGTAATACCGATCTAAATTTAAAGAGTAATTCCAAATATGATTTACTTTTAAACTTACTAGACATAACAGTACAGTAACACATTTCACTAGCTTCTAAATATTAAGATTTAAAAGAAGTTCTTTTTAAGTTATTGCAACCAGCTACAATGCATATAAGTGACAAAGAAAAAATACAAAGAAAATACCACAGAAAATATTCCATGATGCAGAACAAAATGACCAAAGATGAGGAACTGCCAAACTGAAACTGCACAGGACATTCAGAAAACTTGTTTAGGGCTAACTAAAAAAAAAATACCAGTTTGCCTAAGCACCCCTGTCTTGCTAGGATGTTAGGCTTCCCACTTCAGAATGATCTGAGTCATCTCTGACAGCAAGATAACAAATCATGATGATGGTGATACGGCATTAACTAAGAAAGAAAGAGTGGAAATTATCAAATCAGCATCAAATGGAGAATTTTACAGGAAGACATCTTTTTTTAACTGAAGGAAAACACGAAAGAGACATATTATGTAAGAGAATCTCCAAGTGATGCCTGGAACAGAAAACACTGGCAGCTGTGCTATCCATCAAGTATCTAAGATTAAATTTTAAGTCATATTTAAATCCTAGGCTCAGAGTTTTCTTGCAGAACACTTAAAGTAAAAGAACAGTTCATTTGTTAAAAGGGAAACGCTTCTTTCGTACATTCAGTATTTCCCTTGCTCATCTGACAGACTGCTCTGCAATGCAGGACTTCTGGTGTTAGCAGCCCTAAGATGCTCCTCCACGCAAGTGAAAAACCTCTTGACTTTAATCCTAAGGCACGAGCTGAGTACCTGACTCAACAGCAACAGACCACTCTGGCATTTGAGAACTGCAAGGATCTCAAGAGTCTCCAAACTAGACTATATGGGACTCTCACTAATATTCTGAAGACTTGAAGTTACCTTCTGCACCCTCAGAAATCTGGAAGATGTTAGTGTTTGCAGTCTCCCAGACTGCTGTCAGCAAGAATTTTGAATGAACAGCTGATAACCCACATCAGATCACGTTCCAAGGAAGAGACTGTGCCTAGGGAAATGCTTGCTTTTTTCTGAGACCCAGTGTTCTGATATCCACTATTCAGTGTGACTGCATCAAACTGTCCTCCAGATTCTCCACCAATCAGAGATAACAAATAACCATGGGCTCACAAGTGTACCTTTAAACATTTCAAAACCACGTTAAATTTATAGACAAGTAAGTTCTTCAGTAATGAAAAATCCCAACAAGATTAATTGGGAATTTAACTACAGGTGCCAAGAACTTTTGAGTTTTTAATAGTTTTCCATGGGTCCCTGAATAAATTGTACTGAAGTATTTTTAGCAAATATCACTAGCAGCCCTAAGATAAAAGATCTAGGTTTCCTAAAAATAATCTGCTTCACTTGTGTTGAGCTGTAAATTTGCTCAATTCATTAGTTTGCCTTGTGGAGCCCTAGCTGGTATGAACTAATATTTTCTTAAGGCTTGCAAAGCATTGCAGCAGTCATTCTATCATGAATAAGTAAGCAGATTTCTACAATAGCAGTTATTGAGGAACTATCTTGCTTAAAGTAGGAACTGCTGTGAAGACTGCCTTTGCTTTTGACTCCACCTTCTCATTCCTGAAACCAGCAAATCAGGATGCAGCTTTCTGACCAGCACATCAGGAAGACATACTTTGTTCCCCTAGAAATAAAATATTATTTTGTTCTCCTGCAAAGGGATCACTGAGCACCACTACATCTTGAAAATATGTGTCAGGAAGTAAAGAATGTGACAAATGTCACTGTAGATAAAGCCTTCTACCACTTCAGTGGTAAAAGGTGCAGAACACAGAGATGGAAGGTTGATAGATCAGTCCAAACTACTTATCAATGTCTAAACCATCTCTGCAAGAACATGAAGTGACCCAGAATCTGACTGTTAATGCAATAATGAAAGCATGGAACAACCACAGTGCAATAAGCCCTTCTAGAGGGTTAAGTGAATTTTTAAGCTGGTGTTGGTTCACTTGTGCTCTGCAGTCCAAATTATGCCAGTATTATTGTGAAGTGGCCATGTTCAAGAATGTGCAAGTGCTGTACAATGATTTGCCTATATCTGTAAAACACACTATAAGCACTCTCAATTTTAGCCAGATCAACTATAGAAACACCTATTTCATTCTTTACTCAAATACATACAAAGCAGCCCCTCAAAATCCAAGCCCCAAGTTCACTCCAGCATGAACGTGACAAGAGGTGAGATTGCCTGAACACATGAAAAATTATATACTGCACAGATAAAACCAGCGAAGCTATGCACAAACTCTTACATCAATGCCGCTTTGACCAAGTAACCACTAGTTTTAATAACCTGACATTTCTGTCAAATTTTTTTTTCAGGGAGTGAGGGCAGAGGAATGAGTCCTGAAACTGTGATATAGAAGCCCATAGACCAGATAATTATCCAGTTATGTAGTTAAATTTCTGGATTATATTTTGAATTATGATGTGTTAACTTTTCATTATACATTCCCAAATCCAAAACAAGATGCCAACTTCTCAGATTGTAAACTACATAAAATATAAGAAAGAAAACTTTTTAGTCCTAAATGCATCCAGAAGCAAAATTATTTCTGTTGCTATCTTATGAGAAAAATGATTAAAACAAAATAAAAAACATGAGTGTCGTAAGTAGTGCAGACAAAAGCCTCCAAATTGAATAGATATGTCCTAGTATATTGAACACTTTTTTTCCAGAATGGAACAGTTTATAAGCTTAAGGAATGCAAGGATTTCAGCTTGAAAGACTCATTGTTTAGGTTCTGTTGTAGAACACAGATAAAGATATTTACAGAGAAAATATCTTCCTATATTGTTTGATGAAGAAAAGCATATCTTGTTAATGACAGGATTTCTCCCCAGTTCTCTGGATACAAAGCAGCTTGGTTCAGAGGCATCCATCAGAGGTCATCATTAATCTTTGTAGTAATAAGATCCAGGCTGTTTAAAACAGCTGGCTGTTAGCTGAAAGTCTGCCATTACAGTAAAAACTTTCAACTCTGAAGTTACAAGGAAACAGATTAGATTTGTTCTATCAGCAGCGTGGGGAGAAACTGTTAGCAGAGCTCTAAAACTAGACTGCATAAAGAATTTAGGATAACTTATGAAGTGCTAATAAGCCGGGAGTGTAATGCCATTTTTTAACTTCTCAACTGAAGACTCACTAATTAATTTATCTCCATGCACAAAGCATGACTTATTTTTCAGGAACTGTTTCCTGCTGTTGCATAGTTAACAGACAAGCAATTAAATTACTACAGATATTATCTTCCTGTGTAGAACCAGATGATCCATGTAGTTATTTCAGTTTGTTCAAAGCTTTGTTTGCTTTTATAATAGTGAGCCTCAAACAATTCAGAACACTGAAACAGAAGCTATGATTTTGAGTGAAATTACGCCTCTTTGGAGAGGGAACCATAAAGCTTAGCCATTCACTCAAGTCCACAATTCTCTCCTCTTCCCTCAGTGTTTCCTGGACAAAAACAAGCAGTAACTACAATACTAAAGCAAGTGATCAATATGATCATACACTCAGACAGATTTACAGTTTAATGCAATCATGCCCAATACAGCAGCTCACACAGTAATGAGAAGAAATCCACAAGAATCTCCTTAAAGGACAAAACTACTCTCAATAGGGGTTTTAGAGTTCTAAAAATTCCAGACACCAGGATGCTGTCCAATGATCCTGAGGCTTCAGAAAAGCAGTAACATCAACATACACTGACATGTATTATAATATCTTGCCCTAGACAAACTCTTAAAAATCTCTTCATTGACAAAGCTCCCTATATGAACACCCCCCTGAGAATACAGAATTACCTGTGAGTTCTGACAGAAAAATTAACTACGAAGTTATAAGACAAAACATAAAGCAAAACAATCCTTGTTGACATTCACTCTAAAGGAATATAACCTTGGATCCAGCTGCCAGAACACACATCTCCTTGGTACCAGGACTAGCAGAAAAAAAGCTGACACTAAGGACATGGCTAGCTCCAGTAGCAGGGAGCAGCCTTGAAGCAGTTGTTTTTACGAGGTGTCTTTGGAACCCCAGACCAGAGATTCCAAAGTTCCCCAGCACAGAGTGCTCAGAAGAATCCTGCAGCCTGAAGTACTTCCATTGTTCCAATGAGAATTCTATAATTGGGTTTTATTACAGCATCCTCCTGGTAGGCACATAAGTCCTTCCACTTCCCACAGGAAAAATGCCAGCAAAGAATTAAGAAAAGCAACCACCACATCTCAAGTGTGAACTGAAGCCTTGTAATAGTGCATCATTTAGTTAAAAGACCAACCTTTGCAAACAGGAAAAGAGCAAGCTTCCTAGCTGCAGAAAATTGCAAGAAATAAAATCTTCTCCTTTCTCTTCTCCCTTTTTTGAGGGAGGATAACGTTTTACAAACCTGCATGGGATACGAGATTCTACAATTTAAGCAATTTTAATGTAACAGAGCTCTTCTTTCTCCAGCGTAAATTACCACTTCACAAAGAGGGCCCACATCTAAACTAGTTGTTTAGTATCATCTACTGCTAATCCTAGCACTGACTTCCCTTCAGAGAAATCACAATTAAAAACTAAAAATGGTAACAACTAAAATTTAAACTAGAAGTATTTCCTGCTCACCCTTGAACACTCATTGATCTGTGAAATTACATAATTCAGAAAAAGCCTGTCTATACTCACATTAAAATTCAAGACGTTGCAGAAGATGCTGAAAGAATTCTTGCAAGGTTACACATTTATAACGAGAAGTCAAGACATAAAAAACAGTAAAAAGAAAAGGACAAAATTGAATTAAATTCTAAAGTAGTAAACTGACCTGTATTAAGTCATCTTTTTGCATGGTCAGAAGTTGTCTTAAAGCTATATCTTGTTCCTGTATAAAACAAAGGGGTTTCTGCCATCAGAAAGAATTTCAGAATGAAATAGTTTTAACTTGATTTTCTTCCCCATTTTACTTCAGTTTGCAGGAACAAAACCAGATACAAAACATCATTATTGTAGCTATGAAAGATCTGTCTAGTTTAGAAACATCATATGTTGTGATGTGACTAACGCACATAATCAAGAAATCCAATTTAGTCCACTGCAGTTTAACTTCCCATTTTATAAATAAATTTCTGTTTAAGGAATTTATTTGAATTTATATATTAATGGTAATATAACTTTTTTATTATGCAGTAGGTGCATTTTGCTTTCACTAATTACTTCACAGGTAGCAAATATACCACAAAATTACCTCCAATAATCCTCTAATGTGTTCTAGACCAAGACCATGTAAAAACACTTCCATGTCATGAAAAGCTGAATAGGAACTGTAAAGATAATTAATGAGATTGGAGTTAGAAATGGTGGAAATTAAAAAAAGAAAAAAAAATCCATAACAAAATGTTACAGAAAAGCTCCCCAGACATTTCCTCCCACCTGGGAGGAACCTGAAGTTGCACACACCTCCTGATGACAAAAGTACCTTATAAGCATACAACTTAATCTGTCAAAAATTTATAGATGTCTTTTCTGTCTAATAAGTTGAATTGAGCCCAAAGG
Organism: Illadopsis cleaveri; assembly: GCA_013399915.1. Taxonomy (NCBI): domain Eukaryota; kingdom Metazoa; phylum Chordata; class Aves; order Passeriformes; family Timaliidae; genus Illadopsis; species Illadopsis cleaveri. Next base: position 982,815 of record VXBB01003356.1, on the reverse strand, counting down.
GAATGACTTTCGTAATAAAGGTAATTTTAAATCACAGAACATTCCAAATGAACCTTACAGTTGGGTCACAAAAGCCTGAAAAATGAGGAAGTGGGGTTGAGGAAGATAACTATGTATTCTTATCAGATAACATTCATATTAATTGGATTCAGTCCACAATTGGTACCCTTCCGGTTCCAGTTAAGCCAATAAACGTTATCAAGAAAACAGGACTGTCTGTAATTAAAGGTGGTGGAAATTACTCCATCAAGCAGCTTGTCAGAAGACTACTTTTCAGAAGGTAGACTGAGGAAGTAGTTAACACTGAACTGTGGGTTCGGAGTTTAACATTTATAAACAAATATAAAATATCAATTTTATATTCCCCACTCTACCAACAGATATAAAAGTATACAAGAAAAAATAACAGCTTTCAACAATCAGATGAACTGTAATGAAAAGAATTAAACAGAAGAGCAAATCCTACAAAATCCTGACAAGACTACTGCATCTGCTACAACGAATCTTTTGCCAAGATCGTGAGTTATGACATACTTTGCTCTGTCTTGTTGTAGGCCCTGAAATGAAGGTCTGTCTCCTCTTCCCCTCAAAGACTGAAGGAGCATCTTGAGTGCCATCACGTGGCATGTACAGGGCAGCCAGGGAATCAGGCCCAGCCAGCATGGGTTTAGGAAAGATAGGTCCTGCTAGGCCAACATGACCTCCTTTTAAGGCAAAGTGACCCACCTAGCAGATGAGGGAAAGGTTGTGGATGTTGTCTATCTGGACTTCAGTAAAGCTTTCAATGCTGTCTTTCACAACGTTCTCCTGGAGAAGCTGGCAGCCCACTGGGTTAAAAATTGGCTGCATGCCCAGGCGGTGAGAGTGGTGGTGAATGGAGTTACAGCCAGCTGGCAGCCAGTCACTGGTGGTTATTCCCTAGGGCTTCGTGTTGGGGCCTGTCCTGTTTAATAGCTTATCCATGATCCAGGTGAGGGGATCAAGGGTACCCTGAGTAAGTTCACACATGAGACCAAGCAGAGTGAGAATGCTGATCTGCTGGAGGGTTACAAGGCTCTGCAGAGGGATCTGGACAGGCTGCATCAATGGGCCAAGGCCAATTTTATCAGGTTCAATAAGGCAAAGTGTTGGGTGCTGCCCTCTGGTCACAAAAACCCCATGCAGTGCTATAGGCTGGGGGAAGAGTGTCTGGAAGGCAGCTCAGCAGAAAAGGGCCTTCGGGTGCTCACTGACAGCTGAATATGAGCCAGCATGTGCCCAGGTGGCCAAGAAGGCCAACAGCATCCTGTCTGGGATTAGAAATTGTGTGGCCAGCATGACTAGTGAAGAGATTGTGCCCCCTGAACTCAGCACTGATGAGGCCACACCTCAAGTTCTGTGTCCAGTTCTGGGCCCCTCACTACAAGAAAGACATTGAGGGGCTGGAGCGTGTCCAGAGAAGGGCAACAGAGCTGGGGAAGGGTCTAGAGAGTNCTCACTACAAGAAAGACATTGAGGGGCTGGAGTGTGTCCAGAGAAGGGCAACAGAGCTGGGGAAGGGTCTAGAGAGTGAGTTGTATGAGGAGCAGCTGAAGGAGCTGGGCTTCTTTAACATGGGATAATGAAGGCTCAGGGGAGATCTTATCACTGTACAACTGCCTGAAAGGAGACTGTAGCCAGGTGGGGGTTGGCCTCTTCTCCAGGCAACTAGCAACTGGATGCAAGAGCTGACACAAGGGAGGTGCAGGCAGGACATCAGGAGGAATTTCTTGACTGAAAGGGTGGTCAAGGATTGGAACATGCTGCCCAAGGAGGTGGTTGAGTCACCATCCCTAGAACAGTTCAAGAAATGACGTGGTGCTTAGTATTAAAAGGTTTAGTTGACACGGTAGTGTTCAGCCAAGGGTTAGCTTTGACTGAGGTGTTTTCCAACCTGAATGATTCTAGGATTCTAAAAACAGAATCTGGTGAGGCTTTGCCTGAAATACTCTCTCTGAAACTATCTCACTGTGAACTGCTACCAGCTCATCAGCCTAGTGCAACAAAACCAGAACATTCCAAATTCAGCAGGACTGGCTGAGCAGGGGCAATCTGACCAATCAAAACAGACTCAGGGCACTGCAAGCTGTCTTTATAAGACCACACAGCTCAAACTGAAGGACACAAGCGGATGGTTTGTTGAGGACTTCTTAGCCAAGTTCTTGTACAAAATCATAGCAGGAATCTCTAGAGTTGCTGAAGCAGGTGCTGATTTCAGGCACAGAGCACCTTCAATCTTCAGAGTCAGGGGCACACTGCCAAAACTTCCAGAGCTTAACTGGTGTCCATACTTAATTTTGACTCTCCAATTGATTCAGGAGAAAAGGGCATAGCTCTTCTTGGCGGTAATGAAGCTGCAAGGCATTCAGTGAAAGCATCAAAAATTTAACATCAAATGAAGACAGGCACAGAACAAGAAGTATGCAACAGAGGAGCATACAAATTTAACAGAGCTGAAATGAGCTGAAGTGACATTGGACCCTGGCTCTCCTATATTTTACACTAAATGAGAGGAAAGAAAAATCTGGGGCATGCTTTTTGTTTATCTTGCCAAGGAACTTTGCAATCTTGAAAAATTGATACAACATTAACATACTTACTGTGGACTCTTCATAGCACTCCAAACAGGACACATTATGCATCAGAACAACTTAATCATTGATATGAACAAATACAATCTCTTAGGAATGTTTATAAGCTAAAATCACACTACAACTGTATTTACCCAATACTGTGGTCAGAGACAGCTGTCAGAAATTTGCAGATAGTATCTTGCTCAGTTGTTTTCTCCCTTTGGTATTTCCCTTGCAAGTGATTTGCAGCCAAAGAGAGCAAACTAAATATCTGGAACAGCCAAAATGAATTAATTATTATTAAAATTCAAAAGGTATAAAAATATATGGGAGTAAGATTACAATCAATTACTACTTACAGTGAACATGAAACATCTGCCACTTCTCTAAAGCATACATCTCTAACAAGAAGTTAAGACTAAGAGTTTACCAAGAGCATTTCTGAATTAACCAAATTCCAGCACAACGGTGAGCACAGAGCACAGCGGTGTTTATCATATGGTCTTAAAAAAAAGCATCTGCCACTACACAAAAAGCCAAATGCCAACATAGTAATTTTTGCTGCTTGTAGACAAGAATTTTACATGCTCATTTCAGTAAGTTCTCTAAAGAACACAAGGCATATGACTCTTTTAACATCTCCATTCCCAGTGCATATATAAACATAACATTTATCAATTTACAGCTGACAATCTAATTTAACTGTATCTGACAGACAAGAATTCTTTCAACTGATTAAAAAGCCTTCTGCTAGGCATCACCATGCAGTAGTGATGGATTGCAGACATTGAACAGCCTTTGTGTGGGTTTTGAGATAGTTACAACAAAATTCAGCAAAAGAAGTAGAACCTCAATAAAGCTAAATGAATGGTAAAACCACTTGCCTGGAATTTAGAACTGGACTAGCCAGTTTTATATACATATATACATACACAGTTATGTGGGCTGATCCTGGTTGTGTCAGCTGAAGTGAGCAGCCCAGGGCTGTGCGCCCTCTCAACCTCTTGCTCACTCTCAGCCTACTTGCTGAGATAGGGAGCTGAGTGAGAAACAAAAGATGGCCTTGATTCTGCAAAAACACTGCTCAGCTACAGCTAAAACACTGGTGTGTTATCAACACTGTTTTGGTCACAATCCTAAAACACAGCACCATACAGGCTGTTTGGAAGAAAAATAACTCCCGGTCAAATCCAGAAGAGTACAAAAGAAAAATATTTTCCCTCCCAGAAACAGTTTCTGCAGACATCATCTGTATGACAGCCCCTTGGGTTGCCAACAGCCTGAAAGCAGACCCTGAAGCTGGAAGAAGCTCATGACCATTAAATATCTCAATACCATCTGCAAGACTTTGCACCAGTTGTGTGAAAGCTAGCACTTCAGGTCAAGAGGCAAGAGCCATCTCTCAAGTGTGACAAGCCTGTATTCTCTCCATGCCAGAGAAAGTCATAAGATTATATGGCTACAACCTGCCAAGTAAGTTGTTTATCAAAGGCAGAAAGCATTTGTAACCCTTTTCAGTAACCTGAGCTAGCAGATCACTAAGCCTCAGACACAGATCTTGCTAGCTTCCACCAGCAGTTCTGTGCATAGTTATCACTTTTGCTCCTGCCTAGCCCTTGAGTCTAGCAGGGGAAAAAAACGAAAGAGGTAAGAAACAGAAGCTATAAATTACAATTCTTAAGAGTGAAATACACATTTACGAAGAGCCAGTGTAAAAAAACGTATCACTGGCAAGAGCAACTCAAAACAAAAATACACAGGAATATGGTCTGACTGATCCACCATGTATCATCTGATAACAGCAGTAAACATATTTATTTGAGAATACATGTTGCCTTCAGTAGCTCTCTAAATTGGTAATTAGCTGCTCTTTCCATGATCTGATGACCAATTTACATTATTTTACACCTTCCTCTGTAGAACAGATTTTGAAAATGGCCAGTACCAGCTCCTCTTTTTTTTAGCTTTAACCTTTTCACTTCCAAACTCAATGAGAAACGATACTCTGCAAATCAGTTTGATATCTGTATTCTCTTACATACTTTGGCAGATAGGTAAAAAACAATACATTTTTCTACTTCTCATATCAACACTGCAAATGTGAATAATCCCTTGTTTTGTATTCTACATCTAAAGAAAGAATAAAGAAAAAAGGTTTCCAAAACACTACAATATAGCCTTTATAGTACTGTGAAAAGCTGTGATATACCAGAAAATAGTCTGTTATAAATATAAATGTAACAGCACTAATACTCAACTAGCTGCTATAATGTAGTTATTAAAGTAATACTTCTACAGAAAATTATATAATTAACAGATTTTTGACACAAAACACAGAATTTGCATTTCTAAGAGAAATTAAATACCTCTAAATGTTTATTGATTTTTGCTATGTCTGCTGCTGTTTTTTCATCCTTGGTCTGTAGATTTTTGTCAGCTCCTAGCTCAAGCAACTTCAAAATTACACTTTTATGTCCATGCTGTGCCGCCCATATTAATGCCTGCAAAGAACAACTTTGTTTTACCAATTTTACATATGAAGCAAAACCCAACAGTTTCGATCAAAAAAACACAGCCCAATATGGAGACAAAGACAATTAATGCAAGAGGATCTCAAAGTAGTGTTAAAGCAGAAAATTCTGAGGAATGTTTCTCAGAAAGCTGTGCTTTTAAACAAGCTACGGGGTAGTTGCTTTTTACATTTTTTAACATTAAATACAAGACACAAAAAAACCCACTTACTGTATATCCATTTTCATCTTGGGCATTTATGTGTGATCCATGTGCAACAAGAAAAGCAACAACCCGAGAATAGCCTTTTCTAGCTGCATACATCAGGGCAGTCATTTGTTTCCTGAAAGAAAAGGTGCCAGGTGAAATAAAGTACATCAAAATGCAAAAAGAAAAAAAAGGTGGCACACTTCTATTTAAAAAATTATTTTTAAAAGACACACCCTAAGTGATGCGTTCTACGTGCAGAATAATTTCAATCCAAAGTTTAGAAAAACTATGCAGTTTCATTGAGGGCAAGATGTAAATCACAACTGAATACTTAAGAATATTAAAATCAACTACGTTCATAAATGCAAAATCCTCTCTTGTAGAATCAGTGTAAGCAAAAGAATCACAGATCATACAGCTTTCACTGCTGTGCAGAGGCATGATGCAATAGCAGGGGCTGCACACCTATTACCAACAGTCAGGACTACTCCCACTCCGAGTATGGCCAAGAGGATTACATATACAGATAATTCTGAAGATCTTAAATTTTCAAGTAATAAAACTAAACACAATCATAATATTTTTGCCCTTTATCCCATTTTTGTCTTCTGTTCACAGAAGTTGCAGCGGAGAAGATTCAGATTAGATATTAATTTTTTTTGTTTTCCCCACTGAACAAGTGGTTAGGCACTGGAAGAGTTGCTCAGGGAGGTGATAGAGTCACTGTCTCAGGAAGTGATCAAAAGGGGTCTGGATGTGGCACTTTGACATACAGTTTAGGGGTGGTTATGATGGTGCCAGGTTGATGGTTAGACTAACATGATCTTGAAAGTCTCTTCCAATCTTGCTGATTCTATGATTCTATGAAGTGTATCTTTTGATCCCTTCTTTCCTTCACAGATTACTCTTTCCTACAGCCGATGAAGAACACTTAGACACCATCCTTCCCATTACTCTGGTTTTTTACATCCCAAAACCATGAGGACAACAGTCTACTGACAGTTTTACCATGATTCTAATGATATCATATCCCATAATGATCTGTGCTCAGAAATTGTTACAGTGTCTTTAAGGGCCTGCAGCAGGAGACCATGTGTGTATAGGTTGTTTTATGAAGGAGATTTTAAGACCTCTCCAGCAAGGTTTCTTGGGGCTCTTCCCAGTGTGCTATTTGCATTGCTGCCTGCCTGATTTTTGCTCAGGTAATGGTTTATCCTTCTGTTTTGTTGGTTTTTTTTCCCCTTGGCTCAAAGAAAGCTGAGGAGCAATTTCTGAGCTACCTTGAGGGTGAATTCTGCAGCTGCCTGTTTGAAAAACCAGGTGGGCACCCTGCTGGCAGAAGTGGAGTAGAGCCACCCTGCTCCAGCCCAAGACGCCCTTGACTGCATCAAGCTGGGGAGAGGATGCACTGGCTGGCTGTGGCCCCAGCCCAGCTGCTTCGCCTGTTGCACCCACTCTGCTGTGCCTTGCCATGCAGAAGCTCTTTGTCTGCTGCTGGAACAGCTCTGTGAGGCTCCTGCCTTCCACGGAAGGCTCTCAAGCCATCTTGTCACTCTGTCCTACACAGCCTGAAGCTCTCCTGCCAGGCTCATTTTGGGAACGGGTAGTTTCCAGCATTTCGGGTCTCTTTGCTGCAGTAGGGTATGAGGTCTGGCAGTTATTTACTTTTTTCCCCGTGCTTTTCAACATTCTGTTTGTTAATAAACCACTGTTTGTTCTCTTTCATCTATTATTATTCATCTCTTATTGGTGGAAAGGGATTGCTGAAATACTTAAAGGAGATGACTCATTCAAAAGTGTTCTCTTTTGAATTGTATCAAACCAAGACACAATCTTATGCTTCTAGAGATGTTTACAAAATGAAGTCATTGTGAAATACTGCTCAAAAGCTCCTGTTTGCAAAGTATTTTTCCAGACACCTGACACATTCTTTGGTGGAATAAGACTGCAGAATAATTAATTGCTAAAATATTTTACTACTGTTGTTTAATTAGAATCTACTGTATTTTAAAAAGCAACATGTTTTCATGAAAAATATTATGTATTGCTTGTAACATACAGCTCCATGTCAAAAACCTGCTTTCTAAAGATTATTCTATTTTGCTGGGATATACCAAAGGGGAGGACTGTTCTTCCCAATACTGAGGTTTTTAATACTAAGTTCAGTGACCACTAGAGGGATCCCCAAATTCATATATCTTCAAGCAACTGTCTTAAAATTTCTGCCTCCTTCCAGAGATTATTAGTAGAACTAAGGCTTTGCACATCTTTCTTTGGTTTTGATAATTCATACAAGGATAATGTTTGGTCTTATGCAAACACAGTTAAAAGTGTACTGAATGAAATCCAGTAACATTACAAATTTGAGACAGCTTTATGCTAGGGGAAAAAGGTCAATCACACAGTGTTGCATTCAGACACGCTCGGGTCACCATATGTAGGAGGATCAGACCCATAGAAGGAACGAACGAGGCAGGCAGCAGCAGGTGAAGGGAATTTAATCACACTTTATTCTATCTTCTTCCTCATCCAACTCCATATATACAGTTTGTACAGAGGCCAAGAGATTGATCATTTAGGTCACCACCTCTTCAACCTGGATGGTGAACACCACCATCAATCACATTCTCCTCCCAGAGGAGAAATATGAAAAACAATCTAAAAATATATATTGTTTATGTTGAGGCTGCGTGAGAATCTACTTGCAAGACTCCAAACACTCAAAATCAAGAAAGCTGAGGGCAACAACACAGAAATAAGCAAAATGAAAGGTAACTAGACCTTCAAGATATACAGCCAACAACGTAAAGGAACTTGGTAATGAAGCAAAAAGACTTGCATCGGTCCAGAACTTAGTTCATCAACACTACAAAGCTGAAGTTCGGACTGTATGTGAGGAGACATTTCACCATGGAGCACAGCCAATCAGTGGAACTGGTTGCTCAGAGAATTTTTTTAGTCTCCATCTTCAGTGGATTTCAAGACCAGATGGCAACCTAGCCCAATTTTACAGCAGATGTAGCTTTAAAGAAGTTGGACTAGAAATCTGAAATCCCTTCTGACCTGAATTACCCTGTGAATCTATGAAGACTACTATAAAAATAGAGAAAGACTATAGTCACCATCTTCAGCTTAATAACTGATGTCGATATATCTCACTATCTCTATAGGTCTCTACAGAGATGTCTATACAGAGACATACACAGATATCTATATTTTAAAGAATGAGCAGAAGTTGATTACAACCTAATAATTTGTAGCAACAAATTTCAAACTTGTTTGCCCAACATGGACACTCACTCCCATGCTTATTTCTTTTCAGTGGTAGGTAGCCTTTGACAAACTTCCCATGCCATCACCTTTGAAGTATTTACATCTGACTGCAAAACCAGTCCAATCAAACCTGATTTAAATTTTGATACTACTTCACAAATATCTTCTGCTTCTTCAAAGGAAAAATACTAAACAAAAGCCCTGAGGCTACAGAATAGTCTTTTCTCCAAAGAATATGATGTAGTTACAGCTGTATAGTACTTCAGGCATGGTATCCAAAATCAACCCAACAATGACACAAAAGCCACTAAAAGAACTGCTCCACTTGCAAATAAAACTCAATAAATACAACATTTAAAAGGTCCATCAACATGACCGTGCAATTAGTACTGCAAGCATTCCACTTTAATGCTTGAAGCATTCCATTTTAATGCTTGAGTTTTAATTTCAAAGGCTACAAGCTGTTTCAGGATAGAAACACATGCATCACTGCACAAATTTGCACCTCTGTATGCAAGGGGGTGGGTGCCCTGAGCCACCTCACGAAAGCAGCGTCCATTTACATGTACGGCCACAGGAGGGAGACAAGAGCACTGGGGAAAACAAACCTCGTTTTCCTAACCCTGCAATGAACCCCCACAACAGCAAGCGTTAACAAGGCAAATCCACTGTTTCCTGCTTAAGTTGAAGAGAAACTAAACTTATTGGTACATCTTAGTGTAATCTAAAAATGTTCACAGAGAGTGTAGTGATAATCATCCAGACAGCTCTTAAGAATGCTTTCATCATTTTGAGTGAATGCTGTGTTTCAGCAGTCTGGCTTGCAGGTGACCTTCTTATCCAAACACCCATTGAGTCCTTTTGTATGGTACAATTTGCCACATGACATTTTTCCATATTGAATATGATACTCAAGTCACAGTCAGTAAATAAATAAAATCTTAAAAGGTATATAAGCAATTCATTAATTTAACATCTAACTATGTTTGCTTCCAGTTTTGCAGCGCCTATATAAAAAGCTGGGTCTCATGCAAATGAAGAGATATTTTTCTTTGTTTATTTTTTTTTATCTTTAGAGTCACAGAACATTCTGAGTTGGAAGGGACCCACAAGGATTATAGAGTCCAACTCCTGGCTCTGGACATGACAAGCCAAAGAATCACACCACATGGTTGAGAGCATTGGTGCCATGACCGTTTTCCTGGGGAACCTGTTTCCATGCCCAACTACCCTCTGGCAGAAGAACCTCTTCCTAATATCCAATGTAAACGTCCTCTAACACAGCTTCATGCACCAAGTCTCCTTGCTTTTATATTACAACTGGAGAAAAAGAAAAAAACAGAAGCTTTTTCAGTTTTTAGGGCCACCCAAGACTTTGTATGTGACGTGTACACAAAGACAGAACCAGAAGTTCTCAGAGGCTCACTTCACCTTGTGGAAAAAATGGGGCAAAATTTACATCCCAAGACAACAAGCTGAGTAGAACGGACCTACTACCCTGAAGACTCCTCTCCTAGATAATCAGGAGCCATGACAAAACTGGTGATAAAGTTTTACCTCCTAGATGGCAAGCATCTGACTCAAAAATGTATTGAGAAGTTGTCACTAAAATGAATCTGTGGTGCAGATTTCACCGCACTTGACAAATAAACATGCTTATGTTTGGGATCATGATCTCAAGCAAGACAAACTTCACCTTCCTGGAAAATTTCGTAAGAGAAAGGAGAGAAGATGCTTCCTATTTATACACAGGTTTCTTTCCACTAGGGAGACATCTATAGAAAATTCAGTACTTCAAGTTGGTGGTCTTGACAAGTTGTAAGTAAAGTCTCACAACTGGATATGCGTTTATTAACTAGACTACTGCATCAAAAATACTAGAAAAAATACAGCAGGTAGAAAATAATTTAACCCAGAGCTTAGTCCCAATCTTTTCTTACTGAGATCCCAAAGCAAGGAAATGATGCTGCAAGGCACTGTTTTAGTCTATTGATCTGTAAACTGAACAATGCTTCAGATAAACAGGAAGCATCTTTCAGAAGCTTTTGGAGACAGTTTCCTCACTCTACTGCCACACATTAAACCTGGAACTGAGAAATTAAGGGGCAACAGTGGGTTCATAGCAACAGAAGATAATCAATTTGCCCATTTTCTGGCTTAGTGGCATTTAGTGATGAAGTGGGAAGCCCTATATGACAAGAAATATTGGAAGAACATACTTTAGTATAACGTTAGGAAAGCACTGCAGGTTAAGAAAAGCTTTTAAAAACACTACTTAAACATTTCCAGGCCTTACAAAGGGATAAAGTATATAATTTACATTTTGGAGCAAGAGGAAGGTGAATGACATGAGATAAGCTAAACAAATTTCTCAAGGTAGCACTCACTTATGTGAAGCATTCAGGCTATAGTAGCTCTGCAATGGCTATTCAGAGCAGGTCTTACAATGCCTTCTTGTTTCACCTAGCCATTACTCTACTTGTTTGACTTTTGAAACCCTTTAGCTAGCACTTATGCTCTGATGCACTACATTCTCATCAACAAAACCATTTTACAGGCATCACTACTCAGTTTCCAATTCTGATTTAGCAAAAATGTCCCAAGTTATGCTACTGAATACTTCCTTCTCAGAACCATATCCCTCTACAAAGAAACCATCTACCTACCCATTCCTAAACTCACCTTCTTTCTTTGCATTTCAAAAATCAGTTTCTTTCCCACTAGTCCTTCCGCACACCACACGCACTTTATAAATTAGACCCACTCCCACCAAGTTTCTGTGTATCACTTATAGATGACATGAAATAAAAAGAGCCTACTGGTTGCCCTGATGGTGCAATAGAAAAAGGACAAACATTAAACTCTGCCCTGCATGAAGGTTAACTGTTCTGCTTTGCATTCACACACGTTCCAGTGGCTGGTGGACAAAAGAGAAGCTTTCTAGAATCATTCTGGTTCTTACATGCTGAGAAAGCCAAATAACGAGAATCTTCACCTGCGGTAAGCTGATCATACAGGAAATACTTTCACAGTCACCTCAACTCACTGACAGTTCTGATCACTCCCACAGAACATCCTGCTTGCCTAATGAAACAGGTGAAATGGGACAGAGAGGGGCTGTTTGATCCCTTATTTTCACATAAGGAGTTTATTGACAATAAACTGAACATTTATAGAGTCTGAACTGAATGTTCAGCATTTCTGAACACAGAGCAAGAAGTCCATGAGAAACAGCAGCTGTTGCCTGAGCAGACCCAATGATGGAGTGGCATACACATATGTCAAATATTGGAAAGGCATAAAGGCAGCTCTAAGTTTTGAGAGGACAAGGACTGTATTTTTCAAGCCTCTGCTTTTATTTAGCACAAATATGACATTTCTGATGGTCACTTAACTTTTCATTTGAGAAAGACTACTACTGCAAAAGTGAAAAAGCCGTATCTGTTGGATGCATGAAAAACTCACATTAGTGCAAGGTCTAATGACACAAAAAGACAGTAAATAAATATCTGTATATAAAGATCAACCAGGCAAAACATACTCTAAGTCTATAAATAAAATTTTAAAATTAGAATTCCTACCTCTTGTGTCAGCATTCACACTGTTTGCTCCCAAAGTTTAGCCAAAGGCCTGTCCAAATGCAAATCTGCAGCTCTGCACTCTTGCTTACACTTCCAACACCCAAGACAAAGTTACTAATGCAACGATTTCCCCTATTTTTTAAAGCAGAGTGTTTATTCTAGCACCCAGCTATCCGACAACAACAGCATGTAATTATTTCAGATTAGGTAGCTTTCTCTTCTCTCATGAATGATTTCTAGTTTCTCTGATAAGAACAAAAGAATGGCATTTAAATTTGGTACCAGACATCAGCTGGACTCCAGCAGAACTCTGTTTCCTCCTTGTCTATCAGAACTATGCTCATAGCGAGGTTCAGGGCCTTGAGTAATTGAATTCTACTAAGGAAAACCAAAGGCCTTCAATTCAATTCTTTTTAGAGAGCTACTCAATCTATATATCCCAGGTAACGTGATAAAAGAGGCATGGTATAAAAAAATTCTGTTAGATGGAAAACCAGTTGATCTAAACAGTATTTTTTTTTTAGCAGAGGCAAGACAGTTTATCCTGGGGTCAGTCCAGAATTTATTTCTTTTTCATATAAAATGAAACATTTCATCAGACTGTATAACTATAGACATCTCACAATGCACTGCTTCAAACTGCTGAGACACAAAGTTGTAACTGAAGGACACTATTACTTGTTTCTAAAAGGAGCTTAATTTCTTTAATCCAAATTATCCCAGATTGCAGTGGAATGAATGTATTTTATTTACAGAATTTTGTTTTCCTCAGGAAGCACTCTGTGAAAAGAATATAGCCAGATATGCACAAAAAGTTCAGAAGTAGGATGTGAATTTAAATAAAGAATTAATTGATTTCACTTCCATCCCTATGCAGAAGAGGCAGTATGACTTAGGAAAGGCAGAGGACATACTTCTTGTCCCTATATTTCAGTCAAGTGAATAATTAAGATTAATTTTTATTTTGTTCAGCTGAAGAATATACTTATAATTTGATAAAGCTGATCACAGTCTTATATACTCAAATTAACAGTTGTACTAATCGCTGTAGGTATCTGGGTACTAATCTTTTCTTATACCAACAGCAGTGAAATTCCAAGTATGTACACTTCATCTTAACCACCAACAACAGCCATATCTATAAACACATCTCTGTAAAATAATTAAATTTTGTACTGTATTGATAGATGTGGGATTTTCAATACCTGCAAGTAAGGTTAGGGTCAGCGTTCCTTGATAGAAGCAGTTCAACAGTGTTCAAGATGTTCTCCTCTGAAGCTTGTGCAGAACATGCTGCCATCAACACAGTGTATTTATCTGTTTGGAAATTTGCAGTTGGAGAATTACATGTGTAAATGTAAATACCATGCTAATCCAGAAGTTCCTTTAAAAGTCTTTATATTTGCTAGAGTTGTTACTGAGATTTTGATACTCTAGAATACTTGGAAAAAGCTAACAATCTTGTTTTTCTGTCTGTGAAAATCACCAGAATCATCAGGTAAGACAAAGGCACCTGAGGAGATACTCAGAAAGATGAGAGTGAATCACAGTAGTAAAGCATCTATTCCTACTGAAGTTTAGAATAGCTTGAAAGTATCCCAAAGCTACCACAGGAGCTTAACTATAGATAAATTATTTCTCAAAACATATCCCACACCAGTAGATTCCATCCTCCCCTCCAGTAAATGGAAGTAACAGCTCCAATGGATAGAAAAATATACATGAAATGTATTATGAAGACATATCGACATCAGTTTTGGGGAGGTCCACACAAAAGACACTTGAAGCAAAAGGGCTTCATGATAGGTCTTAAGGAGGAAGAATTAAATTTATTAACTTACTATGGTCCAGTAGTGGCAGAAGTACTAAAAGTATTGGTTTAGATGTGGATTTAAAGAGCATCTACACAGTCCAGAGGAATACCAGCATATTTACTTCTCCAGCTCTGAAACCAGCTGGGTGTTACACACCACCCTGGCTCACAAAACAAAACTGTCCAACTGCTGTTTTCCCAAAGAACATAGGAGACCTTCTTTCCCATGATTACCATGGTTTCCATATGGGAAACGTAACACCTCAAGCACCTTAGGTAGCTGGCCCCAATGTCCTTTAGAAAGCTGCCATCTGAGTAACTGCCCAATTTGCTTATTGCACAAACTTGTGAACAAGTTACAACATGCCTTCATCCATTCAAGAAGCATAATATCAGCTGCACCTACTTCATATCCTGTCAAGTGTTACAACGTATTTTCTAATTTTCTTGTAGAAATTTTAAGACTGTGTATAATTAACATCTTCATTCTTCAATGAGGTCAGATTTCATTATATACAAACATGCAAAGTTTGTTATGTACATTACCCCCACTGCTCTCACTGCTTCTTGTCCTCCACTTCTACAATTTAGTTCTACATTTAAATTCATTTGGTTTTTTAATATACCTTATTTTAATTTCCAACTGCCTCATGTAGAAATTACTTGATATGCTGACAAATTTTTACTCAAAATGTTTAACCTGGTTATCAACCAGAACATGAATGGAAAGATGGCAGGACTTTAAATAAAGCACGGTCAGTCTGGGAATGGAATTTGGGAGGAACCTGCAGTTGTATTCATTATCTCAGGCAGTGATAAAGAGCGAGAAATTAATTTCTGTTAGCCTACCTATAGCTCATACATGTGAGCAAGAGACAAAAGGGAGGAAACACCTTGGAATTCTTAGATTTCTCTTTTACAGAGAATAACTGCTAAATAACTGCCAAAAAAGAAGGTTTACATTCAGACTAGATATAAACTCCAGTAGTTCTGGTGAAATTATTCCTCAAGGATGCAACATTTTTAACCCATCACACAGTGAATGATATCTTAGATCTTGTCGACTACCAAAAAGGGTAAAAATTAAAAAAACTAGTGATAAAGAATGACTGAAGAATGACTCAAGGTGATTAACAGTATAGCTGTTTATTAGGATTATAAGCGCCAAAGGGTAATCATTATAAGATCACTTGTATGATTGCCTGCTGACGTAAAAAAAAGCAGGAGGGCTGGTGAGATTTACTACCCCCTCAGGATAGCACAGCTTTACTGAACACACGTGGCCTGACCCAAATCAATGGTTTCCAGGACTTCTCCTGGCTGGACAGTGCTCTGCTGCCCATATGCCCTAGTTACACTTTCCCTACACAGTCTAACAGGCAAACAAGCCCAGAAACCTGATCCTAGCGAGGTGCCACTTTGGGCAAAGACAGTTATCACATAAATTAACAAATGCCATGCATTTGGTTACCTGGTCAGCCTAAACTACTGCCCATAGCAGTTCTTGCCCCATTTATAGCTTTCTACAGCCATTAACAAGGAACAGGTATGAACTGTAGGCAGACACATAGAAGTTCTCTGAAACTGGCTACAAGGACAGTGATTAGAAGAAGGCACGATTGCTTTTGTTGTGGGCAATCTACTCTGATCTCATACTCTGATCAATTGCTAAGAGGTTGAGAAAATTTTCAGAGCCAGATTTGTACCATCTGCATTTCAGTCTACTACTACTGCAAATACTGTCAAGTTACTTGGAAAACATGATTACTGCTCTTGCATACTTGGCAGTACTTTGGGGATAAATATTCCAGTGCAATGAAAGAGACTGAAAATAACCACAATTTAAGTAGAAAAAGAGTTATTATTAGGCGAATAAAAGTGACAAAGGAACTGGTACTACTTAGAAGGTACACTGAACTCTTGCAGAAAAAGGTGATCTAGCAACACACTGAAGTTTTCTTAGTAGAAAATAGAAAAAATGCACTCTAGTTTTATAGAAGTCCACATTAGTTTCCCATGAACTGGAAAGTTATTCATGTTGTTTGAGATGTTAACTGGTTTCTGCACGTACATAGCTCACAACAGGATCAAACACAGTAAGTTTTACCTGCACAACTTTATACTACAATTTTTGAGCAAGTACTTCCAAACATATTTTTTTTTTAAAAAGTACTTGGGATTTGGGAGTTGTGGGGGAAAGTGGAATTGAGAGAGAAAGAACAAGTAAACACATCAACTGATTCCAGATCAATTCCAAACCCACATTTTTTTTACTTTAAAACTACTACATTTCCTTCAAAACTGTGACCGGTAGAGTGGGTCTCAGTTCCACTGTGAACTTTGGATTTTTTTCCCTACACATGTAAACAAGAGAATAAGGACAGGGACACTGTCTGGCACTGAGCATTACCAGCTAGTATTTTTCATTTCCATCTTACCTATTTCAAAACATGCATTAGCACCTCTGTTAAGAAGAAGACGTACTACTGCAAAGTTTGCCACGCTGGCTGCACACATCAGGGGAGTCCATCCAAACTGAAAGCTAGTTTCTATGCTGATACCTGTCAAAATTTAAGAAATTAAAATCATGAAACTGCATCACAACAAACATGCTTTTCATAAAACTTACTCTCAATATGTTTCATTACAGGGGTTACACCCTGTTTGCATTTAGCACAAGGAGAGAAATCTCTTATGGCATTTTCTTTTTTTTAGTACATGTTTATTTAGAAAAGCAGAAAGCAACTTTTAAAACTGACATTAATATTCTCAATCTAAGGAGTTAAGTACCACAGAAAGACAACATTAAAAATTTCAAACATTTAGTTGCAAAATTAATTTCATATAAGCACAGAGAATCTGTTTTTGCTACTTCTGTGCAATAGCTTTCTTCAATCAAAATGAAAAAAATTGACTCTTGCCAAGCCAAGAAGACTGCTGTGGGATCAAACTACTTGTCAGGCAATTAGGATCACAACATCTAGGGTTTCCTGATTCACAGCTCCTTGTATTCTCTGTCCTGCAAGACAGTTAACTAGCAGATTTGACACTAACAAAACATTATCTCAATAAAAAGAAGAAATAGGAGACTATGCAAGGTTCAAACACAATCACCAGAATTGCTTGTTACTCTTTATAATAGCCAGAATGGCTAAAATTGCTAGAAGCATGCTTGTCAGACAGCCCAGCCTTCCCAAATGCACCAAGAACCAAGACTGAGATACTCATCTGACAACTTTCTAATAAAAATCTGAATGCATTTTTCAGTCCTGCAACAAATATTAGTTCCTCTAGAAAAGTTTCCATCAGTTGGTTCCATATTAGTTCTACAGTGATCATGGATAATCAAAAATACTTCTTTAGGAAAAAAACCTCCAAAAAAACCCTGAAAACTATCCTAAGAAATTTGTGACAGTTAAACTACATGCATACTTTTTCATGCAAAATGAAAAAGTATTTTCCCTGTCTTGGTACCACATCAAAGACGTGTTCAGTGTAGCAATATAAAGTCATTAAAGCTGAGGGACTAACAGATCACTGCTCTTGGATTAATTCTTTAATTTCTTAAGATCACTGGAATTACAGAATCAATAAAGAGATAGCAATTCAAAGAAAGTCATGTATTGAAGCATTCTAACACCTGCAAGCCATGGAATTTACAATCAAATCTCCTTAGCAATGTACACATACTAGCTGCAATTAATGTCCCAGCACACTGGCCTATCTGCAGTGTACAGAACTTTTCAATGAAGTCCACAGTTCTACAAGGGGAGCCAGAAAATGTCTTTTAGTAGTCACATCAGAACTTCCTTGTAAGTCACTTCAAGAATTTCACAAGTCTGATATTCAACAGCCCACTGAAGTAATACTAGCATAAGAAAAAAATACCCAAAACCTGTCACCCAGTCAGCCTTTAAAAGGTCACTTTTCCTTGTAAGAAGAAAAGCAGTCCATGTAAGTACAGCTCTCATCTAAAGCTTTTAACCTTAATACATACTAGAACAACAATGACAAATGATATATTTGGCAGTTTATATATAGACTTATTAAAACACTTGAAAAGGTATTTTCCTCAATTGTTTCATTACATGTATAGCAGCCAGAATCTGCCATGATGCTGGTGCTTTTTCCAAGTTCTAGAAGTAGAACGGTCTACTTGGCAGTATCAGTTTGCCAACAAATCAGTTGTTTGTCCTGCATAGTCTCTTACCATCTTGGTAGTGACTGCTTCAAAGTACCACTTAGTGTGGAAGTTCCAATGCCAACAAGCTGTAATCCCAGAGGAACACAGAGAAAGGACAACTGAAACAGAAACAGTCGTGTGGCTTCTTGGTTATAGGAGTTTTTCACTGAACCAGGAATGCCTCACCTTGATGACTACTCAAATAGGTTATTACTCTATCCATGTTTGACACCAAAAAGATGAGGTCTTGACTTTCATGCAGTTGAAGAACAGCTCTTAGTGTTGGAATCCATTCACATTCAGACACCATTTACCTGAGGGGAAGTTCTAAAATGCTTGATTGTCTAAGACTTTTCTCTAGTAGAAGTATTGATTTAAGTCTGTCTGCACTTAGGTCTGTTCCCACACGACCTTAAAGCTGAGTCATATTAGAGCTGCTGTCATCTGCCTCTGCTGGGCCAGCTGTGGTGGTCACCTGACTCAGGGTTCAGAGTCCTGAATTGGCTGAAAAATTATTCCCACACGCTAGGCACCCTCCCATTCCTGCTGTTTACTACTACTTATAACTCCCTGAACTGGCTCACAAAAGATGAGAAGAGCTCCAGCACTCATTCAAAGATATAAGTGGAACAAACTGTTGAAGGAAAATGGAGGATTTGACTGTAGTTATATCTTTAATCAGCCTAAACTGTCATGAGGTCACAACTACTAATTCCATTACAGGAATGGTACACATGAATTACATTGTGTTAAGTATTTTACTCCTAAAGCAAACCAAAAATGTTCAAATCATCTTTGAAGGTGCTTGCATTACTTTTTGTGACATGTACTTCAGACTTTTTCCTAAGTTGCCATTTAATAGAAGTGGTAAGGAAAAACACTGTGCTTCGCCATCTCCTAAAGAAACTCTGTAAAACATCTTCAGCATCAAAAATACTAAAGCAACATCTAACCAAGCCAGAAGACAACACAGTCTCACTCCACCTGAAGGAACTGCCCCAGCTGTTGCTAGGAAATCCACTTCCAACACAAACCTTAAGTTTGGCTGACTGCTGGTAGTGAGCCTCTTGTAAGCTCCACCAAACATATCCTAAAGGTATTTCTGGAGGCAAAGATTAAACCTGAGCACAGATTCCCTGAAGGACAATGTTACCTTTCTTCAGAAAGAGCTCCATGATGTGGAGTACTGTGTTCTACTGCTTTGCAGAACAGTACTGGATGGGTCAGAAGAATTTACTGTTGATCCTATTTTAAGGAAATTACGTGTTCTTTTATAACACTGCCTTTTTTGTTTCAGGAGACAGGAAACTAGACTACATGAATCCTGGGCCTGAAGCTCTGCACTTACAGAAACCTACTATCTTCCAACAGCACAGAACTGTCCACTGTGTAGCAGGCATCAGCACAGAAAGTGAACTAATGCTGTGTGACTGCAATACATCAATTTAAAATGGATGGTGTAGCAAAGCAATGAAGCAATCTGATGCACAGACATCACTAAAACTCTACCCATAATTAAGAATATATTTTCTCAATGCAAGACAGATGTATTTCATGCTTGTATTGCACTTCTTGTGTTTCAGCCTGTGCAGTAGTTTTGCCTAATTTAAAAAGAAAACCATTACCCCATTGTGGTGAGAAACAGTTGGCTTCCAAAAGGGCAAATAATGTCATTGTTTCAAAACTCAGAAAAGCCCATTGCTAACCAATAAACTACTTTCTTCCCTAAGAGAGATTTTCCTCAGAGAACAAGCTCTTGGTTACTATATTCTCCTTGCTTGCTGAAGCAGAACTCCCTGACAATTATCACTAGGCAGGTCAACTCAGCTATGCAGTTTCTGATTGCCCTGGATACTTCAATAAGTGATCCAATCTTCCTAACACTGATTAACAAACACATTAAAGACAAATACTGAGTAACAGAATAGGGGAAAAGGCTTTCAGTGTTAAAACAGACTACTTTTTAGAGACAAATGCCACAAAAAGCCTGTTAGACCTTTCAGAATCACAAAATCTTTGTTCAGCTGATGTTGCCAGGACAGCAGCATTACATAGGGCACATACCAGACACTTAACTGTGCTGTGGAGGAAAAAAAAAAACGAGGAAAAGGAATTTCCAAACTGGGGGAACATTAAAATAAAAAAGGCTAGCCTCCCCTTCTTACCCCATGCTATACAACTTTCAACACCAAAGGCCACCCACTGAATTCTCTCCCTCAATTTAAACCACCTCTAATTCAGTGTTTGTAATTGCTATTTGCATGTTAAAGATGCATCTGAAAACAAAGAGACACCTTATTTCATAGTTCAAACATTATAGTTTTCTCAATTTTCAGGGCTCTTGACTGACAAAAGAAACATAAATCAGAAGGAATGTGCTGGAATACACCGAATCTGAGTCACTGAAAAAGTAATTTAATCTTTCAAAATAAAGCGTTGAGTGCATGTAGGAACATGTGAATGTTTCCAGTAAAGGCTATAAAGTCTTGTTTTAAATGAGAAAGTTTAGTATTCTTGCCGAGTTCACTAAAAAGTATTCAACTTTGTAACTGACTTTCCTCACCCGAGTTTAAGAGTTCTTCAATTAATGACACATCACCACGAAACAGAGCCTTCTTTAATGCCTCATTCTTGTCCACCTGCAACATTTGATCCAACACCTAGATAAACAAAGAAAAATTAAGTCAAAATCTGGAGACTGGTTCAAGGTAAAAACAATATAGCTTGGTTTCAGTATAAAAGCACTAATAATCTCTGAAAGGACACAGCACAGAAGAAGGGGAAAAGCACAATAAAACTTGTATTCTTCCATCTCTGTAGATCTGTTCAGGGTCTACTATAAAGCCTAAGTTTTAAAATCAATTTTTCTGAGAGGTTTCATTCTCTGAAAATGAAAATATCTTCTTTCTCAACAGACCTGCTATCCTCCTACGCTGCTCTCAATTTTACTTACCATAATTTGATTTCAATTAAGATTCTTTTTCATCTTACCACATTAGAGAAATAGCACAATGCACTTATGTACTCTTTTTTTTTTTTTTTGGTCTATTTCACATATTGTGAAGTACAACATTAAAAAATACAACTATCAGAACTACCAGATATGAAAGTTTGACCTTGAGTCAAGTGACTTCAGTGACTAGCTGTCTGGCCTAATAGCAAAAGTCCACTGCTGTGAGGGGTTACAGTTCCTCTGTCATCCTAATTCTGTGGTGACAAGCATTTGTAGTCCTACATCATAAGCCTTCTGGCTGAAAAAAGCACCAACCAAAGGACCAGTTTATGCATCAGACAGTTGCTCAATTTAAGCTGTTTTCAAAAGCATCATAGTTCTCTATTAAAGCTGCAGGTGCAGCTGAAGATTGCTGCTGGAGCTATATCAAGTGTACAAAACGTTTACATACATTGGTAAGCAGAGGACTGATTATTCAGTAGTTTCCTTAGAGACAGAAGTGAGTATGAAACAAAGCTGTCTTCTATCATAAGTTTTTAACTCCCAACATTATAATTTAGGAATATACAATTTTTACAGCACATTGTAGCCCATCTTTCCAATAACTTTTGTAAAGACTAACACAAGTGTCTAGAGAACCAAAGGTGAGAAACAGTCAGTAGAACAATTTAGCCCCATTTTTATTCTACTCAGACAACAATTTCCAAACAGCGCACATCTCTGGATAGGAACATCTATTTTAAGATTAAGGCCTCTTAAACAGTGGCTATAACCTTTAGCCTAAGACTTCAAGAATTCAGTTATATTTTCATTTTTTGATTCTGGTCATGAGACAAGCCAACACTTAAAAACTCTCAGAGAATCTACCTCGCACTGATGGATACTTCACACCTGTTAGATGCAATAAAATGTCTGAAACCTTCAAGTTAGCAAGAAACATTCTCAAGAGATTTAAGACATAAAAAACCTTTACAGGCCCCCGGCCACTTTCAAATTTACTCTCATGCTGAAATATGATTCCGACTAGGGTCTGCTACGTAAGGGGAAAAAGAGCTTTTAAATAAAAATTAAGGGGTTTTGTAATAAAGTAAACCCCTACATGTCAGGCTTCATTTACTGGATTGAGGGTACACCAGCACTATGCTGGTAGGAAATAGCCTAGGAGGAATCACCAGCCGCACCCTCCCTCGGGACCCACCGCGCTCCGCTCCCCCCACGGTTCCAAGCCGAGGCCCCCCACCCCCGGCTGGCGGGCCCCAGGTGCAGGGAGGCTCAGCCCCACCTGCGGCTCCTGCCGCACGACACCAATGTCCCAGTCGTCGCTGTCACTGCCCTCGTCACCGCCCGCCACGACGCGGGACGAATACACCGCGGCGGCCATGGCAGCGCTTCCCGCGCGCGTCGCCTCAGCACGGGTCGATCGCGTGGCCGAGGCGGCCGCTTTCCCGCGCTCCCGAGCCCCGCCCCCTGCCCCACCCCTCGGGCGGGAGCTGCGCCTGGGGAGGGGAAGGGCGGGACTGCTCCGCGCTGGGCGGGGCTGCTCCGCACCGGGCAGGGCTGCTCCGTGCTGGGCGGCGCCCCTTCGTGCCGGGCAGGGCGGCACGGCGCCTGGTACGCGGAATCAGTGACCGTGGTGCTGTGAGCATGTGGTGCTGTGAGCATGTGGTGCTGTGGCGCGGCGCACTGGTGGCTGCGCTGCTTTGTGGGTGCTGGGAGACGCGGCAAAGCCATGTGAGAAGTTGTGTCTCTAGATCTGTGGCTGGTCTATATGTGTGGATTCAAGGTAAAAGATATGGGTTCCTCTCTGTAGTTGCTGACGTCATTTTCATGTTCTTTCCACGCCATCTCACCTAACAGCAGCCAGTGACGTCACTTTTGCGTGTGTACACGCAGTGTCACAGCCCGAGCCTGCGGTGGGGACACTCGCCTGGGAAAGCTGAACAGCAGCCGCGCACAATGAGCTAGGCTTTCCACCTCCAGCCTGTCTACATAGGGCATTGCTTTAAATTTCAGAGTTGTGGTTAGAGCTCTTTCTAATGACCAGTAATAATGTCTCATCCATCACAAGGTTCGTATGAAACACTTTGAAGAACAAATGAGGAATGAAGTTCTGTGTTTCATCCACAGGCATCATTGCTACTTGAGCTCATCTCAGGCCTTGCCCCAGGTGTAATGAAATTGAGCATCCACTGACCGAAGTGGAATTTGGTCTTGGAGAAGAGTATAAAATGATAAGTGTAGTCCTTTTGCCCATGACGCTGTAAAAATGTAATTCTGGCAAGTTAACTTTAACAAAAATTACCCTCATCTTGATCAGAAGGTGGCTGTGAAAGTTTTCTTACTTATTTATTGCTTAACTTTTGTTTCTTAATGCAAGGCAACTTCTCTGTCGGGATTTGCAGGTTAGCTAGAATTATGCTTAGAACATACTGAGTGCTATAAAAATTGCACTTATTAAAAAAGAAACTTGCATGGTCTGCATATTTCAATTGTGCCTCCTTGACATTTTTAATAGCTGCGTTTTCTGGATTTTATTTGCTTGTCTGTTAAATATGACAGCTTGTTTGCATTAAAGTATAATGAAAGATTATTAACAATGAGGAGCTCTGGTGTAAGAACTAGGTGAACATTTTAAATGAACTCCCATGAGACAAACTTCCAGTTCTGGAAACTTGATAGAAATGCAAACACCCTTCTTTTCACACAGCCTCCCTGGAGCAAAGATTATTAAAATTGACTCAACTGTAATACATGCTTCTATATAAAGACTTAACTTTATGTGCTTATTTTGGATTTACCTGTATATACTAAATCTCTGTTCAAAATATTTTGGTAATGAAGATATAATGTTTACCATATGTAATCATTGAATGGTTTTGTAGCCCTGTCAGTTCTTATAAAATTGTAACTTTTATTCTAAGTTTTTGGGGTTTTTTGTTACTGGTCTGAATATTTCTCATTTTCTACAGAGGAAAAGTGTAGCAGGATGCCACACTCGGGTGCATATGTAGGAGGATCGGACCCGCAGAAGGAATGAGGCAGGCAGCAGCAGTTGAAGGGAAAGCTAATGATACTTTATTCTACAATCTTCTTCTCCTTCTCTATCAACAATCCAACTCCATATATACAGTTTGTACAGAGGCCAAGAGATTGGTCATTGAGGTCACCACCTCTTTAACCTGGATGATGAGTACCACCATCAATCACATTCTCCTCCCAAAGGCGAAATATGAAAACATCTCTAAAAATATACATTGTTTATGTTGAAGCTGCATAAGAATCTGCTTGCAAGATTCCAAACACAGAAAACCAAGAAAGCTGAGGGCAACAGAAAAGTAGTATTTATGCCTTTTTTGTGTAGCTTCTCTATATCTGTATTGATTCTACTGAATTATAAAGTGCTCAACTTTATAATAACTATAACCAGAATCAAGCTTCCATATTATTATTCATTTGGCTTAGCAGTGTTACTGAAGATGGACGTGCTAGTAGAACCTATATCCTCAAGGGCTAAACTCTAAAGACAACTGAGTGTGACATTCTACAGCTGACATCACATGTTCCAAGGGAGTTATTTCTAACTAGTGCTGGTACTATGAATAAATTCATGACCTTTAATACACTACCAATTGTTTAGTATTTGACAATTGTGATTTATTTGTACTGGTTCAGGTTTCAGATTTGGAGATGGTTGGTTGGTTTGTTGGTGATTTTTTTTTCCTTTTCTCTACATTATAACCCATTCAAATTAAAATGACAGTTTTAAAAACAACAGACATTTGAAATGCAACTTGCATACTGCTACTCTCTCAAAGGGCACCACTCTAGGAAGGTCATTTTAAGTAACAAGCCTGATTGTTCCCTAGTGTTAAAAGAAAAAATCCCAACTCCTTTCAAAGACTCAAAGTGTAGAAGAACCTTGCAGCCAGTGTACTCAATAGCTGTTTCAAATGTGAACAAGACAATCATACAGAAGCTGGTGGCAGGGGATCTCTCCTTTTGTGTTTGCTTGGTACTGTAAATCAGACATTATTGTTGATGTAGACTCTCCTACTACTTTTTCACGTTCTTCTTACTCCACCTTATTTTTGACCTTGAAGTCTGTCTTCATTTTTCAGCTAGGCAGACTTATTTTGGTTGACAGTATGGTAAGTCCTGGCTGTCATCCATATTTGCTAAATATCAGTGTGTTTTTACTTACTCCTGTAGGAACACTTCCCAACATCTTTTCCTTGTTGTGTGCAGTACTCATTTTACGTGCAGGAGGTGATTATAGAATGGCTTAAGCTGGGACAATTGTAAGAGATCCTCATTCTCAGAGACGCTTAGTAGCTCTGGGTCTAAAGAATTGACAAATTACCAGTAAATGTTCAGCTGGGAGAGGTGAATTAACAGCTGTACCAGTTCCATGGTAATGGCAGTACATCCAGGAATTTGTGTAATTTGAAAAAAGTCGCATAAAGTAGCACAAGTGATAGCAATTTAACAGGTCACAGTCATGAAACAAATGGGAAACAAAGTGCTTTATATTGTCCTGGATGAAATTTCAACTGACTTGTAAATAGCTGTAGCGTCTGTTATATTTAAGGTATTTCAAGTATAAAGATGGATACTTATTCTCTAAAAAGCACTTAAGTGGTCTGTGTTCTTTCTGTGATCTGAAATCACCCTTAGTGTTAAATCTGTTTTAGTTTTGCCATCCTATTTTGTTAGAAGGTGCTGCACTGCAGCAGACTGAGTTGTTCATAATTATTTCAGTCATTATTCTAATGGACTTAAAAAGACGGAAAGCATTTCATTTTATCTGTTTTGCTTATAATTCATTTTTTACAGCTGTATTTCTCCTGTCCACTTTACCAAATCTGTCTGGGTGGTACCTGATGTAAAACTTTCAATCTGCTGCCAAACACATGAGTATAAATTGCATACCAACTGGTTTTCTGTTTGTAAATTTTTTTTTCTGGTAGAACGATTAAACCATTGTCAAAATTCCCCATACTTAGTGAGGAATTTATAGACATGATGTAAACCTGAGTACTGTTGTGAAAATATCTCTTATTATGACAGTAATGTATAAAAAAACCTAGAACAAGAACTAGGATGTTGAATGGACTGTCTTTTATTTTAGTGTCACTCAGGAAGATTTTTAGCTTCTTTCATATAACCTAGAAGCTGTAGTCTTGTGTAGCAAATTCATGTCAGAACAATTCCTGATATTACTAGATGCAACCTCTCTATTAAAAATTCCTCATTCCTCCACTATCTCTACTCTGTTCTATGCTGTTTCGTCCCCTTAATCTTAATTGGCAGTACTCCCACTTCGTTATCATGGTGAGTACCTTCTTGTTTCAGTCCGCTGACTCTCTGCTGATACTCAGGCAACCACTTGTAACAGGATTGCCTGTCTCTTAGAAACTTAAATGTTTGAATTTTCTAAAAGCAGTTTATAATGATCGAGTGCTGCTTTGAGCTTTCTACACCATTTACCTTTTATTCTGATATCTCACTTCATCTTACCACTTTTATCAAGATTGAAGGTTGTCCGCACATTCAAGTATATTCATATATGTAATATTTTTATTGATTGCCACATTCTTATTTTGCTTTGACCAATTCAAAAGGAATATGGCATCTTGGAAAAGGTACTGGTTTTGAATCAAAATCTGGTTTTGCTTTCTCGTGTTTGGTGATTTGTATTGTTTTTTTTTCCTCTTTCTTTTCTTCTGTTAGTAAAGCATACAATCTGATTGTCATGTCTTCATACTGAATGGCCTTGCTACCATAGGTTTATCACAGGATGTTAAGTCTTTGGTTGTGTCTTACTTTTACAGCTGCTGGGGCTGCTCTCCAGTAGTCTCTGAGCATTGTGAGAACTCCCACACATACATTGTCTTCTGGACTTTTTTTGTTTGAGTTTATTAAGTCAGGGTGGTGTTTTATATCTGTGATTCTGGCTGTCCAAAGTGATATTAGTAATTCAGAGCTCCTAAAATCTCAGTTTCTCTTCTGAGAGGAACTGTTCAGCCCCTCACTGAATTCCTAGGATGTGCTAACTGGACTTTGCTACCGATTCCTTTAATCTCATCCATCTCTTCCAGCAAAGTCAGTGGCATCTCCTTTACATCTGCTTTAAGGTCTTCTCTTCAAGAGTAGTTGTGACACTGTCCACATCCCCAGTGGTATAAACTAAAATTGTTACAAATGCCAACAGTTGAATCATGAAAACATGGTGTGTGTGAAAACCATTCAAAGATGTTGTGCTGTTTTCTAGCTGTCTTATCCTTGCATCCTTATTCTACTCTCTAAAGTGATGTGTGCAAATATCTACCTGTGAAAGAGATTTTTATGATAATTTGAGCTATTCTGTCACAGCTGGTCCAAGTAACAGGAAACCATAAGTCTTCCTTATTGGGTATGTGGAAGCAGGTATGCACTAGGGATGCCCTGATTGTCTTTGGTTGACAGCAGACTGAACATGACTGAGCAGTGTGCCCAGGTGGCCAAGAAGGCCAGTGGCATCCTGGCTTGAATCAGAAATAATGTGCCCAGCAGGACTAGGGCAATGATTGTCCCTCTGTACTTGACACAGGTAAGGCCTCAAATCCTGTGTTTAGTTTTGGCCCCTCACTACAAGAAAAACATTGCAGGGCTGGAGCATATCCAGAGAAGGGCATCCAAGTTGGTGAAGGGTCTGGGGCAGAAATCTTATAGGAGATGGCTGAGGGAACTGTGTTTGCTTAGCCTGGAAAAAAAGGAGGCTCAGGGGAGACAGTATTGCTTTCTGCAAGTGTTTGACAAGAGGTTGTATTGAGGGGGGGTTCAATCTCTCCTCTCAGGTGACAAGTGAGGATATGAGGATGAGGGGAAATGGCCTCAAGTTGCACCAGGGAAGCTTTAGGTTAGATATTAGGAAAAACTTCACTGAAAAGGTGGACAATCTTTGGAACAGGCTGCCCAGGGAAGTTGTAGAAACACCATCTTGGTAGTGTTCAAAAGGCATGTGGATGTGGTATTTGGGAACATGGTTTAGTGGCAAACATGGTGGTGCTGTGTAATGGTTGGACTTAGTGATCTTTTCCAGCTGTTACAATTCTGTGATTCTAAAGGAATGATTATTGAGCTTATAGTAAAAGGTTCCTTCCCTCTAGTAAATTCCTAATATTTAAATGGCCACAGTTCTGCCTCCTGTGTGCTCATATAGAATCATGTACATAAGATCCTGTATACGTATCTGCTGCTTTTTCTAAGTCTCTAACCACTGACATAACTCCTTCATTCAAGTTGCTATTGCCATAGATATAACAGTTCTCTTGTTACAAAAACCTCATTGGATTCAGTGCATGAAATCAACAGCACTAGTATATTACAAAAGATACCTTCTGTCTAATTGGTGCAGTAAAATACTCAGCAGTTCCTATCTACTTTGATACTGTAAAATTCCCTGAATCTTAATCATCCTATATACCAGAACTGTCCAGGTTATTGAAGATAGCTCCTTTGTTAGTGCAAATGTATAAGCTGCCAACAGCTGTTTGATCTAGATTTCTTTCTCATAATGCTTTCCTAAAAGGCTTACCTTGCACTAAAATTTTGGAAACCCAGTTGCTATGAGGCTCTTTGCCTCTGTCCCATATAGTTATTTTCGATGATCTTCCTTGAAATACCCATTTCTTTAACCAGATCATCCAAACTCATCATGGAATGTATCTGAAATCCAGATGTTTATGGGGGGAAAATGGATCATATGGCTTGCACTGAAGAACCATGATCATGGGTTTCCTTGTCCACATCAGCCAGTTGTAACAAACCTCCAATTAACCCCTTGGCTAACTTTCTGCAAAATTGCCACATGCACCTTTGGCAGTAAGCTCTGACTGGTGATTTCATGTGGACAGGATTTTGTAATAGGCAAATACTCCTACCAACCTGCTTCATAATTTGCTAGTATTTCTACTTAAATAATTAGTGATGTAATAGAATTAACTGGCAGGAGTGACACTGATGGGATTCTTACTATTGTCAGCATCTAGAAGAACAGACAAAAGACTGCTTTAAATAATATTTTCCTGGTACATGGA
Organism: Illadopsis cleaveri; assembly: GCA_013399915.1. Taxonomy (NCBI): domain Eukaryota; kingdom Metazoa; phylum Chordata; class Aves; order Passeriformes; family Timaliidae; genus Illadopsis; species Illadopsis cleaveri. The sequence goes on along the minus strand of VXBB01003356.1, from coordinate 953,622 downwards.
AATTTCATCTGGGTGTCAGGATATCTAATCTCAGATTCTGAATTTAGGAGAGTCCTTGGGAAATTAATGGTTCTAGCCAGCATCATTTTTTTGTTTGTTCAGTTTGGTTTTCTGTTTGTTAGACTTACTTGGTTTCTGTTGTCTGGAATAGGATGGACAAGTTTAGATGAAGTGACAACACAATTAAAGGCTGTATTATAATGCTGTGGAGAAAAAAAAAAAGAGGAATTCAGTGTGCTTGTTCTTTGATTTTCTTCTTTGCAATGTTCACATATTTTCTACACAGGTTTTAGAAGCGTTTATATTTTAGTTCTCACTAGGCTTTGAATTTTTCAGAGTCAAACACTGTATATGGAAATACTAAAAATAAATCAGAAGACTTCAGCAGAGACACTGCTCTTTCACCTTGCTTTTTAACCTGCTTTCCTGTTTATTCCTAGTTTTAACCATCCTTTTTCCATTCCAGCTCTGAAGAACAAAGCATACTATTCCACTTCCTCCTTTGCATGGGAAATGTTGCTGCCTCTACAGTTTATCTTGCTTAAAGATCCTTGTTTTACGAGGAGCTTAAAGTATCATAGCAAGAAAGAAAGCTGTGTTAATGATACAATACCAGTTAAGTTTGCATGAAGACTTATCCGAAGGGGAAGAAAGACAGGGTAGGGAAGGAAAGTAAATTGCTCTTTGCGCTTCTCGCAGAGGTAGGTAAACGTTTGGTTTCTACCAAAGTGAGGGCAGAGAAAGTTCCTTTTGTCAGGAGGAGGCCAGTGGACAAGGAAAACTGTGCAGCTCAGTAGTGCTAGCTATTTGGAAGACCTTTAAGACTTTCTCCATTTTTTAACAAGTCATCACTTTTTCCTTGTGCCCTCTGTTACATCAGTAACAAAGAAAATACCGTTAAAAATGCAACAGTCCTCTCTAGGCTTTGCTTTGGCTAAAATAAAATGAGATCAATACATTAAAAATGGAATTTTAATGTTTTACTAAGCTGTGTTTATACTGAACTGAGAAGGCCTTTGCACACTGAATCTTTTACAGGAACGGCATGAAAAGATGTACAATATTGAAAAAAACATTTTAAAAAATGTTCAGTAGATTGTGATGATAGGAATATTATGGCAGTCTTGAGAAGGAAATAGAAACTGTCTGTCACAGTAGACATTATTTTCTATTTCAAATGCTTTTAGAGCTTTAAATGTTTACAGAAAGCTGTTTGCATGGTGCTTAAACGTAACAAAAACATGTTGTTTCCATCATTGCACAACAACTTTTTAAAGAAAATATATGTAGTGCATACTGAAGTTACAGTGTTATATGCTAGTACTGTTGTGGTCAAAGACACAAGCATTCTCATCTGGGGTGGCTCAAAAGCATCAAGTACCACTTATTGATGCATATTGCTGTTAGGATCTATGTACTCACCCAGAAACAGTATTTATTATTTAAATATTATTTAGACAAACCATTGTGCTTGTGTGTACTTTACCTGATCTAGTAACATTAGCAAAGCAACTTGAGATCTTCAAATTAAAACAACTTTGGAATTCTAAGATGCTAAATTAAATGCACTGACTTTTTTTAGCAAGTAATTGCTAAGAATCTACTAAGTCACATAGATTTGTCCTGAAGTGTATTGTACAAGGCTAGGAAATGACAACACATTTGCTTACTTCTTAATAAGGTAATTTGTTTTTAGGCCTGCTTGCCACTAATTTTAGTGCATGAGGCATATAAGATGTGTGATGTAGCTCTGTTTTGTGCTACAAAAGTATTTCATTAGCCCTGAGTGCAAAAAATGTCACCATCTGAAGTCAGTGGAAATTTGGTTGTCAGCAATGGAGATGGTAATAGCTGGCACCCCAGTAGTTAAGAATCCCAGTGCTGAGATTTAGTTTCAATCTTTGTAATGTGATTGTACTGTTTTCTCATCTTCAATCATAGGAAACACTGCAGTATGTTACACTCACTTATCTAGAGCAGCTCATGATATTTCTGCTGCTTTTTTAACCTGCCAAAATAAAAAACAAACAAACAAACCCAAACAAACAAAAAAACCCCATGGAGTATGTTACATGCCTCTTAGTCTGTCACATGTTCTTACATATGTGTTCTATTGAAAAATGGTCTTAAAAACATCAATGTACCTGTTTAGAGAATGGGGAAGACATATTAAGAAAGAAAATACATTATTGAACTTTATGTTCTTGGGCTAATAATTTCTTTGTAGCAAAAATTATCTAGTGCTGAAAGTAACACTTGAAATTACACACTGTATGTAGATTTAGGTGGCCAGTATGGGAAAGTTCTGTTTTTCCATAAGTCTTGACTCTTTTCAGGACTCTTTTTGATCAGTTTAAGTTAGGATTTGTAATTTTTTGTATGTACATTTGATGTTCTATGTAAAGAATAATGATTGGAAAACAGATTTTCACAGAAGTGTTAAATAGGACAAACTTCATCTAAGTCTTATCTACATTACCTAAACAGCATAGCATGAGTATTTACAAATAAATCTGTAGACGGCAGTGTTTGTTGAAAGAAACTACTTTTTTAAGGAATTAATGTGACTTTTAAAGCATATTTTAGCTTGAAGAGCATTAGCCTGGAAAAAAGGATTTCTTCATTACATTTGGAAGCAATGTTAAGGCTGTCTGAACTTTCAAATAATTTAGAATTTATTTTTTTTTTCTCCTGCTTGCACTGTTTCTACTTTTGGTACGTAAATACGACTTCTATTTAACATCTACTTGTTATTCTAGCCTCTTTATTTGGATGCATTAGCAAAATAGTCTTGTTTTACCTGCCCATGACACCGCTGATCATTTTGCAACACGTTCTAATGTTAGACCTTTGAGGTTACAAAGCTATGAGTCACTGTGTGGAAAGGAGTATCACAGTGAACAGCAGAGTCACATCATGTCCTGTTGTGACAATTAACTGGCCAGAGCCCCGGACAATTCAGGGACCAGAGTGCATACAAGTGGATGTTAGAATGTATATTCCCACAGTAAGTCATTGCAACTCCACTTCTTGCATACCTCTTTAGATCTGTCAGAAGCACTTCCCTGAATTGGTACCAAGATATTTTGCTTTCATCTGTTCTCCAGATCTGTGAGACAGAAGGTGCTGCGGTGTCACAGTAAGAGCAAGACATTTATGATTGACATGTGTGCTTGAAGGGCAGGATCCCTCTGAACTAATACTTCCTAGATGGTTTCTAGTGTGAATGCTTGGTTCTAGTATACATACTGTCTAATCTCAGACTTTTCATTTTTACTTGGGAAAAAGCAATAAACAATGTTTTTGGATTAAGGAAAATTTTCTTGATTGTGGCTTTTTGCTGACATAACTTACTTTATTTGAATACTGCCAACAGGAAGTCTTCTGCCTTGTCTTGCTCAAGTGAGTGGCCTTTTTCATGCAGAGGCACATAGCTTTAATTCCTATACAAATTATTTTTATCTAGATATCTCTGAGATTTAGAGTCATGGAGGAAAAAGTTCACAGCCTGGGAACCTGCCTAATATATTACCAGCATGTCCTGAGGAACAGTGTTAAATTTGAGCATGAGATGCTAAATACAGATCTTGGTTTGGGGAGATTTTCTGTGAAACAGTAGTAGCATGTGATTCCTTAAACTGTTATTTGGGAGGACATCTGGGAAGGACAGGTAGATTCTTGTAATGATTGTGTTATGAACATCAATTGCTCTATTGAACTGTTACTCTCACTGCTGTACTTGTTGTAATACTTTTAGGAGACTTAAAAACTGCAACTGCTCTTGAAGTAGTGTTAAAAGTTTTTAACAGGTAATGACATAAAAAATAATTTTTTTTCCAGAAAACCTGAGGAATCAGGAAGAACTTTATACTAAGTCTTCTAGAAGCAATGAGTAATTATTAAGCCACTTCTAGTGATACAGTTAATGATCAAAACGGCAATGACAGAAGTATAATGAGAACAGTGGATTAAGTATAAGGAAAGGCATTTGGTAATCTAGCGTTCAGTTAATGGCATTGAAACTGCTGTTTGAAAATAAATTTAATCATAAGCATAGCATGTGGGAGTAGTACATCTAATTGATCCAGAGATGATTGAAAGGCAAAAAAGAGATTTTTTTATTGATCATTTTTTATTGATTATGCTGGGTTTGGATCACATGCTTACTGAGTTGCAGCAGAATCTTAAGGAACATCTCACTTGATTTGGTTGAGCTAACTGTTTACCTTTCTCTGCCTTCATCCTTTTAACACCTACATATATATATATATATAATTACAGGAAGTAAGATTTAAGGGCTCTTTTTAGATAAATGATATCTGAAGCATTCTGGGTTTTGCAAGCCTCTGATGGGTGTGGATCCTGGCTCGGGTTAGGGTGAATGATTAAAAAAAAATGCCAACCTCCTAGAAG